>CM021100.1:486858930-487457836 GCA_007115665.2 Sequoiadendron giganteum | reverse complement strand
ACCCCACAACTAAGACCAAAGGTGATCAAGCTCTGATACCAACTGAAAGGAAACCCAGTGTGCGGAATTACAATTTCCTACACTAATCTATGAGGAGAGGAGAGTGAAAATTCATTTTGACCCCTAGAATTATAGAATGTTAAAAGTATGTTAACTAAGATGTTGTTGCAATCACATGCATACAAAAAAATAGATAGAAGATAGAAGTGACACAAAGATTTACCATGGGGAAAACCTTTCGGTAAAAAACCCCACACTCCAAAAATTGCACAATGTATTATCAAAACACTTGTTGTTTACACCACACTTGCAATGCAAGCTATCATGGAGTCTTTGACACTTGTATCTAAAGACAATCCGTTAGCATAATAGTACATGTCAAACCTGTATGTATCTCCCATCCAAAGCACTGCTTATATAGAATTTTGCAAGGCCAAAATGGCATCTGCTTGAGATATGCATCGAACACGAGTGCATGGCCCAAAACCCACACCTAGGGACACATTTCCAAGTGTGTCATAAGTCCTGACACTTTTACCAACACGCATTCCATAAGTGGGTCGCCGATTCCTAAGTTTGGGCAATGACGGATGCTCTTAAGGTTCTTACACCATCATAGAATCAACCAGAAATAACCGTTATGATAGTTGTAAGAGAATCTATCATACACATGGTATAAATAGCATATTCTCTTACAAAATGTCATAGATGCTCCTTGGGCACCCAAATAGGCCTTAGTCAAAGATGCTCTTGCATGCATGTCTTGCATGTCTTCATCTATCATAGAATCTTCCTTACTTATCTCTTACATGTCATAGAATCCGTCATAACCGTTCCAATCATGATTACCCTACACGTTCTCCAAAGTGTCAACACTTGCAATAAAACTCCTACCACAAAGTGGGACACCTAGAATCTCCTAGACCAAGTTGACCATCCTAGTCATCTTCCAAGTGGATTGACAACTCACCGTGTCCACTCACACTAAATGAAAAAATGGATGTGCAACTTAAATACATTATTTGCAAACAATTAATTAAAAAACAAATAAATACATACTAGGAATTTACAAGGTTGAGACACCTTAATACTCAACATTCTCCCACTTGTCAAACACCTTGTCAGAACCAAAGGAATTAACAGGATTTAACTGCTATAGGCCAAGAGGCCCATAGACTCCAAACACCATCTAAACTTATTTGTGCCCATTGGTTTCATTAATGCATCTGCAACATTCTTCATTGTATCTACTTTCTCCAAATTTACCTTACCATATCTCACACGAAGTGAAACTGCACATCAATGTGCTTTGTTCTGGAATGGAAAGTTGGATTCTTCACAAGGAAAATAGCACTCTGACTGTCACAACAAATCATAATCTATCCTGCATCAACACCAACATCTGAACATAGTCTCCTAAGCCAAATGGCTTCCTTACAAGCATGACTAGCTACCATATACTCAACTTCTATCATGGACAAAGCGACCACAAGTTGTTGCTTACTCATCCAACTAATAGCACCACCAAACATAGTGAGCACATATGTACTGGTGGATCTTCTGTTATCAATGCCATCTTCCCAATCTGAATCCACAAACCCATGAATACAAACTAAATTCGGAGCTCCAGAGGAATTTCCATGATAGCAAATGGAATAATCGGAAGTACCCCTCAAGTATCTAAACACTTGCTTAATTGCATCCCAATGTACCCGTCCAGGGTTAGCCATAAACTGACTCAGGACTCCCACTTCTTGGGCAATGTCTGGTCTAGTACAGACCATAGTATACATCAAACTGCCAACTACACTAGCATAAGGTACTCTACTCATGTCCTCCACCTCACTAGAAGATTTTGGACAATCATCTATAGATAACTTTGTTCCCAAAGAAAAAGGAACACACAATGGTCTGTAATTTGCCATGCTAAACCTATCCAACATGGTCTTCACATACCTCCTCTAACTTAACCAAAGTTTTTTGTTAGCCCTGTCTCTATTGATTTCCATTCCCAAGATATACCTAGCTACCCCTAGATTTATCATATCAAACTGTGCTGACAACTGGGACTTCAAATTAGAAATCATATTCATACCCTTCCCAATAAACAACATATCATCAACATATAGTGCAATAATGAGAATTCGATCATTATCAACTTTTTAATACACACAATGATCTGATTTCGATCTCAGAAATCCAATCGACAACACAAAGGCATCAAACTTCAAGTACCAGATCCTAGGAGATTGCTTTAAACCATATAAAGACTTCTTTAACTTTCAAACCAAAGATTCTTTACCTTTCTCAATTTAGTGCTTAGGCTGTGACATGTAAATATCTTCCTCCATGTCACCATGAAGGAATGCAGTCCTCATATCCATCTGTTCTACCTCTAAATCATAACATGCTGCAAGAGATAACAGAAATCAAATAGATGTTAGCTTTTCAACAAGAGAGAATATTTCACCATAATCAATTCCCTCCACCTATGACTACCCCTTCACAACCAATCTATCCTTGTACTTCGCAACACTACCATCTGCACAAAACTTCTTCTTGAACACCCATTTACATCCAATAGGTTTCCATCCTTTAGGAAATGGTACCAGGTCCCATGTTTTTTTTCTCCAACGAAGCCATATCATCCTCCATGGCCTCAATCCATGAACCTGCATCTTTCATACCCATAGCCTCTTTCATAGTTCTAGGCTCATCAATGTTAGTAATCAAGGAAAAATCACAATTGAAATCTAACATAGAAAATCCAAACCTCTTTGGCTACTTTCTTTCTCTCGTGGATCTCCTCAAAGACTGAGGTTTAGGTTCTACCTCTTCGTCTGAACTCTCAGAGCTGCAAGAGCTCTCCTCATCATTAGATCCAACTGGGTCTCTCTATAAAGTCTACTCGGGGGGTAGAAGGTAACTGAACCGCATCTTCTTTCTTTTTTGTTTCATTTGGCTGTAGGAAAATAGGAGAAGGTGTTAGCTCTCTAAAAATAACATTTTTGCTATACAACACCTTACCAGTCATAGGATCCCAAAGTTTGTACCGTTTCACACCAACACTGTAGATGATATAGATACATTTAACTGCCTTATTTTCCAATTTAGACCTTTTCTCCTTAGTCACATGTGCATAAGATTCACAACCAAAAACAAAAAGATGTCTAATGGAAGGATTCTTACCAGACCACACCTCCATGGCTGTCTTACCAACAAGAGCTGATGTAGGAGATCTATTAACCAAATAGCAAGCAGTGGCAACAACTTCTACCCAAAACCTTCATTCGAGGCTTGATCCACTAAGCATACTCCTAGCCTTCTCCATCAGGGTCTTGTTCATTCTTTCTGCAACTCCATTTTGCTATGGGGTATAAGGAGCTGTCTTATTCCTTTCAATCCCTCACTCTTTATATAACTTCTTGAACTCTGTTGAACAAAACTCACCACCGTTATCAGTTCTCACACATTTAATATTTTTACTAGTCTGATTCTCAACGAGAGCTTTAAATTCCTTGAACCGACTAAAGAATTCAGACTTGCTTCTAAGGAAATAAATCCATGTCCTTCTACTGTAATCATCTATGAAAGATACAAATTATACAAATTTGGAGAGAGAATGGACATTAACGGGACCAAATACATCAAAATGAATTAGATCCAACACACCAGAAGTCTTGTGAGAACTAGACTAAAACTGAACACAGTTCTATTTTCCATAAACACAATGTTCCCAAAAGTCCAACTCAAGATTACAATCATTTAACCCCTCAACGAGGTTCTTGTTCTTCATGGTTCTAAGACCCTTCTCAACAATGTGGCCAAGTCTCATATGCCACAACATTGTCTTTTCAGCAGGAATTTTTCCTTCCAAAGTGTTTGCAACCTTGGGTACACAAGATGCACTACCATTAGAACCTGTTAAAACAAATTTCTTCACTACTCGTTCAGATGGTGGGGATGAAGTGACTATAGCTCTCTTCCTTGAGACAAAAGAACTATTGCACTGTGAAGTGCATGTTTCCAGCTGAAAAAGAGTACCTCTCTGAGTACCCTTCACGAGCACCATAGCTCGTCTAGTCATCTTGCATCCATCTTTTGAAAAGACAACCTGCACACCTACATCATTCAACATACTTATAGAGAGAAGGTTTCGTGCCAAGCTTGGGATGTCCATTACCCCATTGATCCCCTTCACTCATCCATTAGGGAATCGGATAGAGACTCTTCCTCAACCAATAATCTTCAGGTGAGAGTCATCACCCAGGTACACGTTTCCACCATCGAACTCCTCATACTTTGAGAACCAACTTCAATGAAAGGTCATGTGGAATGAAGCACCAGAGTCAATCAGCCACACATCATCTGATGCATGAGTGGCTAGGGCTGTGATGAAAGCATCTCCATCATGTTGGGGTCTATCGAAATTTGAATCTGGTGAATTATTCTTCTTTGCCTCTTTGCAATCTCTTATGAAGTGCCTAGATTTGCCACAGTTGCAATAGATAGCCTTTGTCTTTCCAGGAGTCTTGGATCTCCCACGGGATTTGGATCTACCCTTCTCATTTTTCTTGTCCTTATTCTTCCCTCAAACTTTGGGTCTTCCATGAACAACAAGGGCTTCTTTGGCCGTATCGGATGTCTTTCTTCACAACTCTTTAGATAACAGTGAAGATACCACTTCATCCATTTTGAATGTGGATGTGGTACTTCCAATGGCCATCACAAGATGGTCCCATGAGTTCGGAAAGGAACACAACAAGGTCATACATCGATCCTCCTCCTCCATTTTTACTCCAACAGATGTCAACTATGCAATAAGCATGTTAAATCCATTAAGGTGATCAGCAACAGATCCACCATCCTCCATTCTTAGAGAATACAACTTGTTTCTCAGGAACAATTTATTAACCAAGGACTTGGCCTGATACACAGACCCAAGCCTTATCCACAAGAAGTTTGCAGTCTTCTCATCAAGAACATTTAGGAGGACGAAATCAACTAGATAGAGTCTTATGATTCCCTTAGCTTTTTGATCCTTGAGATCCCAGACATATTGAGACATAGTTGCTAGTTTAGTAGTGTTTGAGACAGGTTCCCAAACATCTCTATTGACTAGCATGTCCTCCATCTTGAGCTTCCAAAGCTCAAAATTTGTGCCGGTGAATTTCTCCACCTCCATCTTGTTGTATGAAGAACTTGCCATCTCTTTCCTGCAATAAATTTATTGAATAATTTGCACAATACTCCCACTCAACCTGAGATTATCTCAAAAAAACCTTTACTGAATGACTAGGACCAAAGGTGATCAAGCTCTGATACCAACTGAAAGGAAACTTGGTGTGCGGAATTACAGTTTCCTACACTAATCTATGAGGAGAGGAGAGTGAAAATTCATTTTAACCCTTACAATTATAGAATGTTAAACATTTGTTAACTCAGATGTTGCTGCAATCACATGCATACAAAAAAATAGACAGAAGATAGAAGTGACACAAAGATTTACCATGGGGAAAACCTTTCGGTAAAAAACCCCACACTCCAAAACCTGCACAATGTATTAGCAAAACACTTGTTGTTTACACCACACTTGCAATGCAAGCTATCATGGAGTCTTTGACACTCATATCTGGAGACAATCTACCAGCATAATAGTACCTGTCAAACCTGTATGTATCTCCCATCCAAAGCACTGCTTATATAGAATTTTACAAGGCCAAAATGGCATCTCCTTGAGATAGGCGTCCAACATGGGTGCATGGCCCAAAACCCACACCTAGGGACACATGTCCAAGTGTGTCATAAGTCCTGACACTTGTCCCAACATGCATTCCATAAGTGGGTCACCCATTCCTAAGTTTGGGCAATGACAAATGCTCTTACGGTTCTTACACTGTCATAGAATCTGCCAGAAATAACTATTATGACAACTATAAGAGAATATTTCATACACATGCTATAAATAGCATATTCTCTTACAACATTTCATAGATGCTCCTTGGGCACCCAAATAGGCCTTAGTCAAATATTCTCTTGCATGCATGTCTTGCATGTCTTCACCTGTCATAGAATCTTCCTTACTTATCTCTTACATGTCATAGAATCTGTCATAATCGTTTCAATCATGATTACCTTACACGTTCTCCAAAGTGCCAAAACTTGGCATAAAACTCCTACCACAAAGTGGGATGCCTGGAATCTCCTAGACCAAGTTGACCATCCTAGTCATCTTCCAAGTGGATTGACAACTCACCATGTCCACTCACACTAAGTGACAAAATGGATGTGGAACTTAAATACATTATTTGCAAATAATTAATTACAAAAAAAATAAATACATGCTAGGAATTTACAAGGTTGAGACACCTTAATTCCCAACATTGTCCTGTGTCATCTAATTAGATCAACTACTTTCAACAACCTAGTATTTCTTATCTTCTTTAACATGAAAAGTAGATACCAAAGTAACTTCAATATTATCCTTCTTCTTCAGAACACTTTCTTTCACACAACTGTCAAAGTTAGAAGAACTAGATTCTTCTTTTATATCCAAGGATAAGTATTCATTATCATTAAAATATCCATAATCAGATTCATCATCAGAAATACCAACATCTTCTTTGACATAGTAAGATCATTTAACCATCTTTCATTTATTCTCCTTATTCTTATTTTTCACAACTCTATTTGGACATCTTGAAGCATAATGATCTATATTTACATAGCTGAAACATTTGAAAGGTAGTTTACCTTTGTACTTACCAGTGCCCTTTTTCATCCTTCTTACAAATTTAGTTTCCACATCATCAAGATCATCTCCATATGAATCTTAAAGATTTTTGGAGTTTTGAACCTTAAAAGTATTATCCAATTTTGTTCCATTTTTCAAATGAAGTTCATATACCAATCATTTGATCTATATAATAAGTATTAAAATTTGCAACCTCCTCAATAGAAAATACCTTTTCACTATATGAATCAATAAGAGTTATGAGAATTGTCTTTACCACCATAGGTTCTGTAACTTGTGCACCAAGACCTCTCATATCACTTACTAGTTCATCAAATCTTTGGATGTAGGTTGAAATTGTTTCATATTCAAACATTCACATAGTCTCAAATTGTGCCTTTAAATTATGTAACTTATCTTGCTTAACCTTGTCATCTCCTTCATAAATACTTTCAAGCTTATCCCAAATGTCTTTAGTAGTCTTAAGATTCATAACTTTAACCAATTCAAAATTTAAAAGACTGTTCATCAGAATAAATCTTACCTTACCATTTATTTCATGTGCCTTGATCTCATCACTTGTGCTCACAACATTGGAAGGTGCAACATACTGATTCTTTATTTCTTTTTCAATTTCAAATCCTTGAGCTTCCAGATATCCTTCCATCTTTGTCTTCCATAATGCATGGTGTATTACATCAAATCTAGGGAAATCGATTTTCTTCACCGTCTCAGATCTACCTCAAGTGGTTAAGATCTTCTCCAAGTAACCTTGCTTTGATACCAATTTTTGAATGAATAAGACAATTGAGAGGGGGGTGAATCAGTTGTAGAGAATTAAAACATCAAACCCACAACAGTAATTAGATTTGCATGCATTCATTAAACCCTTATTATGTTAAAGTGATTAATCATGTAATGCAGATAACAAAAACTAAAATAACAAAACTATACACAAAAGACCACTGGATTTACATGGAAAACCCAATGAGGGAAAAACCACGGTGAGGATTAGCTCAAAATATAAGTAATTGCAAAACTGATATAAGGGGCTCACTGCCAGAATAGGACACATTGTCCAAAAAGGCTCACATCTAGGGATCACTTCCATAGAAAGAACACAAGAAGATAGAAGAGAAATTTTATACAAAGAACCACTTTTCAATGCAACAAGGAATCCACCATAAATGTTCAAAAACTTTCATAGCCTTGCATGAAATATTTTGGTCACTGCCTTCAAGAATCCAATACTTTTAATTTTGCACTACTCTGCTCAAATTTGCATCTATACTTGAGAAATTCACATCACACACATCACTCACATTGGTCTCACATATATCTTGTCTCTATCTTGCATCTTACAACAACATTAATCTTATTTATATCACCCCCAACCTTGAAAACCTTCTCCAAGGTCGACAACTATCTAGTATACTTACAAATTCAAATTAGGTCAGCAGCTAAACATTCACGAGGTGGATAGGAATGAAGGTGACCCATATAAATCCTTAATTAGGTCCCAAATCAACCCTAACACACCTCAACATGATTTCACAAGCCTCACATGTAGTGCTAACATAAGGTCGGCCAATACCCATGCTAAACAACATAAAGATTAAGTACACACTTCCTTAAATCAATCTGAAACTTTGGGATAACTAAATTCACTTGAACACAATCTAGAATAAACCTCAAACCACCTGAGATCCAAATACTTCATCCAAAATCACAACGTACAAATACTTCAACTCAGAAAATCTTGTAAACCTTATTCACACACTGACACATGAAACAAATACTGTACTCTACCAAATCAAGTGAAACCTTGAATTATGAAAGATACACACATTATAAGAAACTTCAAAAATCCACACAACTTGAAGCCAAATGGAAGAGAAACATGAAGGAAATGCATTTCTCCTTGGCCATAAAAATAATACTGAAAAACTACTCCACACATTGGTGAAAATATCTCACTTTGTATAACGAATAAGAAACCCAAATTATGAATATAGCAACAACTAACAACCTTGAACAAAATATAAGATATGCACATGCATATCATCAACATAGAAGAAACACATAGCACATCCCAGAGCACATTGTGAACACTTGCACAACATTGTTTTCTTTGTTTATAAAATTTTCTCAAAAGCGATTGGAAACCAAGCACCAAAGACATCATCTTAGCTCATTACTTCATTCCAACTCATATTCATACATTGCAACAAAAATATATGTCCATGTACTCAAAAAATTTCCTCAATATCCTAACTACACATGCACAACTTACAACAACATGTGTTCCTATTTTTCACAATTTTCTCAATATCCTCAACATCTTCATTATGAAATTTTTTTTCTTAACACATATTATTCCCTTAGCCCTATAATGTGTATCGAGTTATGAGTAGTTGTCTTGTGGCTACCTTAACTCTTAATTCAGTCATATTTTCATTTTTATATTGTTATTTAGTTAGTTATGTCTACCTAGGGCTTATATATAGGGTTATCTAAGTCGACCTGGGTGATATCCTAGGAATAAATAGGTATATATAGGAGGTTGTGAGTCTTATTTGATCATCATGTTAAGTATTGTGTTTCTATTGAAGACTATTGGATGCATCCCCCTCAAACTGGCATATTATTATCAAGTATTTTTAGAATATTTCAAATTATATTCTTCTTGTGCAAGTTGTTCCATTACAAGTGGCATCATTTTTAAAATATTTCAGATTATATTCTTCTTGTGCAATTTGTTCCATTACAAGTGATATCATTTTCAGAATATTTCAGGTTATATTCTTCTTGTGTGAGTTGTTCCATTACAAGTGATATCATTTTCAGAATATTTCAGGTTATATTCTTCTTGTGTGAGTTGTTCCATTACAAGTGGCATCAAAGCATGATCTTGGCACCATTATGACAAGACATTGTTTCAATTTTGGAGGTCATTTTGTGAAACCTATATCTGCCATATTTTAGCAAATATTTGTCTTATTTTTAAATGATTTTTGAAGGACATTTTCAAGAAGGTACAATCTAGATGTCAGAAGAATTGGAGTAGAATTGAGTGATTTATTGAAGAATTAGTGTTTTTTTCTGAATTTATTTAGAGAACTCATATCTCCCACATAGTGAAGAATTGGTTCCTAATTTTTTGTGGGTTTCTATAGATATATTAGAGAAGTCTACAGTATAGTTTTTAGAGAAATTGACATATAAATAAGTGATTTATTAGGAAACTATGGTTTTCCAAAAAAATGATTTGAAGACTACAAATCACCTAATTTTGTAGATATTTTTCTATTGGTGTGTGAACTAGGCCTTGGTATGTTGCAAAACAAAATTAGAGTATTTTGAATTTATTTGGGTGATTTATTGCAAAATTATATTTCTAGACCTCCATTACAACAAAAAGTAGCCACAAAAAAGAAGAAAAAGAAAAAGGAACAAGAAGTAGAACAATAAAAAGAGAAAGAGAAAGAAAAAGAGAAAGAGGAAGAACAAGAGTATGAACAAGAATAAGAGTATAAGAAAGAGAAAAGGGAAAGAGAAAGAATAAGAGCAAGAACAAGAACAAGATCAAGAACAAGATCAAGACAAGAGTAGGATCAAGAAGAAGAACAAGAACAAGAAGTAGCAACAAAAGAAGAAGTGGAAGTAAAAAAGAGGAAGAGAAAGAACAAGAACAAGAACAAGAAAAAGAGAAAGACAAGAGTAGGGACAAGATCCAATAGTAGGAAAAGAAGTGGAAGTAAAACAAGAGATGAAGAAGAAGAAAAAGGAAAAAGTTAGCATTGAGGAAAATGCTTTTGTAAAGAGGAGGGAAATGTTATTCCCTTACCCCTATAGTGTGTATCAAGTTATGAGTAGTCGGCTTGTGCATACCTTGACTCTTAATTAAGTTATATTATCATTTTCATATTGGTATTTAGTTAGTTAGGTGAGCCTAGGACTTATATAGGGTTATCTAAGTTAGCTTGGGTGATATCCTAGGCATAAATAGGTATATATAGGAGGTTGTGAGTCTTATTTGATCAACATGTTAAGTACTGTGTTCTTATTGAAGACTATTGGAGGTATCCCCCTCAAAGAGGATTAGGAGGTTTCCCCCTCAAAGTGGCATATTATTATCAAGTATTTTTAGAATATTTCAGATTATATTCTTCTTGTGCAAGTTGTTCCACTACAAGAAGAAATGAATAGCACACTAGAAGAAGAAGATATGAAATATTCTAAAAATACTTGGTTATAATATGCCACTTTGAGAGGGAAACCTCCTAATCCCTTTCGATACCTCCAATAGTCTTCAATAAGAACACAATACTTAACAAAATAATCAAATAAGACTCATAACCTCTTATATATACCAATTTATGCCTAGGATATCACCCAATCTGACGTAGATAACCATATATAAGCTCTAGGATGACCTAAATAACTAAATAACAATATAAAAATTATAATATGACTTAATTAAGAGTTACGGTAGCCACAAGCCAACTACTCATAACTTGATACACACTATAGGGGTGAGGGCATAAAAACACATAGTTGACATCAATGCCAACGTCAACTTGTAGACTTCCTATTGACATCAATGGAAACACCTTCATACTTTTAACAATAACATCTATAGATATTTGTCACTTGTTATTCGGAAGAACTTGGTAGTTTTATAGGTGTGCAGTGCATGATGGGTATGCCAATATATACCCCTTGACAAAGGATGGATCAAGAGCAAGTTGGATCCCTTGAGTAATGAAGAAGGAAATGTATGTAATAGCATTATAAATTTTTTTATCGATGGAGATAAACAGTTAGTGAAAGAGGATAAGGATGAAGATCATGATTTACAAATGAAATTTGCAACAATACTGATTACATTTAAGATAAGGTAGAGTGGAAGTTCCAGTGGTGAAAAAAGAGGTAAAATGAGATTTTCATGAAAATGTTGTTGAAACTAATTTATTTGAGCATGATAAGGTTGGTGTAGAAGAGGTTATTGCTAGGACACATCTAGGGTAAAGAATGAGAAAAATTTAATGTTTAATAATAAATTCAACTTGGTCTAAGTGTTAATCTAGGGCGTAAACTTGTGAAAGATGTTGTGGCTATTTGCACAAGGGCCCCAAGTAGTGAGGTAAGTGGGGATGAAAATGCATTCCTAAACTCAATAAAATACCTAAGCTAAACATTAGATTAATGTTTTTGTTTTTCTTCTATGACATGGAGTGCAATAGAAATAACAATAGTATTGATTCTAGAAATTAAACTCACAGCTGTAAATAATATGAACAAACATTAACAAATATAATAGTTAGATCCCGTAATTAAATCATAAGAAATAAATAATAAACAATAAATAGATTCAAATAATAATAGAAATAAACACACTTACTATGAAAGATACAAAAATCACCAAGTATTCCAAGAAGGGGGCGCCCTTCCTCCTTAGTCTGCTTGTTGCTGAAAAGAAATTCCTTTACATTGGTTTAGTTACATGAAGATGCTATTTTATTTATAGAAAATAATACAAAGTATATATTCCCTTCTCTTATCATGTAGCTCATATTTATAATAAATATGTGTGAAAGTTGTTTCCTACTTTTATGGCACTTTTCTATTATTTTTTGGTTCATATTTAGATGTTTGACTTATGGAAATAAATCACCCTATAATGTAGGATTGTATTCATCTCATGGTTATAATTAGTAAAATAGAATATTATTTTTAATGTGAGAACATTCTCCTCCATAAAATTAAAACTTAATAATAATTGGTTCTAACTAAATAACCAAAGTATTTTATGAGAAAATAATTTTATGGTTGGAATTAATTTTCTAATATGTGTACCCATGAGTGATAGGAAGGCAACAAGAAGTCTACATTATTCTCTTTCAATGAACATGTTGCAGGATATTTTTTTTAACATAATGGAAGAAAATACTGGTAAATATAATCTAATAATTATTATTCAAATATTTTATCTAAAAACTAAATTAAATATTACTTATTTATATTTACCCATATATAGAAAAAGGTGGTAAAATAGTATGATAATGTTTGGAAATGGAACACTAAAATGGGTTAAATGGTATATGAAAAAGGATAAAATATGGTATAAAATGGAGCGTGAATGGCTCTCATCATTCCCCCAACCTTAGCATATTGTATGTCCTCATGCAATATTTAATTTTTGAGAGGTGTTGATCATTCCTCTTCATAACAAGCTTCATGGTTTTTTTTTCCAATTTTCTTCACTTTTTTTTTTCTTTTTTTCTTTTTTTAATATTCATTCCTACTCCAACTTTTTATTTGTTCATTTTTTTCTCGTTTTGTCATTTCTTTCATAACATTATTTTTGAGATGCTATACATTGGAAGTATCATGAAAAAATTCCTCCACATTCATGATTTATCTTAAAGATGGATGAAATGATAGGCAATATAAATAGTTATGATGGGATAAGAAAATGGAAATTATAGGTGAAAATATAGGTAATGAGGATGATGAACCTCCCCCTAACTTAAAGGGTTGACCATCCTTTGGAAACAAAAAGTGGGTTGGTGTGAATGCTACTTTATATAATTAATATACTAAGAAATATTAATCAAGTTAAAAGATAAAGTAATGAAAAGTAAAATTGATTGATTCACCAACTTGCATGCCCATTTATGCCAAGGTCTGGTGGCCAAAATAATCCAAAAACTTGAATCTCCAACAATTACTACCACACATGAAAGATCACCCTCACAATGAAGCACTATGGATCATACTGATGCTAGTTGATTATGTCTGCACGTTTGCTAACACCTCAATTGAATGTGTAACTTTTTCTATAGGTGATCAAAGTTATGTTGACCATGATAGATTAGAGCACATCTAGACAAGGGAAAAATAGGAGGTGCTAGAGGCACTCAAACAACCATTAAAGAAACATAGTATACATACAAAATGATTAGCCCATAGAAAGAACACAAATAATTATTTTTACTATTTTTTCATTTTTTATTTTTTATTTTTGATAATGAGAAGTGACCACTGGCAAGTTAGTTTTCATTTTATTCAACTACAATCCACCAAAAATGGTTTTCAAATTGTAGTTGTCTAACAACTCCTAAAGGTTTTCATTATTAGAACTTATTACTTTTTGTAGATATGTAAAACTGAGCTAACACCTATCACACACCCTAAATGAAATTTTCACATGATCAACATCATTATCATCAAACACCACTACATTTCACATCAATTGCATCTAAAACCTTAACTTCCCCTATTATTTGAATAAATGACATTATTTAATTAATTCACCTTTTTCATCATTTTTGTCCAATTAAATAAATTCCATTTCTAATAAAGTCCTAAAACCCTATTTATGCTATTAATTAAATAAAATGACATTATTTAATTAATTCAAGTTTTCATCATTTCAACCAATTAAATAAACTATATTTACTTAATAAAGTACTAATATCACTTTATTTCATCTTGATTAGTTAAATAATACCAATTATTTAATTATGGGGTGAAAGCACGAAGTTGAGTCCACAAAATGTGGAATTTTTTGCCTTAGCCAAAAAAATGAAATTGGCATTGCAAAAACGGGATCCCGATTTTTATAAATTGAGATCCTGTTTTGTAAAAGGTGGGATATCAATTTCAAATTGTATTTATTTTTAAAAATGAAACTTAGTCATTAGCAACTCAGGATCCTGATTTAGCAGAGAGCATGACGACAACTAACAATGACCTTTGACCTCTAGGTACACCTCTACCTTTTCTATCTGTGATTTTTTAGTGTTTTTTTTAAATTTATAATAGAAAGGTAGGTTTTAGCATTATTTTTTTCAGTTTATTTAGCATTTCATGTATTTTATTTAGTTGTAATAGGAGAATGGATAAATTGTAGAGGTAGAAGAAAAAATGAAATGAAACCATATAGAAATGAAAAAATCATCTTGGAATCATATTTGAAGAGAAAAATTAGCTTTTGAAGCCTAAATTATTAAATCAAACAAAACAAAATTGCATTCAAAAACCCTAATTTGAAATTGAAAGAAAACAAAAAAATTGCATTGAAAACCCTAATTTGAAATTGAAAGAAAACAAAAAATGCATTGAAAACAATTGAAATGAAACAAAAAAAATTGCATTGAAAACCCTAGTTTTTCTTGAAACCCTAAATTCAATTCAAACAATTTTTTTGCTAATTTACCCTGAATTGAAATCAAACAAATTTTTTTGCATTCAAATGAAAACCTTGATTTCAAGCTCAAGAATATTTGATAGTGGAAAAAAATGATTTGCATTGCTTAAATGTTTTAAATTGAATGTATTTCATTGTAAATTAGGGCCAGGTTGTTATTGACAATGAAATAGGATTTGATAAATACTATACATTTAAATGTGTATTCATCAAGAGACATAATCAATTAAATGTTACATGAACATAGATATTGTAATACCCTTTCATTTTGCTCTTTTGATCGAACGGTGCTCTATTTGGTTATGTCTTATTTTCTGTTAGTGCTTTGACTATGGTACTTTGTTACTATTTGATCACTATCTATATCGTGTTGTGTTGATGTATTTTGAAGTGATGGTATTTTATTCTGTTGTTATCATTATGGCATGCTTTGGATTAACATTGTGATTATTCGAATTAATGATGTTAGATTTTTCAGTTAGTAATACTGTATTGGTGAAGGGGACAATATCGCATCACTCGCTTGCAAGAACCCTACGATTCTGAGATTTCCTCTTCACGGTGTGTTTTAATTATGACATATATATGCATGCGGATATACTCTTTGTTCACAGGTTAACAAGTATAGGACATCGACTCCACCTGGTTTCACATGTTTGAGCATGTCCATTGCCCAACGGTATTCGATTGGGAGATAGTAGCTAGGTTTTCTATGCCAAGTCATCACCCTAGTCATAGTGTGTCATCGGTTCTTAGTTAGGTTAAGTTGCTTTAATATTATTCATTCTCCTTGATTATTTAATTGCAAGTTAGAAAAAGGTAAATAAATGGCTTATGTATTTAAGTGGTTGATTAAATTAATTTGGTAATAATGTTAGAAATGTTATTTAATTTATTGATTAATTTAATTTAATTAATAAAATAATTTAATCTTGTATTAGATTTATTTTATTAATTAATTAAATTAATTGTGTTGAAATAAATTAAGTTATCCATTTTGAAAATTTATGCATATATATTGTTTGAAATTGAAAAGATGAAATGGAAAAAATTGAAAAAGGGTTTTAATTTCATTTTTGAAAATTGAAAATTGGAGATATTTTCTATTTTCTATTTTGGAAAATTTATGAGCGTGGTTGCATAGATATTTTTCTTTTTCTTCTATTTTCAGATATTTTGGAATTTTATTTATTTTTGTTTTTTGGAATGAGATTTCTTCAACAAGTATGAACATTTGAAAATAGAGGAGAGGAAGAAATTTTTGCATTTTATGGGTTTTGGATTGAAGCTGTGAAAAATGTTGAGCTGAAGTTGGAATCAAGGCAGGAATCCTATGCACCTTCTGGATCTAATCAAACTCAAGAATACTAGGTTCATGTTTTTAAATTTAGTTGTTTTGAAATTATATTTGCATATGTTTTGTTGCTGAAAATCATGTTGAAAAATATTTAAATCATTTGTTTGATTTGCAAAAACAAACCCAGTTTAATTCTTGTTTCAAAAATTGGAAGAAAACCTCTGTTTTGAAATGAATTGTTTCAACAGAAAAATGAGATTCTTGGTTGTAAATGGTTGTTCTTATTTTGTTTTCTCAATTTATTTTGCAATTTCAATTTGTGAAACTATAAATATATACATATATATATACATATGTGTAAATTTCATTTTAGCAAGGTTATGCTGACCAAAGTTTTTGGGAAAATGCCCATCAGGTGGATTGGAATCTATAGGGTTTGAAAAACCTTTTATTTTTGTTGAAAAAAATGTTTTTTTTTGTAAAAAAAATATTAAATAAAAAAAACTGGAGGGAGGTGCTTGGGGCTCACCCCCACCGTGCACCCTATGGGAGGCGTGTGGTGGGAGCTACGCCCAACATGGACCCCCGACCGCCCCACAATGGGTTGGTTGTGCAAACACAACCGATACCCACAGTAAGGGTCAACTGTGTTTACACAACCGCACCCACTGTGGGTTCGGCTGTGAATGCAACCAACCGCCCTTTTAATGGCGTGCAGCCCGAAAAATGTGAGGGTCTTTTTTTTTTTTTTAAAGTCAAAAATAAAATATTAAAAAAATATTAAAAAATGGTTTATTTTAATATTTTTATTAATATATTTTATAATAATAAAATATGGTTATTTTAATATTTTATAATAAGAAAATATGTTATCTTAATATTTTATCTTATTTGGTATGATTATGTCTATATGTTTAAATATATATATTAAATCTTAATATATATATTTAAACATAAATATTTTATTGAAGATTTAAATATTTGAATATATATGGATTTAATTGGTGATTTAAATAATGTCATGTTTTAAATACAATTGGAGGAATTTAAAATGATATAGTTTGGGAAAGAAGAAACTGTTTTAACATAAAATGTTAATAGACAAATTATTGGATCTTAAAATATTATGTTTTGTTAGAACAAACATTTGATTTTAGAGTCATATGTCTTAGCAGAGGAATTAATTGATTTTAGAATGATTTATTGAAGGGAAGAAATAAATGTTGTGAAAGTAGTATGTTTGAAATGAAGAAGTAAATATTTATTTTATTTTATTTGCAAGCAATTAAGGATTAAATATTTGGTTTAAATCTCAACCTGTGTCTAAAAGAGACGTTATTGAATCAATTTATTGTGCAATAAATTATTAAATGTTATTAAGGGAAATGGATTCAATATATCCAAAATTAGTTTATTTCCTCGCAATTGCCTTATGCGATTATTTCCTCTGTGTTCATGATTGGGGAAATGGGTTAAGTTCTCTAATATGTAAGTCTTCCAGAGGACCCTTGAGGTTGGGGGTTGTCATTTTGTGATGTCGACCATTTGTTTATTCCATTGGGTAGTCCATGAAGTTATGTTAATATTATTACCCGGTTTTCATGAACGGGGATGTTTTGTGCCTCCTTGTAAGGAGTGGCTTTGTTATTTTGTTACCTCCAGTGTTTGGAGAGGGTTTTGACTTATGTCGCCTCCTAAGAAAGGAGTGGTTGTATATCTATTTTGTATGTACTTTGGTACCCTTGGTGATTGGATGGTGTGTATGTTGTCAAGTAGAAGAGTGGCTTCCATTAGGGGCCAGAGCCCAAAAGAGGTAAGATTGGGTAACCTTCAAAAGTAGTTAATCAAGTGATAACTAAAACAATACTTAGAATATTAGGTGGTACTTCTCACTAATCAAGATAAGTATGCCTCACTCATGGACCCAAGTGCTCATTTAGGCTTGGGATGGGTGGGAAGGCTTGGAATGGCAAGGTCATCTATCTTGTCTTTACGAAAGGTATTTGATTCCACATTAGTAAGTATGAGAGCCGGGGATCAGTTGAGGACACCAGAATAGCCGGAGCCTAGGAAGATCCGCAGTGGGTAACTCATGACAAGCTGTATGATGACACTTTGTCTAGGACAACAATTGGTATTTTATTTTGTTTGTATGGTTCTCTTAACATACTTGATCTATTTTATATCTAGAATGACTGATGTAACCTCCTTATTAAGTTATTGATATTGAAATAATATGGTATTCCTTATTGTGATGATGTAGTTTATCTCGTATGGAATGTATGCATTCTTAATTTCTTAAGTGGATAAATGTTATGGATTCATTTATGTTGTTTGTGGGTTATTAAGTAATGTCAGTCTTGTAACCTTACGGGATGTTTGCAATGGGTAGTGAACTTGCATGTTAATTGTACTTAACAAAAAAAAAATAGTCTGTTTAAGTAGTTAATTGCAACTTCCTCTAGCGTTGCATGGCAGGGCGTTATAGATATAATTAGAATGGAAAACAATATATGTTAAAATTTTCTTGTGTAGTTAGTGGATCGTTAAAGTTGATAAATCTTCAATTTTTGTTTTCAAATTTAATTAGAAAATTCCTAAATCCTTCTACAATCCATTTCCAATTGTCGCTTAATTACTCAAATATGTGCATTCATTTCTATTGTATGTTTATATCTCTCTTAGTCATGTGTTGTTTCCATTTCTTGTTTGCATGTGTTTTCTCTTGTATTTCGACAATATTAACTCTCATTCTAGTTAATTAGTTGTTAATTAGGCTTCTAGTTTAGTTTAAATTCAATTTCCACTAGTTACCTAGACACTAAAAGAATTTAAATGTTTTTCTTTTCTTTCTTGTAGGTTCTTTCAATTCCAAACAATCCAGAATAAT
Source organism: Sequoiadendron giganteum (assembly GCA_007115665.2). Taxonomy (NCBI): domain Eukaryota; kingdom Viridiplantae; phylum Streptophyta; class Pinopsida; order Cupressales; family Cupressaceae; genus Sequoiadendron; species Sequoiadendron giganteum. The sequence goes on along the minus strand of CM021100.1, from coordinate 487,438,701 downwards.
TTATAATCTATTCAACATTAAATAATTTTATTATACATTTTATGTCACAAAATTCATTTAATATTCAACTTTATCATAGTATATATTAAACTTCATATATATATATATATATAATCAATATTAATGAAAAACATACATTAAATAAAATATTCTTATAGTCAATTAAAAAAATATCAAGTTAAAGTATACATCAAAATCATTCTTAATAATACATAATTATGTGTTTCTATTATGAAAAATAGTTAGTCTATTCATAAAATCATAAATATTGATAAACTAGTGAATCTATTACCCTAAAATGTAAACTGGTGTCTTAAGCATCCTGATATGACATTCATTAAGGGGGTCAAAGAAGTTCTCAAAGTTTCCCAAGTCAACCAAATTTAACAATATAATAAGATTGTGCAAGATTATAATATGAATGAGATTTCATGAGAGGTTTTTCGATCGAAAGAAGAGCTATCTAACTCAACTATTTCACAAGAAAATGTTGTTCACTAACTTGGAATTCCATTATTCAAAGGGCCACCCAAACTTCACCCTAAGTTCCCTAAACCCTAAACCCTGAACTCTAAAATCTAAACCTTAAACCCTAAAGAATTCATTTTATCCTAGGACCTTAAAATAAAATTTGATTCCCTTGGGAAAATCCACCAAATTTTATTCCCTTAATTCATGTCATTTTTTCTGAGGACCTCACTACATAGATCCCCTTAAGAAATCGTATTACCTTAAACCCTAAAGCATTCATTTTGTCCTAGGACCATAAAATTAAATCTGGTTGCCTTGGGAAACTCCACCAAATTTGATTCCCTTAAGCCATGTTAGTTTGTCCTAGGACCTTACTACATACATCCCCTTAAGCAATCATATTACCCTAAACCCTAAACTATAAACTATAAACCCTAAATCCTAAAGCCATTATTTTTTCCTAGGCCCTTAATGAAATTTGACTGCCTTGGAAAACTTCACCAAACTTTATTCACTTCAGCCATGTCATTTTGTCCTAGGACCTTACTATGTACATATCCCCTTAAGCTATCCTATCACTCTAAATCTTAAACCTATGTCTTAAGGGGTCATAATATGACATTTATTAAGAGGATGAAAGAAGTTCTCAAATTTTTGTGAAGTTTCCCAAGGCAACCAAATTTAACAACAATAAGTCAAAACAAGAGCTATCTCAACCATAGATCCCCTTAAGCCATCCTATTACCCTAAACCTTAAAATTTAAACTCGAAACCATGATTTTGACATAGGACCTTAATTAAATTTAGTTGCCTTGGGCATCTTCACCAAATTTTATTCAAATGAGTTCTCAAAATTTGGTGAAGTTGTAAGGCCCTATCATTATTACAATAGTTACATCTCTTGCATGTCTTTTAGCATGTGCCATTGTTATCGATTAGTTGAGTTGGATTAATGGAATATGAACTTGATTTAATACTTATAATCAATTGACTTAAGTAAATAAATACGACTTCAGAAATATCTTCAGGGAAATCAATGTACATGTAAATAGTGAATATCATATAGGGGATAAATATATGTTATGACGTATACCCTATATGAACTAAAATTAGAATTTTAATAATTATAAGTTGTGTATGGGTTAAATTTTTAGTAAAGACAATTATTTTACATGATGAGGTTGAGACATTAATATTGCATGCTTTAATAATTAAATATAAAATAAAAGAGAAAATGATGCTAATATTGTTGTTACTTCTAAGCTAAATAATGATAATATTGTCAATATATAATGGTGCCAATAAAGTATATCAATGTTAGAGATTTCTTCATTAATAGAGAATAACATGAATAAATTGGGTGGACTAAATAATAATGATATTGTCATTGTAATTAATAAATTTGCTATTAAAAAATCATGAAATTATTAATGTTGATATTTGTTTTTGAAAGTCATAACTACTATATTGTTAAATTAAGTATATTAGAACTAAAGGTGAAACTAATAAAGATATTACTAATTTTGCAATAAAGTTAAAATCATAATCATATTTAATTTGACAATAGAACTATTAATGGTATTAAGAAGCATTACTTAATAATAATAATAAAATATTATGATAAACCTTGTCATTATTGATCAAATGGAAAGTAGTTCTAAGTTTGGCCCTTGGATGGGCATTTATGAGCTTAACTGGCAGATGGCGTATGGCCTACGATTAATATGCAATTTTTCTACTCTATTGACGATGCTCTAGATATGGTTGGTGGAGCTCATATGGCTGATCATTATTTTGTAGATCTCCACCCAGTACTACAATTAATTTCAAGAGAACACCCATGATCTAAAAAGATCTTCCATTTAAACCTTTTAGTATCAGACAAGCAATGTGCAAGTGAAACAAAATCCGTAACGTGTCAGGGAAGAAAAAGAAATAATAATATTAGAGATCTTTGTGTTCTTGGGGGGGGAAGTCGAATCTGTGGGAAGACATCTCTCTCGGACATTCTATAAAAAAAAGTAAAGAAGCTTTCGCGCCTTGCCTCTGTGTCCACATTTTCCCTTGAGGAAGTTTGCCAAACAGTTATCGTGCCTTGTCTATTCTCCCACATTTTGAATGCACAGCTACTGACGGATGTTGTGGGAGTTGGCGTTACACCTACCTTTTGCATTTCCTAATTATGTTTCTACAACCCTTCCAACAAATCCAATCTGTGCATACCCAACAATGGTTGTTTTCCATGAGACCACATCTTCTTTGAGGCATTCGGTCAAATCAGTTCATGCACCTTGTCTATGCATTTAACATCTCACACCCGTCTACCAGGGCAGTTACAACTACAACGTCTTAAAAGAAAAGAAGGGGAAAGAGGTTCCCATTTACGCACAGGCAGAGAGGATGCTGGTGGAAGTTGTGGAGTCAGGATTACACCCGCCAGTTGCATTTGCTTAAAATCTTCAAAGGTCTTTGCAACAAATCCATTTTGTGCATATGCTACAATTATTGCATTCCCAGAGAGTCCCACTTGCTTTTTTTTTTAAGACAATCTGTCAAAAAGAACCTTGTGCCTTGTCTGTGCTTCGACATATTTTATTGTATGGGAGGATATGGCCAACTAAGCATGCACATCCGAAAACAAGTGATGTTGAGGAAGCCATACCGAAGCAGAAGCCTATCCCTACCAATGTAGAAAGAGCAACAAGGAACCTTACTTGAGTCAAATAAGATTTGATGACAGTAATACCACACCATTGTCTAGGAAGCAACTCTTCCTTCTTTTCTCAAAGGTACACTCTCCAATCATTTTTTTTCAAACTTACTTATTGCAACGACATTTAGTAGAAATGGTTATACAGTAATGGGTTTTTTGAGGGAACTTAACTATCTTTGATTTGGAGAAAGTTAATGAATAGTTGAACTTAAATTGGTTAATTTCTCTCCATAGATTCTGTTAAATCTGGTTGCTTTGCCTTACCTGGTTGGTCATAATAGTAAGAGATTCTGCTCGTTTTTTATAAGATGATTAATTATAATTAGAGAAATATATATATATATATATCCATCCTGCTGGGTCTATATAGGCTTAAATTTTGAGTTTGGAAGGGACAGTATGTCAATCATGGCATGAAACCTAATTTTCACTTTATGGTATTAACTCACTGGGTTATATTTTATAGGGGAATGGTATTCACCATAGGACTTCAAAACAATAATTCTCTTGTCCTTTGAGCTGAGACTGTGCGCCGCACCTCCCAGCCCCATATTTTAGCTCCTCCACTTTAAGAACTAATGCAACGCTAAAACCTAAATGTGCTCATTATTAGTATCTTGAAAGTTTTGATCATTTAAATAAACATACTTTAAAACCATCATCGAGTCCTTTTTTTTGTTCAGGTGGTAGCTCCCCAAATTGGAGGAGTGAAAGATCAATACCGATGATTGAGAGTTTTGAGGTGCACAAACTGTTAGCGGTGGGGAAGCAACAAAAGATTTAAAACAAACAAACAAACAACTAAAAATAATGGCAAAATAAAATAAAATTGGTGAATGACTAAGATTCGTTTAAACATCTTGCATTGCTGCGGACACAGGATAACCGAAGCTTAAGGAATTCAAATTGGAGCCCAAATAGATTAAATCATGCATATAAAATTCTCCTCTCATGTGGGGAAGTTATTTCAAAGCTTTTAGAAAATACATTATGCGAGTAGGGCCACAGGGCTATAACTACATTGGATTGATGCCAATAAAAAAAGGGTTATTGAATTTTCAATTAATATCGAATAAGAGTTATTGCGGTGATTGTGTTTATCTGCAATGAGTAATATTGAAGAATACCATAATAGCAATATAAACGCTACTGTCATAGCTAACACATTTAGATGTGAAAATCTATGCCCAACTCGACATGCTAATTTAAAATAAAATAGGAGGACAACATTGGATTGTTTATATTTCTCTTAAAGTAATGTTGGTTGAAATGAGCAGAATAGTTTAAAGCTTGTGCTTAATTCTTTTGTCATTATAGTTTATCTCCTGTCGATGAGGGCATCACAATAAGATAGAATCGATTATATAAATGGAGCCCCTCACCTTTACTTTTAGGAATGCTTAGTATTTTATTAAAGGAAGGGAATATATTCCCCTATCTTTTAAAAGGAGGCTTTAATAAATAAGAAGAGATAACTCTTCATTTGTTCCTCCTCCCTTCTTTTAAGGGAAAGTAATATTATGTATATAAAAGAATTAATATATATTTATTTATAATTGTTATTCTTTAATATTGATTAAAAATAAAATTAAAAATAAAATAAAATATAGTCTTTCCTAAGTAATACATATATATCTCATATTTAAAGAAATCCTTTAAAAAGTGAAAGAATATGGTTATTCCTTTAGAGCCTTCTTTTTGAAATTTAGGATTTAATTTATTTATTTTAAAATTAAGTATGATGTTATAAGTTAGTTAATTTAATCAAATAGTTGAAAAGGGAAAAAGAAAAGTTTTCTTTATTTTGTTTAGTGAATATATATGTATAATAAGATTGTAATTTGAGAATTTATTTTACTTTATTTTATAATATCGTATTCATCTTAATTTACTTTTATTTTTATTTGTCATTATTCTTTGATTATTATTATTTTGGAATAAATAAATTATGGCATGTGATAGAACGTTTCCATCGATGGAATTTATCTCGTTTTAATACATTAAAAGTTCATGAATTCTTTTGTGAGTCCAATTTGTGCTAATGTTAATATGGATATTTAAATTATTCAGCTTTACTACCCCAACAAAATGACATTTATATCATTAGGTTTATAATAATAATTAATAACGTCAAATGAAAGATTATCTTTGGATGGATTAATAACACTATCTAAAGCTGAGTGGGATGCCAAGTGGAGGTGATGTTTCAAAATCATCATGAGGCTTAAGTAATGTGTGGCTTAATCCAAGATGTTAGAATTAACTAAGTATGCTTGGAACTTGTTTTCTATGTTACCACTTTATATTTTAGTTATGACCTAATTGATGCAACAATAGTTTGAAATAAAAATAATACTTAGATTATAAGAGTGGTGAAATGAACATTCAATTGGTTGAGTAATCATAATTAATGGAAGTAGGATCCAATTCATTATTTTGTTTAAAACCTTTTTGGGGTAATTTTGTGTTGTTTGGGTAGTACTAAATATTTAGGCATTGGTATGTTACCTTGTGACATTGTTTGTGCCAATATGGGTATTTATGTCCTTACTCGATATTTTGCTAGTATATCCTTAACGAGTCCTTGACCCTCGGCTTCACCTAAGTGGGTGGTAGCCATCTATGATACTATCTGGGGTAATGGACCCTAGAAAGGGTTGCGTACCCACTTCTCCTTCTCCTTCTTCTTCTTCTCCTTCCCTTTTTAGTGTATAATTAATGGATTAGAAGCATAATATGAAGTTGAGTAGATAAATGAGTTTAGAGTATGACAGTGTTATTGGATTATGAGTGTGACTATGGTTGAGCCATCCTTGAATCTAAGGGTTATCCCTTTCGCTATCCAACCATGTGTGAAATGGTTGAAGTCCAGTTGTCGAACTACGGGGCCTCTGCGAGACATATACGTAGGCAAGGCCATCTAAGATGAGCCCCCGCGGACTAGGTTTGGCCCCTAGGATTTGTTCTCTTATTATTATACTTGGGATTTACCATTGATATGTATTCTATTGGTTATCATGTGTTCCTATTATGTATGTGATTGTTCTAGAGTTAGTTGAACTACTTGAGTCTGCCTCAATGATGTGGACTCAATGTCTCTCTTTGATCCCCCACCCTAGATTGTTTAAGCAATTTAGTTATCAAACAAAAATATTATAGTTTATAATTAGTTGGAAGTTTTACGCTTTCATGTAGTACACGCCTTGGTAGAAAATTTTGAGAGTTTTGCAAGAGTTGGTGAATAAAATTTGAAATTTGTGTTTTTCCCTTAATTGTATTTTAGTGTAAAATTTCAGGCAGTACATTTTGGTATCAGAGCGCAGTTGCAACACTAGGATCTTTGGTTAGTGGTGTCTCCCTAGTAGTGTTGTGTGTGTGAAGATGCCTTTTGTGCTTATCTCCTTGTTGTGACTAATGTTTGAAATGACCCTATGATGTCTTTTCCTCCCTTATTCTTTGGTAATTGTTGTTATATTTGATGGAGTATTATGTACCTCAATGTGAATGATGTAATAGATTATGAAATAAATGATACTAGGTTCATAAACTTTAGGTGGGAAAATAGTAGTGAAATAATAATGCTTCTTAAAGGAATTGTACATTGTGTTCCCTAGAATTGGATAGAAAAGTAGTGACTTAATCGTGATTGAGTTATGAACTCTTGTTTATGTATCTGGGGAGTGGTTTATAAATGCAATTCTTTCCCTGGGTGTGGAGAAATGAAGTGCTTTGAAATAGTGTATGTTGCCTTCAAATTCATTGAATGCATTAGAAAACTTTGCATTGTTCAATTTCGAATTTAAGTTGCCCTCTTAGTGTATATAGAAAACCATATACGTGTTAACTCAATAGAGATGCAAATATTAAAAACATGATCATGTGAACTTTGATTAAAAAAAAGAGAATATTGTGCTTGTGGTGCTAACCAACTAGATTATGCTTTTCTTATTATGTGTCGAGTATATGGTAACCTTGTTTGAGAAAATGTTTTATTGTGATTATGTATTCCATTCAGTAGAATAAAATACATTGTGGTTTAATATGTATAAGGAAATGGTTTGATTTTTTTAAATTTTTTTAAAGATAAAAATTGAATATGAAGTTATGACGCATCCTCTGTGAATGTGAATATCTCAGATGTGAATACCCTATAATGATGATTATATTGTGTAATGTGGTAGTTTTTGTGGATAGACCAAGTGGTAAAAGTAAGTGTTTGTTGTGCATATTTGACTCATATGGAGTGGAGTGATAAAATTCTTGACAGTTACATGTTTTGTCATGTGGAAGCCAGTATATGTGTGGTGCCCCCAAGTATGAGATACTAGGTATTCTACTTGGGATAAGGGTGGTGGAGGTTTGGTATGATCCGCTATGTGTACCCTTTATGATGGCCTTTATGTAATCTGACTAGTTGTGAGTTTATGTAAATGTGTTAAGTGTGTAAGTGTGTCTATTATATGAAATGTGATGTATTTTATTGTATTAGTCTTATTTGTATGTTAAATGTGTACCCCTAGTGTATGGTTCCCCCCTTTATGGGAGAGAGATGCCAACTAGTGTAAATAGGGGTTGAGAGACACATGTTCTCCCATCAGGAAATTACGAGCTTAGGGCGTTATCCCTAATCCTGATAAAGGATCTATGTTGAGTCATTGTAATCCTCCCATGGACATGGATCATGGCCTACTCCCCAATATAGGAGAGCCACACTTGTTGGTTCATAGTGCAAACCTATTCCTTGATGTTTATAACCCATGGGTAAAGGATGGAATTACATGGACCACCAGTTACTTATATTCATGTGGTCTGGGATTACTAGTGATGCATATTAATGTGGTCAGGGACCACCAGTTACTTATATTCATGTGGTCAGGGACCACCAATTATTTATATTTATATGGTCAGGGACCACTAGTTATTGCATGCTATAATACTTATGTGGTTAGAGAACCACCATTCCCCTCCTCCCCTTAGGTGGCTTATCAAGTCACGTGGTGCTTGTAATGTGTATATTTTATTGTTGAAATGAATTATTTGGAATTCTTGATTGATGTTTTATGTTATTATGCACCAACAATGTGGAATTTTCCATTTATTTCGTTAGGCTGTTTAGCCATTTGAAGGTTATTATAGTCCAATTTGCCTCAAGGACTTGTTTAAATTTCGGTTTTGAATTAAGATTGGAATTTTGCAATGTAGCTACAATTGATCCTTATTTTGTTTCCCTCTTGAATTTATAGCTCCCCTTTGAGGGTTTTTATTGAAACTTTGGTTTGTGATCTTATGTCACTCAATTTGAGGCTTTCTCCTTATTTTCTAATTGCTGGCATGTGTGGTGTAATGTGAAATATGTAAACTGCCACATCCCGGGGGTTTCCCTGGCAGATCGTATAGGGGAGTAGATGCGCTGGGGAATTATTTTGGAAGGGGTTGTAAATGGGATCGGTATGGGACGGTCATTAATCCATTCTTCCCATTGTTCTATTATTGTTCTTATCTATATGGAAGAGTACTTAGAGAAGGGCCTCAAGATCATCTTTCCTAATGACTACGGTATCCAAGAATATCCATCCTTGTAAACCACATTGTGTGAGCCATATGTTGTAAATTATGTTATTGTATGAGGACAGGCACACCCATTTGGGGAAGAGCATCCTTTGTATGAGGACAAGCACACCCATAGGGAAGAACATCCTTGCTATTGTTACTTGTACATATGAAATTGCAATTATATGTGATGTGGCATACCTGTGAACTATGTGAGGAAGGAAGTAACAAATAATGCTGATTTAATATTTCTTGAGACTTCAGTTGACACTGGAACATAGATATCTCTTTTACATCATGAGTGGTGTTTCTGGTGCAAGGGGATTTTGTGGTGTATCAAAGGATGTTAGTTTAGTTAACATTTTTTTTTATGAAACTTAATTGAAGTTGGTTATATTATCAATAATTTATAACTACATGAATAGTTGTTAACATTGTTATAATGAGAGTGTACTAGATAAATGTTCTACTGTGAAATTCTTCTTCAATAATTTGGATGAGTAATGAATAGAAATGATGTTTCTAATGTGTTCTTATAGTTGAATGTTTTGATTATTTCAGCAAGAAAAAAAAAGGGGGTAAAGTAATTAGTGTGATTAATAAATATATGTGTGTGCTTTATTGAGATTATAGTCTTGAACCTTAGAGACTTCTTAGATTTATGTGTGTGCATTAATTTGTTTTTTTTTTTGTTTATACTTGAGTAACTCTAGTTAGATTAACATGTGGGTTAATTTAAGAGTTAAATTAAAATTAGGTAGTATTGGGTTTTGAATGGGATAAAGATATTGTGTGTATTACTCCTTCTTAGACATATTGAGAGTGATATGGTGAAGTGGTCTTGCTTGATATAATAGCTACTTTTGAATGTCTGACTTTGTGTGGGGATTTAGTCCCAATCCTTAGTGACTTCCGGGAGGAAGTCCAATCTAAGGGGAGGGGAATGTAAGGCCCTATCATTATTACAATAGTTACATCTCTTGCATGTCTTTTAGCATGTGCCATTGTTATCGATTAGTTGAGTTGGATTAATGGAATATGAACTTGATTTAATACTTATAATCAATTGACTTAAGTAAATAAATATGACTTTAGAAATATCTTTAGGCAAATCAATGTACATGTGAATAGTGAATATCATATAGGGGATGAATATATGTTATGACGTATACCCTATATGAACTAAAATTAGAATTTTAATAATTATAAGTTGTGTATGGGTTAAATTTTTAGTAAAGACAATTACTTTACATGATGAGGTTGAGACATTAATATTGCATGCTTTAATTATTAAATATAAAATAAAAGAGAAAATGATGCTAATATTGTTGTTACTTCTAAGCTAAATAATGATAATATTGTCAATATATAATGGTGCCAATAAAGTGTATCAATGTTAGAGATTTCTTCATTAATAGAGAATAACATGAATAAATTGGGTGGACTAAATAATAATGATATTGTCATTGTAATTAATAAATTTTCTATTAAACAATCATGAAATTATGAATGTTGATATTCGTTTTTGAAAGTCATAACTACCATATTGTTAAATTAAGTATATTAGAACTAAAGGTGAAACTAATAAAGATATTACTAATTTCGCAATAAAGTTAAAATCATAATCATATTTAATTTGACAATAGAACTATTACTGGTATTAAGAAGCATTACTTAATAATAATAATAAAATATTATGATTAACCTTGTCATTATTGATCAAATGGAATGTAGTTCTAAGTTTGGCCCTTTGATGGGCATTTATGAGCTTAACTGGCAGATGGCGTATGGCCTACGATTAATATGCAATTTTTCTACTCTGTTGACGATGCTCTAGATATGGTTGGTGGAGCTCATATGGCTGATCATTATTTCATAGATCTCCACCCAGTACTAAAATTAATTTCAAGATGACGCCCATGAAATAAAAAGATCTTCCATTTAAACCTTTTAGTATCAGACAAGCAATGTGCAAGTGAAATAAAATCCGTAACGTGTCAGGGAAGAAAAAGAAATAATAATAATAGAGATCTTTGTGTTCTTGGGAGAGGGGGGGGAGTCGAATATGTGGGAGGACATCTGTCTCGGACATTCTATAAAAAAAAAGTAAAGAAGCTTTCGCGCCTTGCCTCTGTGTCCACATTTTCCCTTGAGGAAGTTTGCCAAATAGTTATCGTGCCTTGTCTATTCTCCCACATTTTGAATGCACAGCTACTGACGGATGTTGTGGGAGTTGGCGTTACACCTACCATTTGCATTCCCTAATTAGGTTTCTACAACCCTTCCAACAAATCCAATCTGTGCATACCCAACAATGGTTGTTTTCCATGAGACCACATCTTCTTTGAGGCATTCGGTCAAATCAGTTCATGCACCTTGTCTATGCATTTAACATCTCACACCCGTCTACAAGGGCAGTTACAACTACAACGTCTTAAAAGAAAAGAAGGGGAAAGAGGTTCCCATTTACGCACAGGCAGAGAGGATGCTGGTGGAAGTTGTGGAGTTAGGATTACACCCGCCAGTTGCATTTGCTTAAAATCTTCAAAGGTCTTTGCAACAAATCCATTTTGTGCATATCCTACAATTATTGCATTCCCAGAGAGTCCCACTTGTTTTTTTTGTTAAGACAATCTGTCAAAAAGAACCTTGTGCCTTGCCTATGCTTCCATATATTTTATTGTGTGGGAGGATATGGCCAACTAAGCATGCATATCCGAAAACAAGTGATGTTGAGGAAGCCATACCGAAGTAGAAGCCTATCCCTACCAATGTAGAAAGAGCAACGAGGAACCTTACTTGAGTCAAATAAGATTTGATGACAGTAATACCACACCATTGTCTAGGAAGCAACTCTTGCTTCTTTTCTCAAAGGTACACTCTCGAATCATTTTCTTTCAAACTTACTTATTGCAACGACATTTAGTAGAAATGGTTATACAGTAATGGGTTTTTTGAGGGAACTTAACTATCTTTGATTTGGAGAAAGTTAATGAATAGTTGAACTTAAATTGGTTAATTTCTCTCTATAGATTATGTTAAAACTGGTTGCTTTGCCTCACCTGGTTGGTCATAATAGTAAGAGATTCTGCTAATTTTTTATAAGATGATTAATTATAATTAGAGAAAAAAAAAATATATATATATATATCCATCCTGCTGGGTCTGTATAGGCTTAAATTTTGAGTTTGGAAGGGACAGTATGTCAATCACGGCATGAACCCTATTTTTCACTTTATGGTATTGACTCACTGGGTTATATTTTATAGGGGAATGGTATTCACCATAGGACTTCAAAACAATAATTCTCTTGTACTTTGAGCTGAGACTGTGCGCTCCACCTCCCAGCCCCATATTTCAACTCCTCCACTTTAAGAACTAATGCAACGCTAAAACCTAAATGTGCTCATTATTAGTATCTTGAAAGTTTTGATCATTTAAATAAACATACTTTAAAACCATCATCGAGTCCTTTTTTTTGTTCAGGTGGTAGCTCCCCAAATTGGAGGAGTGAAAGATCAATACCGATGCTTGAGAGTTTTGAGGTGTAAAAACTGTTAGCGGTGGGGAAGCAACAAAAGATTAAAAACAAACAAACAAACAACTCAAAATAATGGCAAAATAAAATAAAATTGGTGAATGACTAAGATTCGTTTAAACGTCTTGCATTGCTGCGGACACAGGATAACCGAAGCATGAGGAATTCAAATTGGAGCCCAAACAGATTAAATCGTGCATATAAAATTCTTCTCTCATGTGGGGAAGTTATTTCAAAGCTTTTAGAAAATACATTATGCGAGTAGGGCCACAGGGCTATAACTACTTTGGATTGATGCCAATAAAAAAAAGGTTATTGAATTTTCAATTAATATCAAATAAGAGTTATTGTGGTGATTGTGTTTATCTGCAATGAGTAATATTGAAGAATACGATAATAGCAGTATAAACGCTACTGTCATAGCTAGCACATTTAGATGTGAAGATCTATGCCCAACTCGATATGCTAATTTAAAATAAAATAGGAGGACAACATTGGATTTTTTTTATTTCTCTTAAAGTAATGTTGGTTGAAATGAGCGGAATAGTTTAAAGCTTGTGCTTAATTCTTTTCTCATTATAGTTTATCTCCTCTCAATGAGGGCATCACAATAAGATAGAATCGATTATATAAATAGAGCCCCTCACCTTTACTTTTAGGAATGCTTAGTATTTTATTAAAGGAAGGGAATATATTCCCCTATCTTTTAAAAGGAGGCTTTAATAAATAAGAAGAGATAACTCTTCATTTGTTCCTTCTCCCTTCTTTTAAGGGAAAGTAATATTATGTATATAAAAGAATTAATATATATTTATTTATAATTGCTATTCTTGAATCTTGATAAAAAAAAAATTTAAAAATAAAATAAAAATGTAGTCTTTCCTAAGTAATACATATATATCTCATATTTAAAGAAATCCTTTAAAAAGTGAAAGAATATGGTTATTCCTTTAGAGCCTTCTTTTTGAAATTTAGGATTTAATTTATTTATTTTAAAATTAAGTATGATGTTATAAGTTAGTTAATTTAATCAAATAGTTGAAAAGGGAAAAAGAAAAGTTTTCTTTATTTTGTTTAGTGAATATATATTTATAATAAGATTGTAATTTGAGAATTTATTTTACTTTATTTTATAATAGTGTATTCATCTTAATTTACTTTTATTTTTATTTGTCATTATTCTTTGATTATAATTTTTTTGGAATAAATAAATTATGGCATGTGATAGAATGTTTTCCCATCGATGGAATTTAGCTAGTTTTAATAAATTAAAAGTTCATGAATTCTTTTGTGAGTCCAATTTGTACTAATGTTAATATGGATATTTAAATTATTCAGCTTTACTACCCCAACAAAATGACATTTATATCATTAGGTTTATAATAATAATTAATAACGTCAAATGAAAGATTATCTTTGGATGGATTAATAACACTATGTGAAGCTAAGTGGGATGTCAAGTGGAGGTGATGTTTCAAAATCATCGTGAGGCTTAAGTAATGTGTGGCTTAATCCAAGGTGTTAGAATTAACTAAGTATGCTTGGAACTTGTTTTCTATGTTACCACTTTATATTTTAGTTATGACCTAATTGATGCAACAATAGTTCGAAATAAAAATAATACTTAGATTATAAGAGTGGTGAAATGAACATTTAATTGGTTGAGTAATCATAATTAATGGAAGTAGGATCGAATTCATTATTTTGTTTAAAACCTTTTTGGGGTAATTTTGTGTTGTTTGGGTAGTACTAAATATTTAGTCATTGGTATGTTACCTTGTGACATTGTTTGTGCCAATATGGGTATTTATGTCCTTGCTCCATATTCTGCTAGTATATCCTTAACGAGTCCTTGACCCTCGGCTTCACCTAAGTGGGTGGCACCCACCTGTGAAACTGTCTGGGGTAATGGACCCTAGAAAGGGTTGCGTACCCACTTCTCCTTCTCCTTCTTCTTCTTCGCCTTCCCTTTTTAGTGTATATTTAATGGATTAGAGGCATAATATGAAGTTGAGTAGATAAATGAGTTTAGAGTATGACAGTGTTATTGGGTTATGAGTGTGACTGTGGTTGAGCCATCCTTGAATCTAAGGGTTATCCCTTTCACTATCCAACCATGTGCGAAATGGTTAAATTCCAGTTGTCGAACTACGGTGCCTCTGCGAAACATATACGTAGGTAAGGCCATCTGAGATGAGCCCCCAAGGACTAGGTTTGGCCCCTAGGATTTGTTCTCTTATTATTATACTTGGGATTTACCATTGATATGTATTCTATTGGTTATCATGTGTTCCTATTATATATGTGATTGTTCTAGAGTTAGTTGAACTACTTGAGTCTACCTCAATGATGTGGACTCAATTTCTCTCTTTGATCCCCCATCCTAGATTGTTTAAGCAACTTAGTTATCAAACAAAAATATTATAGTTTATAATTAGTTGGAAGTTTTACGCTTTCATGTAGTACACGCCTTGGTAGAAAATTTTGAGAGTTTTGCAAGCGTTGGTGAATGAAATTTGAAATTTGTGTTTTGCCCTTAATTGTATTTTAGTGTAAAATTTTGGGCATTACAGAAGTTCCCCAAGGCAACCAAATTTAACAATAAGTCAAAACAAGAGCTATCTCAACCATAGGTCCCCTTAACCCATCCTATTACCCTAAACTATAAATCGATGTCTTAAGGAGTCCTAATATGAAATTTCTTAAGGGAATCAGAGAAGTTCTCTAAATTTGGTGAAGTTTCCCAAGGAAACCAAATTTAACAATAGTAAGTCAAAACATGAGTTATCTCAACCATAGATCCCCTTAAGCCATCCTATTACACTAAACCTTAAAATCTAAACTTTAAACCATCATTTTGACCTAGGACCTTAATGAAATTTGATTTAATTAGGAAAATTCACCATATTTTATTCACTTAAGCCATGTCTTTTTTCTCTTAGGACCTTACTATATGGATCCCCTTAAGCCATACTACTACCCTAAACCCTAAATCCTAAACTCTAAACCATAAGCCCTAATGCATTCATAAATTGTCCTATATTAATAGTTAATTGTTTTTTCATTCAAGTAACATGCCTTAGACATAAAGGAGGCTTACTTATTTTATCATTTGTATGAACAATTAGGCCATTTATATTCAATGATTTTTAAACGGAATTTCCTAAACATGTATCTTACCTTGTGAAATTACAAATCTAATGCAAGTTCACTTATATCTTAGAGATCAAATGGATCAATTCAATAATATTCGTAATCAAAATCTACGCTCTCCATCTCCACCACCTTCACCTCCACCACCACCCACTCTACCTCATAACCCCCCACCTCCACCACCTAAAACGGATGGTGCTCACTTGCAAGACCAAATCAATGCCAATGTTAGAACCATTCAGGATCAAATCAACATTATTCAAAATGAAGAATTTATCACACCACCTTTGAGGATGATTGCATATAGGATGAAAATTGTTGTTGATGTTGTTAGAGCTATGGATGTGATCTATGACTAGCATCAATGATGGATAGAGGAGAGGATAACTTCCAATTCCGAAAAGGAAAACACAAAGAAATGAAGAGATGTAGTAGAGTGCCGCAACATTTTATAAATTAAGACAATGATCTTATAGTTATGAATTTATGAATTTGGTTGAAATTATGAACTTATAATGCTGAATTTATAATACTATATATTTTATGACTATCTACTAGATCATGTGATTTCTCCTATTGGAAAAATCTAATATATATATATATGTGTGTGTGTGTGTGTGTGTGTGTGTGTGTGTGTGTGTGTGTGTTAGACATAAATGCTATTTTTGTGAATGTTTCAATTTTATTTTTTAGTATGTACATGTATTAAAATTACATAGTTATAGATCTTAAATTTTGAAATTTGTATGTACACATAGTTTCTAGTTGAATGATGTATGCATGCATTATGCATTTTATATGACATTTTAAATGTATGTACATGTTAAAATTTGATATTTTTATGCACTTGCTAGAGTTTAATCAATGCATGTATGTGTATGTATATGTATGCACATCCTATTTAAACAAATTTGCATGTACATTTCAAATTTAACTATTTCTTGTATTTTTGTAAGTTTGTATTTTAATTTCATATAATTTAATGCAGGTTAAAATTCTTCTATATATATCATGGATCAATTTAACATTGATGATATCCTCAATCAACACTTGAGCAACCTCCAGCTCTACCCCCTCCACCTCATATCCCACCTCCTCCACCTACTAGATCACATCAGGCTCGCTTGCAAGCACGTATAAATGAACAAGTGGTATCAATTCAAAACCAAATAAATGCTATGAAAAATCAAGCATTGATTCTACCACATGTGAGACGTTTTGCATCTACAATGGAAAACGTTGTTGATTCCATTAGGACTATCGATTCTGACTTAGATAGGCATCGGCAAGATAGAGAGGAGATGAGACAATTTTATGCAGATGGTCTCTCATATAAAGAAATTTTAGACCTAAAAATAACAAAAGCCCAACTAGCCCCTTATTTTATCGACCCTAATACTCAACAACCCATTCCTCCCAATAAATATAAAATATCCATGAGGTGGTGTATACATCCACAAATGAGTGCACATTTTTGGCATCAATGGTATATGGTATTTGACAGTCCACCACACACTAATTTGGAGGTCCCATTATATTTTTGAGGAAATAATATGTAAAGTTTTTTATGGGGAAAAAGCCCAATTATTTTGATTTTAAATCATTTTAGGGTGTTGGTGGGGACATTTCACAATAAAGGTTAGGGGAAAGGGTTGATCCCCAATGCCCCATGCATGTACAACCCCTTGTTGCTCCTCTTGGACCTAGAATTCCCACAAATGTGCATCAACAGGAAGTGGTATTGACATTCTGATCCCTTAGTACACTCGCAAGAGACCTTGATCAACATGCTTCTGTAGTAGAGGGTAGGGGGAATGTAGAACACAATGATGGAGGAGTGTTTTATGGAGTTGGTCCTAGTACTAGTCCACAAGTGTCAATACCACATGTATGAACTAGTTTCCACCAGTTATGCTATGGACCCGATCAGACCACACCCAATTCGAGTGGACGTGGAGATTTTGGTGCATCATCTTGTCGCCTTAGTTCATTTGTAGAATTTATTATTGCATACCATCACCATGAGGACAGTGCGACATAGGTATAAATATGCATCTACATGTTGAATTTACAAGAATTTTAATGAACGTTTATATGAAAAAAAAATTGCAATACATTTTAACAATCAAACTGTTTGGTGTACATATGACACTAACTATGGGGAAATCATCTACACTATTAGTAGATATGTCAAGACCAATCCTAGTCGGCAACCCTTATGGGGTACATTTTGATTTCAATTTTTTAAACCATATATGAAATAATTTTTAACTTGAGTTTTAAATTTATAATGAACAATCACAAACATATGTTTTAAATATTTATGTTGGTTCAAGGGAGCCAATCGACTTCCACATTGATTCCACCTAAGGGGTTGTTAAGTGCTCGTCCACTATCGAGTATCATAGATCAGGGGCCAATACATTTATATTGTAAATTGTTTAACAAGTGCATTACTATAATTAAAATTATGAATTTTTAATTCACTATATATCAAATGTGCATGTACAAGTTTGTAAATATTATAAACGTTAAATATTTATATGTATGTCTAGGTTGATACGACAATGAGAATGGGCATCGAACAAATATTAGATGTTTCCACTACTCATGATGCCTCTGAATTTCAAGTTGTTTAAAAATATTTGTACACAAAATGTGCAAATGTGAATATATATGTGTGTGAATATGTGTACTAATTAAAATGATAAACCAACACACCAATGAAACATTGAATCGAAGGAAACAAATTAAAAAAATAAAACAAAATCTAAATAACAATAGCTCCTTCAAGAGCATTCCATTGTCCTCTATCTCCAAGGATTCAATGAAAGTTACTGGCTCTTAGTTGGTGTAAGCAACAACTTGTTGGAATGACAACTTAGGAGAACGAGATTATGCAACATGCATGTCCATTGGTAAATTATTTGAGCTATGAAGTTAAAAACTAAAATGCTATGAACTTGAGATGCTATACTAAAATGTTGATTCAAATGCAACTACAGTAATCACGCTAAATTCACAAAATCTAGGATGAATTCAAATCACAAAAGAATTGTATTTATAGATTTTTTGAGGCAAGAATCTAGTTGGAAGAGATCAAGGGTCAAATTCATACCTATCAAGATGAACGGTGGGAGATTTTGGGAGTTGAGATAAAGATGGAAGGTTGAGAGAATAATGGAGGAATGTTTTCAACCCACAAAACTATCCTCATTCAAAAATGGAAACAAATTGCCATTTGTCTTTTCATTTATGAAAGTTGGTTGAAAGTTGAGGATAAATTCCTAGTTAAATAAATAAATTTATTTAATTACATCTGACAATGAATTTAGAAGCTTCCACAATTAAATAATTGATATTTAATTATGTGTGAGAGATGATAAAAAAATGTTTAATTAAATATATAAAATACTTAATTAAATATGAAGTGAAGAAAGTTTCTAATTAAATATTTTAGAATATTTAATTATATGAAGAGAAGAAAGTTTCTAATTGAATATTTGAAATATTTAATTAAATGGAGACTGAAGAATTAGAAAGTGTTTAATTAAATATTTGAAATATTTAATTAAATGTGGAAAAGGAATTTAGAGGAATATTCCATTATTTAGATTTAAAAATTCAAACTTAGAATAATATGATAATTAATATAAATAAATTATGAAATTTATTTAATTTAATTAAGAAGAAGATGGTAATAATTAAATAAACTTATTTATTTAATTAAGCTAGAAAAATTAGAAAAGTGAACGATATAAATAAATAATTAAATTTATTTATATGTAGATGCCTTTAGAAGATTAATTAAATAATTCGTATTTAATTAATTAATAGGCTTGATTTATAATGACCATTTTTAGATGTATACATTTTTCCCCTCTTTGAAGTGATGTATTTTACGCATTGCTTCAAGAGAAAAAAAATCAAATAATTTAGATTCTGAAAATTTGCCCCAGACTTTGAAAATTAACTGATGATGCTATATGCCCCCTTGGGAGATAAATCATGTTGAATGATACTGATGATGATTGAAAGAATTGAAATGATTTTGAAGAGAAATTATTGATTTATCTCTTGAAATAGTACGTTTGTACAATAAAAATAAAAATAACTTCCCTTTCTTACCCCCTTAAAAGGTGGAAAAGGTAAAAAGTCATTGTCATTTGAACAATAGCCTTTTCTAATTTTCAGAGCTCTGATAGAGAATTTTGAGATTTCGATCCACTACGAGCGCCACTGATTCGAGTGAGCCCACTGTCATTAGAGACCAGCAGCGTATGGACCTCCGGTAAGATTGCATGATCTGCCTTTGTGATTTTTTTTTAATTTATAGGTTGGTCCAAGTGCACCAGAGCATCCAAAGCCATGTATGATGGTAATTTAATTTTATGATGAATTATAAATTAAATTCTCATTAAATCATTTTTCATCGTCTTACATCTGATTTCATCTTTCTCTCGTACAAAGTGTTTCAAGTCATCCACGTAGTATGCATGGTGTGAAGAGGTCTCCCTATTATAGAGATGATACAAGACCTAAACATGATTTTATGGGTTATAGTTGATTATTTCATGACTTACATATTTGGTTTCTCATGTACCAGTTGGACTTTATTTCATGGGTCTAGTACTTTGTTGGACTTTATTTCATGGGTTGTACTCTGATGGACTTTATTATCATTCAATTTTAATTTGCACATGTACATTTATGCATTTATGTTCATAGTCAAGACATTAGTATAGGACATTAATGTGAAATCAAATATAAATATGAAATTAAAGTTGAAATTAATAGGAAATTTTAATATTTGTACTTTAAAAATTTAATGCTCCATACATGATATGCATGATATGTACATTCAATAATTAGCGATAATTATTCAATTAACTTATTCAATTCATACCCTAATTGGATGTCTTAAGGGGTCCTAATAGGATGTCTTAAGGGGTCATAATACATAGGTTACATCTAATAAAATAAGAAAAAAACTCATAATCTAAAAACAAAAGCAATCCATTTATATACCAGAAAGGATGAAATTTTAAGAAATAAACAATACCATACAAGATTAGACAACAAAAGGATTAATAAATTCTATAAACTAAACATAATTTATAGGTTGTCTTAAGGGGTCCTAATATGACGTCTTGATGGGTTCAAAGAAGAGTAATATAGGACAATCAATGTGGTCTACATGATGTGCAATTTCCTTCAAAACTAAAAGATATATTAGTCCATCATCCATTTCATTGGATTTTAATCAAGCATGTTTATGTTCATAGACATATAGTTCAAGAATAAGTACATAGAGATAGGGTAGTAGATATTTCTCACTTGGTACTAATTATTTATCCCTTCTTTCTATGATGAATAGTTCTCTAGATTTATCCTAACAATTAAATGATGAAATGAAACACCTAAAAATATGTTTTAAAATATTCCATAATAGAACTTTATCTAAGTAAACATTTTTTATGGCAATTCATAACTTTAATGAATTTTGATTAATAGCCTCCCCAAATAGATCAATTTATATACCCTTATCAAGTAGAGTTTATGGAACTTTGTAATTTAATTTGTTATATTCCTAGGTTTTCAAAGTGTCTAGGAAACGGATAAATTATTGAAATCATATTCCAAAATAAAATGAGAGAAATTGAGAAACATCATTATAAAGTACAAAAAAAACATGCTAAGAATAACATATATTTTAAGGTTCATCTCCAAGGCTTTAGGTCCAATGGTTTATGGTTAAGGGTTTTTAGGTTTCATGAGATTTTTACAATAACAACTGTATATGGTTTAATGGTTTAGGGTTCATCTCCTAGGTTTTAGGTCCTATGGTTTATGGTTTATGGTTTCTAGGGCTCATGAGATGCTTAGAATAACACATCAATATGGCTTAATGGTTTAGGGTTCATCTCCTAGGATTTAGGTCCTATGTTTTATGGTTTATGGTCTCTAGGGATCATGAGATGCTTAGAATAAAAAATCTATATGGGTTAATGGTTTAAGGTTCATCTCCTAGGATTTAGGTTCAATGGTTTATGTTCTAGGGTTTCTAGGGTTCATGAGATGCTTAGAATAACAAATCTATATGGGGTAATGGTTTAGGGTTCATCTCCTAGGCTTAAGGTCTTATTGTTTATTGTTTAGGGTTTCTAGGGCTCATGAAATTCTTAGAATAACAAATATATATGGGTTAATGGTTTAAGGTTCATCTCCAAGGATTTAGGTCCAATGGTTTATGGTTAAGTGTTTCTAGGGTTCATGAGATTATTAGAATAACAAATGTAAATGGTTTAATGGTTTAGGGTTCATCTCCTAGGCTTTAGGTCCTATGGTTTATGGTTTATGGTATCTAGGGTTCATGAGATGCTTAGAATAACACATCAATATGGGTTAATGGTTTAGGGTTCATCTCCTACGATTTAGGTCCTATGTTTTATGGTTTAGGGTTTCTAGGGATCATGAGATGCTTAGAATACAAAATCTATATGGGTTAATGGTTTAAGGTTCATATCCTAGGATTTAGGTTCAATGGTTTATGGTTTAGGGTTTCTAGGGTTCATGAGATGCTTAGAATAACAAATCTATATGGGTTAAAGGTTTAGGGTTCATCTCCTAGGCTTTAGGTCCTATGGTTTATAGTATAGGGTTTCTAGGGTTCATGAGATGCTTATAATAACAAATCTATATGGGTTAATGGTTTAGGGTTCATCTCCTAGGCTTAAGGTCCTATTGTTTATTGTTTAGGGTTTCTAGGGCTCATTAAATGCTTAGAATAACAAATATATATGGGTTAATTGTTTAAGGTTCATCTCCTAGGCTTTAAGTCCTATGGTTTATTGTTTATGGTTTCTAGGGTTCATGAGATGCTTAGAATAATAAATCTATATGGGTTAATGGTTTAGGGTTCATCTCCTAGGCTTAACGTCCTATTGTTTATTGTTTAGGGTTTCTAGGGCTCATGAAATTCTTATAATAACAAATATATATGGGTTAATGGTTTAAGGTTCATCTCGTAGGCTTTAGGTTCTATGGTTTATGGTTTCTAGGGTTCATGAGATGCTTAGAATAACAAATCTATATGGGTTAATGGTTTAGGGTTAATCTCCTAGGCTTTAGATACTATGATTTAGGGTTTAGGGTTTCTAGAATTCATGAGATGGTTAGAATAACAAATCTATATGGGTTAATGGTTTAGGGTTCATCTCCTAGGCTTTAGGTCCTATGGTTTATGGTTTATGTTTTATAGGGTTCATGATATTCTTAATCCCTTTAAGTTGTTGCTTTAAGTCATTTTCTCAACTCCCTTTAATCCACCCTCTTACATCCATTTAATTAATTCTCTCAACTCCTCTTGATCCACCATCTTACATCCCTTTAGGTCATTCTATCAACTCCCCTTAATCCACAATGTTTACAAAATTTGGCTATGCCATATCAAGAACATCTCAAACTTGTGCTAGGAATGTAGTAGGTCTTCACGCCACCTGATATCAAAAAGGTATAAGAAATATCAATGAAATCATTAAAAAATACATTTTTTAATTTATATAAAACTATCTATTTCTACACAACTCAAGTACTTATATTTAAAAGTATTCCACACATGTGTGTAGGTTGAATCTGCATTCTCTCCTTTTTGTTTCAAAGAATGAGATCAATGTGATGATGCCTTAAGGATATAAAAAAGGATAATAAATCAATTTTAACTCTTAATGTACAAGCAATATCAATATATAATCAAAACATGTATTTAAATATAATTTTAGTAATAATTACCTATTTTTACCATTTATTCCATGTTTTCTACATTGAATATGCATGGACTCTCCTTTTTGTGATGTTGGCTTAAGGATCTATAAAAAGACAATTTAAATCAATTTAAACTAATAACACAATTGACCAATATCAAAACATGTATTTAATCTATTTAAAAGGATAATATAAAACTAAAACTATATTTACCTATATTTACTTATTCCATTGTACCATCTGCATCCTCTCTTTTTTGCAACACATCTATGATTGTCTCATGCTCTTCCATAGAATACAAAGAACTTTATTTGCAGGTCTTCCATGATACTGATCTAGTTTTATATTTGTTGCCACCACCAAATGTGAATAGTGTATAATCTTTTTATTTGTTTCATAATCTTCGAATGCAGGTGGACCATTCTTCCTTATTAGGTATTTTCATAGAAAAGTGCCAAAAACCACCACTGATCCTATTGGAAAACATGAAAACCATCATCAAATAAGTTCTCAAAATTTTCTTAAAGGGATCAAAGACTTGTTCTCAAAAATTGCTTAAGGGGATCAAAAAAAATTTATCAAAATTTTCTTAAGGGGATATCTTAATGGGATCACCGTACCTGTTGGATAATGATAGCCATCATCATCTTCTCGAGGTGCTATTAACTTATTTTTGGTCTCCACACAATGAGCCAACCATTATTTTGTTTCCTCTTCATTCCCCTTAGGAGCAACAACAACATACACATGTCCTACAAACAAAATTTGATTTAATAACTTGGACGTATCCATATAATAATTTAGTATTACAAAATAACTTAATAAAGTGAAATAAAATGAAATAAATTGAATTAAATTACCTTCTTGTACAAGGTTAAAAACACAGTCATAGTCTTCAGATGTAAATACTTGATCATTTTCTTCAATAGTTCTTTCATATTCATCATGTGCTTGTGCAGGTGTCAACGATCTTTGCTTCCACTCTTCAACCCATTTTGTATTTTCACATGCTTCCAAATCTCCTGAGATACAAAACTAAAAAAAACATGCAAGTTCCACCATCTAGATAGTCCATGTACTTGTTGTCGAACTCCTAAATGAATTCCATTTAGTAGACCCATTGATTGTCTCATAGTCAACTCTAGGTAAAATGTTCTCTTCTTCAACCAAGCAAAAGAATTGATGAACTGTAGAGTACTCACTCAAACCAAGTGTAGATAATATTGTATTGCACCAATCCACAATCCCATGTGCATATTTAAATTTTACTGTATCATCGAATTTCAATTGTTCTCTAGCAAGAATTATTTTGACACACGTACGGACTCCATCATCTTCTCCTTTGCCATCCCCAACTAAAAAAAAAATCCATATGTGTTGGACATTAAGTTCTTTGTGAACCCTACTTAACTAATAGAACATTCGAGCATTCTTTAATTGCCCCGTACAATTATCTAACCATATAAGGTGTTTTGTCATCTAGATTCCTCTTTATCTTAAATTTCTATAAAATATATTGAAACAGTATTGAACAAACTCTGATGAGTGTAACTGGTTGTCTCTCAACTAAAAAATATACTCCCTAAAAAAATTTCTATCATCCCTTGTGCTATCATCTACATGTCTATAAACAATATGGACAAACATAGCTACTTGCACTAAATTATAATACTGTGATTGAATTTCCTCTTATGGAGCTAGATTATAATTTTCTACAAAATCAACCATTGAAAGTATAGTACCAATTGGAAATTTGTTTCTACATGCACAAAATTGGCCATCAAGCCATCAAGCATGTTGAGAGTGCATGACATATTTTGGTACAATCTTATTCTTAAATTCTAATATGAATGCATGCACACTAACGTTTTTTGTAACTAAATCACAATTCTTTCCAATGTTTCCATCTTTTAGAGAATAGTTAACATTCTTAAATATTTTAACATCCACTTATTTTTTTCCAAATCATTATCAACACTTTCATGCATACAAACTATTAAGAATGAAAGATTTACATAACTAGTGCATTGTCTAGAAATACAAGAACTTAAATAAAATAATTCTCCATTAGATCTTTCACAAAACAAACTTAATATAAAATCCCTTATTTTTTCTGGTGGCATACTAATACCACATTCTTGCATAATCATAATAGTATGCAAAGTAAAACGTATATATTGAAAAAAATCATAAAAATAGCGAAATTGAACATGTGTTTTACAACAACAAGATATTTTTTGCTTATTAATTTTTACATACCAAGGTTTTCATTTTTCAAAAGACCTTTCGCTTATTTTAATATTACTAGGTAACACTAAATAACCACAAAATTTTCTATAAATTTTAGTTTGTGTTGTATCTAATAGGTGCTCTAGATGAGGATCACAAAATTTGGACCCCACCCTTAATTTTAAAACATCTCTAGCATTAGATGATACCCTAGTATTATCATGCCAATATTTTTCAATCAAAGATTTAATTTCAACATTCAATTTCATATAAGACCTTAGGAGTTAACCACTGAAACTCCAACATTGGTTGATAGGATCATTTTCTATACTTTCTCTTCTTTTGGCTACTCTTAGCAATGTTTTAGGATGTATTTCTAAAACTTCACTAATATTGCTTACCATTCTTTTATTCAAAGTTGCTTTCTTAACTATAACAACTCTTATAGCTCTTCTTGTTGTATTCTTATCTTTAGATCTACTATTTTTTCGAATAGACTGATGGAACTAGCAGTAGTAGACATATCATGTTTTACTGATTGATATTTTCTTCTTTGTTTAACAAAAATGCCCAATTTTTTCATTACTTTTCTCATTTTTTGCATTATCATTAATTTTATCATTAGTTGACATTGAACTGAAGGTTTTTTACAATAAAAAAAGATAGTATAATCTATCAGCATGTATTTTTATTTGTCTCCATCAAATCTTACCAAGAATATTATCCAAAACATCACTTTCAATTAAAAAAAAATATATTCAAAACTATTTTCATTTTCATCTTCATTTTCATTTTCCTTTTCATCTTCATTCTCATCTTCATTTTCATTTTCGTTTTCATTTTCATTCTCATCTTCATTTTCATTTTCTTTTTCATTTTCATTTTCATCTTCATCTTCATCTTCATTTTCATTTTCATTTTCAATTAAATTATTTTCATTTTCATTTTCAATAACAAAACAGTTTTCAATTTAATTTTCAATAAGAGGATTTTCATTTTCATTTTCAATAAAGGGTGATCCCATATTACTAGTTTATAGTTTTTGGCCAAACTGGACACTGAACTAATTTTTTCTAACTAAATCTTCACATTTGGGTACCTATAGCGGATAAACCGTGAGGAATTTGAAAATGATGCAAACTAGTGATTTGTGACATTTTTTCTGTAGATTCTAAATATATTTTTTTCAAAAAATTGGGAATCAGATTGCACTTCTTTTTCCATCTCTTTCAAAAACTAGTTTTTTCAATAAAAACCATTTTTAAGGAGTGATGCTCACCATGTAAAACATAATTTTTTTTCCATTAAGGATAATTTTTTTGTTTTTTTAATGTAGATTTGTAACTACGATATCTAGTGCTTTCATTTTGGTTTCATAGTGTTTTATTGAATATTTTTTCCTTAATCAAGTTTCAAAGTCAAACCAGTTACAATTCAAACATAGGCAAATTGTATACAATATAACTTTTTTGGTATGTATCGATTTTTTTTTTTTTGGGATCAAGGAATTCAATATCTAGTACAATGATATTTAAAATAAAAAAAATACGATCTGCTATTTTTCCACATGTGTAGAACAAAAAGCTTGATTTTTGATGAAAAACCTACATTCACAAGAAATGAAAAATAAATAGAATAATTAAATTACATTTATTTAAAATTGTACTTATTGGGAAGCTTATAATAAGAACTACACACTTACAAAAATTAAATTTTAAATGAATTCATTTGATCCCTCAAAAGGTAAATCAAAAGTGGTTTTTTATTAGCATTTTGATAGGTGTAAAGGTGACTCCATTATAGGTATGGTTTAAAACTAGCAAGGTTGTATCCAAGGGGGTTTGATCTAAGGTGGTTTGATCAAACCCTCTTCAATTGGAATCCTTTAAGTGGAACTTTTCAAGGCTTAAATCATTATATTTTCTAAAAATACGTGATTTCAAAAAAAAATAGGATCTTCCAAAAAATTGTGAACCAATATTGTGGGATCACCCTAAAAGTAATTTCATTTTCATTTTCAACAACAATTTGACTCAAATCTTGAACTCTATGAATATTATCAATGCCAACATTTTCTCAATCTCTAATAAACACAATTTCCATGAAGCTCAAAGGTGGATTTGAAGACGTACCTGGACTTGTGCCTATTGAAACATGCTCCATAGCATTGGAAGGGATATTTGAAGACATACCAAAAGTAGTTTGTATATTCCTATTAGTTTCCACATTCACCTCTTGCAAGTTTTCAACATCTACATCCATGGTTTCCTCAATGTTCTTATCTTCAATAGTTGTGGAATTGAATGCTTTACCATAATTCATTGATTGAATTCTCATTCTTCTTTCTCTTTGTCTTTGTTTCATCTTCTCTCTCTTTGCTTGAATTTCATCAGGGGTCAATACCTTCCTATCTTTCCTCTTATTCTTACATTGTGATCCCATGATTGAATTTTTTTGAAGTATACACAAATGAATGTCAAAAAATTGAGATTCTTCCTTGTTTGTTCCTCCCTCAAACAAGTATCAATTGTTCATAAAATTCCTCTTCCTCTTTCAAACAAGTAGGAATTGAAAAAATTTCCTCTTCCTCTTTCAAACAAGTAGCAATTGAACGAAAATCCTCTTCCTTCTTGAAACAAGTAGAAATTAATCTAAACTCCTCTTCCTCCTTCAAATAAGTAGAAATTTCACAAAATTTCTCTTCCTCCTTTAAACAAATAGAAAATAAATAAAATTCCTAGATTTTTCCTTTTTCAAAACTACCAAATGGACAAAATTTATATTCATCCTTCAAACAAGTAGCTCAATTAAATAAAAAAAATCCTCCTCCTTTGAAAGAAAATATGAATTTAAAAAAATTATCTTCCTCCTTTGAAAATAAATAGAAATTCAACAAAAAATTATTCCTCCTTCAAACAAATAGCAAATTAAATAAAATTCCTCTTCCTCCTTTGAAAACAAGTAGCAATTCAACACAATTCTTTTGTCACAATGTCCCAATGATGCCTCCTTTCAAAATTGAAAAAAAATCCTGACTTGAAGAGCTTCAACCAGACAAAAGGTGATTGAAAACATGGAATATGTGCAGTTAGTCATACAAATTAATTCTTAGACCCAAGATGCCCCTTTTTGATAGTAAAATAAAAAATAACGATAAAAATAACTCAGTTTCCTATTTAAGAAGTGAGATCTTGATTTAAATCAGGATCCCATTTAGTAAAAAGGATCCTGATTTATATAAACAGAGATCATGTTTATTAAATGGGATCTCGTTACATTTTCAATGGATCTGCTAATAAATAGGATCTCGTTCCATTTTCAATGGGTGAATTGGAAATTGGATCCCATTTAGTAAATAGGATCTCATTTATGTTATAAACGGGATCCCATTTAGTAAACATGATCCCGCTTTTTAAAATTTTAAATGTAGGCCAGGTTTTTGCTTTTATGACAGGTTCAAGAAAAGGTTTGGGTGTCCTGATGCAATGACAGGGAGGTCATCAATTGAATTGTAACATGGATTCACAATTAGGTCCTTAAATGGTCTTACAAAACACATTGAGGGCTCTTCAATGTAACTAGTCACCAAATGGCTCCAATACACCCTCAAGGTTTCAAACCATCACCAAGACATTGAGAGGCATCTAAAAAGATTAAAGTCACCATACAAAGTCAACTTAATCACTCACCAATTATAGAGAACATCAAATTACAACTCCACTCCAAGCCTTTGTCTTGAAACCACCAAATAGCCCTCTTTTACAAAGAAAGTACTTCCTAAACACAAATTTCTCACCAAATATCTATAGACAATCACTAATTGTGTGAAAAAACACCAAATTCCAACATTTATTCTTAGATTCAAGACTTGTAGGTCATTGATCCATGAAACCCTAACTCTACATGTAAAATACCAAGGGTTTATTGAAAATCATGTGCACAGACTTCACAAAACCCTAAAACCACTTCCAATAGACCTAATTGAGCCTACACAATCTTATTTCATCCTTCTATTATGCTGCCCTCAAGCTTCCTATGCACTTCCTTCACAAACCTACCAATTTCACCCTTTTACACACTTGGTTCAACTAGTGTTTCATGCCCTTCCACACATTTGATCTCCAAAGACCTCTCAGACCTTCAAGACATATCAAAATACCCTCAGTCACATAGATTTCATCAGGTTCTATTAAGTCCTCAATCAATTCCTTCAACCTACCAACACTAGCCTTGCTCCTAAGGCCCAAACTCTCAGTTTTCAATAGGGAAGCGTGCAAAACCCTCATCCGATATCTCCACTAATCCAATTTTCCTATTCCTACATCCTATCCTAGTCTAATCGAGCCCCTTCCACCAAACTATAGCCTGTACAGTAGGTGGAATGGCCTTTTAGATCATTTTAGGCCTCAAACCCTTGCACCCCTATTTCAAACCAGTCCTTAGTAATCAACCTCTAAATTTCTTAAGAGACAATGAAATACCTCAAGAGTGGATTCAAATCAAATCCAATATAGTCCTTCAAAAAATTCAAATCATTTCAAAGAAAACCCCTACTCTACGGACCCACACATAGGCTAGTAATGAAGAAATTACACAAAAATTCACAAAGAAATAAAGATATTTGATTGGTATTCTCCTTCAAACTCTTCAAAAACCATATCCCAGGAGTTCTCAACATATTTATATCTTAAATAAAACCTACCAACACCTAAAAATTCCTTTACAGCTTCCCATGACCATTGGGCTTCCTCATATGGATAGTTTTTGCTTTTTTGCAACAATTAAAATATGACAACTTTTAGCAAATTTGCAATATTTCTCCTAATGACCACATAATGAATCAAAACCCACAAAAACATTATAAAATGGCCCAACATGGCCTTATTTGATCTTAGCATGACTCAAGAAACCTGACTAAACTCTTTACACCAAATTGAGCAACAAGATGCTCCTATACAAGAATGAAATGTATACTTATTAACCGTTGATTTTGAGATTAATTCAAAAGTTCAACAAGTCCTCACCCACAAAGACTTTATTAGATTATGGTGACAAGAAATTCATGATGAAGATGAATGTAGGATGATGATTTTCTCAAATCTTGGGATTGGGATTCTCCATTGTTCCTTATTGTTTGATATAAAACATAGACATGATGCATCAAGGTATTGATAACTAGGACAATGTTGCACCCACTGTAATGGAATTTGACTCTACAAATAGATAGGATAATTCTTGTTCACACATTGAAATATGAAAACCCCATTGCAATGTAAGTTACAGGTTTAGAATATATTGGACTAAAGAATACACAATAGTCAACAATGTACTCCAAACAACTTCCCTACACACAACTAAGCAAGTATGCACCAAGATTATTTCACAAGAGTATCTACAAGCATAGCAATCGAAAGATAATGATCGATTCCCCATTCATTTCTCTCTAAATCATGTTGATAGACATCGTCAAGAGGTCCTTGGAATGGGTCATTAAGATAAATCATAAAAAAAGATCAAAGAAAAATAGTCAGTGTTATCTATATCTCTTGCCAGTATAATTTAGCTAAGGTGATGTCTAATACTGATGTCCATTGCAGGAAGGATAGAACCTAGGAAATGTTGATTAAATGGTTATTTTGATGTAGGATGATCATGAACTTTATGATAAGTCGTTGACATAAACTTCACTAACATATTTACTTATGATTTAAACTTTATATTTGACAATTAGGTTCTCAATTTACGACTTGCTATACTTGCTTTCCATTTTTTTTCCCAAAGGTGAAATGTGACGATCGATTTATTATGGGTGGAGGTTTATTTTGGGTGAAAGTAAGATGGGATGGATGGTTCTAGGTTTTCTAGAATATTTCAATGTTTTTGGTATTTTTCAAAATGTTTTGAGGTTGTTTTTGGTCTTTTTGAAAGTTTATGTGAATGTTTTAGTTTTCAATTATTTGAGGTTGTTTAGGGTTTTCTCTCAGATATTTGAATGTTTATGGGTTTTGAATGTTTTTGGGTTTTCTAAGTTTTCTAGTGTTTTTGTGTTTTCAAATATTGGGATGTTTTTTATTTTTCCACGATTTCAACCAAGAACCTAACCTAAGAGACCTATCCTAGGGGCCTCGAGCGATGATCAAATATAATCCTTTCCTATGTTATACATGCAAAGATTATGTAGTTCGATTAACTGGACTTATTAAAGATGAAGATATGAATACTTGATAGAAATTATAGCTTATTATGACATACTCCTAAAGGATTGACCTAGGGTGTCTCAGGGGCACATCAATGATGGCCTTTCCTACATTCAAGCTGAGAGATGACATAGTTCGACTGCAGGGTACTTTTATGGGGATTTTTCAGTGTTTGACCTTTTCAGCGATTTTGATGTTTTTTGGATGTTTTGGATTTTGACTTTACAATTTTTGAATGTTTTTGGATTTTAGTTGTACAAGATTTTGCAAATGCTTTTGGATTTTTTTTTTGCACAATCTTGATGAGTGTATGGATATTTGACAATGATAACAATTATCTATTTTGGATTTTGTTGAAATCCAAGCTAGGATTAATGGATTGATGATGATAACATTGTTGAGGATACAAAACAATGCAAGGATAGTGTTAAGCAACATAAGGACTGTGAAGGATATGCCGAGATGATGATGGATTGATTGGATAGGATTGATCAAGATTTTGAAGCTGAGTTTGGAACAAAGTTTGTTGGAATGAGTTGATGCAATGTTGAAGTGCAAGGTAGATTAAATAGATATGGATAGTTTGGATTGATGTTTGATAAAAGATAAATCTTGATAAGCAACATCTTCTTGTCAAAAAGTGCCATGGGCTGGTGATTTGGATTTTCAATAAGATTTTGAGGTAAACGATTCCTAGATCATGATTCCGATGCCACATTATGAGGTATAATACATGGATCAAGAGTTATTTGAAAACAAGAGTGCAATAACCTACCCCCAATGTCTAGCAATTCTTCATAATGCAATGGATAACCAAGATAGGTAATGTATATACAAAGATTTCAATAGAGTTTTAGCATGCTAGATATGGTCTATGGGACTTCATGAGATAAAATTGTAAATTTTCTCTTAAGAGTTTTCCATGAGTAGAGTTGATGTATACGCCGAATCCTTGTCAAGATCAAGATAAAGTGGAATATTTAGATGAAAGTTGGATTTGGATAGATGGAGGGAGCATTAGATTTATCATGACAAGGATGAGATGATTCTACCTGAGAAGGATCATATAGATGCTTGATTCTACTCATGACACCTATTTGGAAGGTTTTCATCATAGTACTTTCCCAAAGCACCACCATAGCGGTTTTTATTGGAGGATGATTTTTATTTTTACTATTTTCTTGATATTTTTTTTTTTTTTGAAGATTTTAGTCTCATGTTAAACCACCTGATGGTACTGATGTAGAGGCCACTATCATAACATGCCATGAATATCCTGCTTGAAGAAGTTTCTTTGCTAAGATAGGATCACCTGGATGCAATCTTGAAGAACTTTAATTTTTCTTGTGGATATTAGAATTAACCTTGTCTATGTGCGCACATCATGATATGGTACGTTTAGAATCCTTATGATGAAGGATAGCTGCCAACACATAGTCAATGGAAGAATTGGATACCATGAATGGTGTGGACAGTGAAATGTATGAAGGAATATGAGATGTATTTGTTGATAGTTTGGAACCTTTGACTCTCCAAACTTAGGAAGATGAGCGATGATGGGTGGGAATGGAGGTTTTTATGGAACTAGTACCAACCAATGGATATACTTTGTTCCTTGCTTGAGAAACCTGCTTTTGTATTTGAGGACTCTTTTGATGGATATACTTCCCTTTTTTATTTTTTCCCATAGTTTCTTTGACTAATGGAGTTTTGGAGGGATGACTGTTTTTATTTTGCTTTGGTATCCATTTGTATTTTCTTTGTCCTTTTTGAATTTTTGCTTCATTTTCTTTGATGATCTTCAACTTTCTTTGATAGGAATTTTTTTGATGTTGGTCCCAATTTGTGTATGAGATGATGGGTGAATGCTAACTCATCATACAAATAGTGTATCATTGACAATATTTTCATCATAAGGATCCTTTGTGCCCCATATGTTGATGCTTGTTATAGACAAGATTTCCCCTGACGTTGTGAAGGTATTATCAATACCTAATCCTTTTCCCTTATAATGCATCCTATGATCCAAAGCCACTAAATAGGACTTGTCATGAACACATGATATTGCTATGGGTTCTTTTTGTTCAGGAATATGAACTATTTTCTCTAATGAGCTATGACATCATTATTTGTTGACACTATTTCAAAATATGTTGATGTTGATTCAAAAGATGTTGATGATGAACAATCACTATAAGAATCATGAATCTCAATTACTGCTTGCTCTTGTGTAGGAATATCAAGAGGGATATTCTTGTTTTGGTTGAAGAATGTCTATATTCCCATTAGAAAGAAAAATAGGAAGGGTGATATATGGGACATCTCTAGAGTTTAAAATGGTTTGGAAAATGTCCCTTAGCTCTTGGTGAAACTCTAGGGATAGGGGTTCTTGATCTTGACTCAATTCAGAGTAACTTTTGTTATCCTCAAGAGCCTCCTCTTGACATGATCCTTGTGTGGATGATATATCATCGATGAAAGACTCTTCACAAAATTTTGTCAGTATGGGTGCAATAAGGGATATTTCTACCTCAATTGGAACTTTTTCAACATGCCCAATCATTGAGCCATATCTTAATTTGATATCCACTTGATGTAATTACAATATAAAACATTGTTAAACACTATTGATGGGTTTGGACTTTGT
Organism: Sequoiadendron giganteum; assembly: GCA_007115665.2. Taxonomy (NCBI): domain Eukaryota; kingdom Viridiplantae; phylum Streptophyta; class Pinopsida; order Cupressales; family Cupressaceae; genus Sequoiadendron; species Sequoiadendron giganteum. The sequence goes on along the minus strand of CM021100.1, from coordinate 487,404,439 downwards.
TTTAAAATAGTATCTTGATGTGTATATGATTCCCCATGTTGTGATGAATAAATATGTCCCACCATGGTATCATGGGTATTGTTTACAGTTTTTGAGGTTGATTCCTTTCTTGAATCTTTTGATTTTGTATGGTTAGGCATAGGGTTTGTGTAAATTTTTAGATTTTCATTCCCAGATTTTTGATCGACATGAATGTCTCCTTATTCAATAATATATTCTATTAGATGTTTGAGTTTAGAACAATATTGTGTGTTATGACCTTTGTATCAAAGAAATTAATAAAAATGATCTTCTTTATAGCTACAAAATCTAGGAATGTGATAAGATTAGACTATATCAACCTCTTCAACACGTCTTCCATAGGTTCCCCTAAGGAAGTGAATTGTCATTTTGGATAACTATTTGTTCTTTGTTGTCCATGTTGAGTGTTATGGTTTGGATGTTTTCTTGTGTTGGAGCAGTTAAGACCACCTTTGCATCAACAACACCATCACTATTAACATTCTTGTTCCTAGTCCAAAAGCGGGATTTTTTCTTAGAACTAGTGGATGGGTGGTTGTGTCTATATACTTATGTGTTTCCCTATGAGTTTAGGGATCTCTCGATGTTGAGAGCCCTAGGGACATGATCATAATAAGCAGTGATACATTTCATCTTCAAGTGGAACAATAGATTTGGATTAATATTTGATATGATAATGCCCACTTGTTTTTCATCAGGAAGTGGCCACTTGATTTTACTCGCTCTTTGCATCCATCATTGTAAGAAATTGTTGAAGTATTCTCCTTTGTTTTGCTTGAGTGTGTTAACTCTTCTAAGATCATATCCATGTCAAGATTGAAGGAGAATTGATCTATCAATCTATCAATGATCTCTTGAAAGGTTTTGATGCTTGGAGGTAATTGTGAAAACCAATCCATGGTAGGACCTATTAAACTTCGTGGGAAGAGGCACATTAAGTAGGAATAATTATAGGCTACCTCCATATACATGACATTGAATTCTTTGACATGGTCCACAAGACTTGGAATCTCCCTTTGTATTTTTTAAATTTGCGGATTTCAAATTTGGGAAGGAATGGTACCATTGTGATGCTTCGATCGAATGGAGAGGGACATTGATTCTTTGTATGGGGATTCTTTGTCTTTCCCATTTGAAGATCCTATATTTCTTGTGATAGCTCCTTAAATTGAGATGCTAGATCATTTGGCGGAGGAACATGTGGTAAGATGACAGATGAATTGTATGTGGTATTTTGATATGATAAGGTTCTATATGGGGTGTATGGTGGTTTGAGATTCTATGAGGGTGATTTTGGTGGAGGCGTATATGTTCCCAATGTGTTCGGGTTGATGAAGTTTTGTTGAGGGTTATAGTATAGACCTTGTTATTGTTCTTTTGTGAGAATTTGTTGTTGTTGGGCATATTGTTGAGAAAGCAAGACTTTTTGTTGGTTTTGTTTTTGTTGATCTTGTTGTTGTGTGGCTAAGGTGGCTTGTTGGTCTTGTTGTTGTTGTTGTTTTTATTGTTGCGCTGCTAAGGTGGCTTGCTATTATTATTGTCCTGCTAAGGTTGCTTCTTGTTATTGTTGATGTGCTACTAAGGCCACTTGATGAGCTTGTTGTTGTTGTTGTGCTGCTAAGGTTGCTTGTTGGGAATGATTTTGTTGTTGTGTTGCTAAGGCTGCTTGTTGTTGTTGGTGTTATTGTTGTGCTACTAAGGTTGCTTGTTGTAAAGCTAAGATATGTTCTTGCAATGTAGGACCAATCAGTGGTTGGGACATCTATGATAGGTTTTGGGTGTTGATGTTTTGTGCGGGTTGTGGATTGTTGATAAGAGTTTGGGGGTTTCTTTGGTTTATCATTCCTTGTAATATGGTGGATTGAGTTGAAGGAATGTAGGTTTCAGGTCCCAATCAATTTTACATGGTAAAGGGTACCACGGGAAATGATGAGGATGATGCCATCAAATTTTGTGATGGTAATGGCATACTAGGACCTTAAGTCCATTGATTGAAAAGGTTCCCTTATCCCATGTCTTGAGTATTTCCTTGTTGTATTTGAGGTGGGATTAATGTATTACCTTGGTTGATGAGATTCGTAACCAAGGTGTTGTTTTGATTTCGGTTGGTGATGGATGGGTTTGATGTGGATGGTGGATTGACTTGGGTCGCTTGGGTAACTACTTGTTTTGATGTTTCAATGGGGTTGTTGGAGCCACTTGTCAAGGGTTGAATTTGTGTAAGTGTTAAATTTCACTTTTTATCCTATTTGAGGCGCCTGGTTCACATTACCTTGTGTAATATTAGGCATACTTGGGTTATTTGTGGTGATGCAAGATGGTTTCACTTGAAATGTCAAGATTGTTGTGGCATCATGGAATGTAAGAAGTTTTCCAAAGGTCGGTGATTAATGGAATGGCCATTTTTTGAATACCCAAAGTTGTGTTTGTTCCTAGATATGAAGTGAGACCAAGGTTGGTTCCTACCCAAGTTGGAAGACTAGATGTTAAGGGTTGAATTGGCACAAGGGATGGAGTTGGTTGAATTGTAGATGAATTCAAGCCTTATGTCAATGATTCTGCAATAAAACATGGGGAAATTGGAGCCATGTTTCATAAGGCTTGATGTTCCATGATTTCCTCCCTAGTAAGTCCAAATGGATTTTCTATGACATATTCTATCTCATATGGTCCTGATGGAGATGAGGGTTGTTGTGATGGGGTAGCATGAATTATTAGATCAAATTCTTGGGGATTTGGATCATTGATGGTGAATGTAACTTTGGTTTAATCCATGATTCTCTTGGGTTGTGATCTTGTCTTTACCATAAAAATTGAGTCACCTATGGGACAGTTATGTTGAGATTTGTATTGTTTGAACTCTCTATTTGACTCAAATCTAGGTAAAAGGGATTATCTAAGTCTTTTGGGATAAATGATGATAATGGGGAATGAAAAGATGGGTGATGTGGGAAGTGATCTTTGCAAAAAATTTGGGACAACAGTTTTGATTTGAATTTGATGTCTTGATGTTAGGATAAAGGATGTTTATGAACTTGGAAATATTTAGGGTAGAATTGTGACCTTTAAGATAAAATAGTTCAAATATGATAACTAACTTAACCAAATACATGGAAAAGGACTCATTTCACATACATAATAGCCAAGATATGGTTTGGATTTGATTGATGTTTAAGTCAAAATGTGTTGGTATTTTCAAAAAAATTGCAAAGTTTGGTGAGATGAAGGATGAAATTTGATGGAGGGGTGAGTGAAATGTTTGAACCAATGTTGACTTAGAATGAACCTTTCTTTTCCAAGACCAACGTAGTGAGAATGATGCTAGACCTCTAAAGTTTTCAAATCCCAAAGACTAATGTTGGCCTAAATGAGAGGATAGATATGGGTATGTAAAACTGTTCAGTTCCTCTTAGATCAAGCATAATAGTTTCTTAACAAGAGGCTACGATTGTGATAAAGTATTAAGGCCAACTTCATACCAAACTTTGAATCATGATACCTACATCTCTAATGGTGACTTGTAGATCTTCCCCTATGGATTTTGATTGTGTGATAGATCATTTAGAGGGATTCAAGACCATGTAAAGAAATAATGTTATAGATAGGTGGATCTAAAGTGAACCTTTGTTTGACAATATCAAGATTGTGAGAAACATGTTATACCTTCTATTACTGTCAAAATCTTGGTCTTTTTCAACATTTTCAATTTCTCACATGATCATTCAACATGTTATACCTCTAAAAAATTCAACACTAATACATTGCGAAGAGTTAGAGATTAGGTGACACTAGCTCCCCTTCATGACACACACTTCTTGGGACCACCAAATAACCAAATCCTAAAGATCCTAAGATTCTAAGGATTTTTTTGTTTCAACAATGAATACTAAAAATGTGGGGTAGCTTCAGAACCACCGTTCTTACATCGACAATTATTAAGTATTTTGGATTCTAAACAATGGTTTGTAATAATGGCTTTTGTTTTAGGGGATACTATGATAAACTCCCTCAAGAGGTATCCCAACGGTTATTGTAGGTTTAACCTAATGCAAAAACTCTCCTACAAACTCTAACTATCACAAAAATTCCATTTGTTTGTTTTCAACTCATGAGAATGAGTGTTGAATCCAAACTCAAACTCACCAACCTCATTTAATGATGGTAGGTAACAACAACTATTTCAAGCTCAAACATGTGCACTAGATTTCAAAATTCAAATTCACCAAACATATTAATTTTAGCATGTATACGTAGTGCTGAGCAAGTTATGTGGGGGTAGGTGAGAATGCTAATAGAAGATTAAAATAATTCCAACACTCCCCCTTAATTTTCTATCATACTGCAATTTCCTTCTGGAGCTAATCTCTGAAGCTATCCACTATGCCAAGCCTATCTCTTAGGAATTCAAAACTATCATTTAGTAATACTTTGGTGAAGATGTCAGCAAGCTACTGCTCGAATTTGCAATATTTGTAATTCAATATCACCTTGTTCCACCATATCCCTTATGAAATGATATTGAATCTTCATATATTTGCTTCATCCATGGAAGACAGGATTCTTTGTCAAATCTATTGAGGACACATTGTCACAATGTATGACTACTATTTTCTTGTTGTTGTTGTAAATATGCAAGGATCCTTCTCAACCAAATATCCTGACATGTTGTTGTGTTTTCTGAAATGTACTCAGCTTCTATTGTGCTAAGAGAGATAATAAGATGCTTCTTGGATTCTCATGAGATTGCACCCGATCCCATGTTGAACACATATCCTGGTGTGCTCTTCCTATCATCTACATTACCTTCCCAATAACTATCTATGAAACTAGCTAACCTGAACTCATTAGATGCACCATACATGATTCTATAACCTATTGTTCCATTTACATACCTCAAGATCCTCTTTCTTGCTTTCCAATGTGTTTTCTTAGGTTTCTCCATGAACCTAGAAATCAGATTTACTACATACATTAAATCAGGCCTAGTTGGTGTCAAGTAAATTAAACTTCCAACCATGCTCTTGTAGAGGGTTGGGTTCACTTCTTTGTTGTTGTCATCCTTCTATAGTTCCAGACCTGTTTCTGTTGCTATGGGGCAGGTTTGCTATTATGCATTTTAAACCTTCTTAAAATTTGTTTGGAATAATTATATTGTGAAATAAAAATGCCATGCTATGTTTGTTGAACTTCTATCTGAAGAAAATACTTCAACAAACCTAAATTTTTCATCTCAAATACATTTTCAATCACCTCTTTGAAATCAGAAATTTTGATGTCACTATTAGCAGTAAAAATTAGATAATCTACATACAAAATAATAATTAAAATATCACCTTCAGCTGCTTTGATGTAGAGTGAGGGCTCACTACTGCTTTTGCTAAATCCATTTCTCAACAAATAAGTGTCAATTATGTTGTACCACACTTGAGGTGCTTGTTTTAGCCCAGAAAGAGTATTCTGGAGCCTATACACTTTGTCTGCTTGTCCTAGGACCTCATAGCCAGGTGGCTGCTCAACCTACACTTCCTCTTTCAACACTCCATTCAAGAAGGCTGACTAAATGTCCATTTGAAACACTTTCCAATTCTATTGGGCTGTAATTTCTATGACTGCCCGAATTGTTTCCAACCTTGCAACTAGTGCATATGTCTCACCATAATCAATTCTAGGTTGCTATTTGTATCCTTTGACCATGAGCCTTTCTTTGTGTCTTTCAATTTTACCTTGAACTATACACTCTGTCTTGTAGATCCACTTCACTCCATTCACTTTTTTATCCTTGGGTAAATTGGTCAACTCCCATGTTTGGTTCCTCTCTATAACACCCAACTCTTCATCAATGGCCTTACACCACTTCTCTTCTTTTAATGCTTCCTCAAAGTGTGTTGGATCACTATAGGAGAATAATGCAAAATCTATGTCTTCATCAAAATCAGCATGCCTTGTGTTGTCATAAATCTCCCACACACTCTTTGTCTTTTGTGGAATTAATGATGGAAGTGTAGGATTTGAATTATCTTCTGAGTTGTTGCTACTCTGACCTCTGGAGTTATTGTATTGCTAATTGTTGGAGCTACTACTCTGCTTCACTCTAGATTTGTTACTCTATTGTTTCTATTTAGAGTTGTTTTTCTATTGAACATTGCCAGGCTTATTGTTTTCTAAGGCTCTGTGGTAGTTTCTCCTTGAGTTGCTACTCTCTTGAGCTCCTTCCAAGTTTCTATCTTCTGGAACTTCCTCATCATCAAGTGGTATTGTAATTGAAATAACCATGGTGTTATCCACCATTCCATTCCATGCTTCATTCTCAATGAACACAACATCCCTACTGATCACTACCTTTTTTGGTGATGGGATTGTAAAATTTGTAGGCTTTTGACTCTTCACTATAGCCTATGAAGATGCATTTTTCTCCTTTATCATCAAATTTATGCCTCTTATCTTTTGGCATGAATCAATATGCCACACGCCCAGAGACCCTTAGATGCTCAACACTCTATTTTCTATTTGTCCATGCCTCTTAGGGGATCATATCACGTACAACCTTTATAGGACACCTATTCAATATGTAAATAGTTGTTGCTACCACTTTACCCCACAAAATGTGTGATAGCCCTTTTTCTTTTAGCATACTTGCTTCCATATCTTGAATGGTCCTATTTTTCCTCTCTGCCACTCCATTTTTCTATGGGGTATATCTAGTTGTGAATTGTTTGTGAATGTCCCCATTCCTACAAAAATTCAAAAATTCTTTGAAGATGTACTCTCCCCCTCTATTTTTTCTAAGGGATTTGATATAATGACTACTCTCCTTTTCAACTGCTACCTTAAATCATTTAAATTTTTCAAAGGCTTCCAATTTGTTTTTCAAAAAATAGACCCAATTTTTTCTACTATAATCATGTATAAAATTCATGAAGTAGGTATTTCCTCTGAAGGTTGGGGTTTTCATGGGTTCACAGAAATTTGAGTGCACTAATTCAAGGGGTGCTTCTTCTCTCCTAGAATACCTAGATTGAAAAGTTTGCTTATGTTTCTTTCCTAAGATGCAAGCCTCTCATTTTCCATCGGGTTCTAGAATGGATGGTAAACCCCTAACCATTCCTTTCCTAGACAATAAACTCAAACTAGAAAAGCTTAAGTGCCCATAACTTAAATGCAAAAGTTTGGATGTGTCTTTGATGACTGTTTCTGAAAATAGACTCTTGTTCCACTACTGACTGTTGTGCGACTGTTGTGAGTACTAGAGAACATTGTCACTGTTGTGCGTCTATTGTGTCTGGCATAGATACTTTGTGCATCTTGAGAGGAAACATTCTATTTCTTGTCATTTGCACTGCAACCATCACTTTCTTCATGCCTCCTCTATCAAATATCTTGCACTCTCCATTCTCCATCAAGATTCTATAGCCATTTTGGACCATTTTTCCAATACTCAATAGGTTATGTTTTATTTTGGGGGCATAATAAACATCCTGGATTTGCTGCCTTTCACCATTCTTAGTTTGAATGTTGACAACACCTTTTCCCATGACAAGGACTTTCTCATCATTTCCCATTTTTATTTATGTTTTTATATTGCTACCTATGGAGGCAAAGAAGTTATTTTTACCACTCATGTGATTGTTGTTTCCACTATCTAAATACCAAAATTCATCACTAATGTGTTCAACAAGGTTGTAAACGATGAATATGTTGGACTGTTTGTTATTTTCAGCCTTGTTCTCATTAGCTACATTTGCATTTTGGCCTCCATGGTCACATTGCTTCTTCCTACACTCACTAGCATAATTTCCATACTTATGATAGTAATAACATTGCACATTGCTCTTGTCATTCCTTTGATTTTCACTGTTGTTCTTCTTCTGGTTCTAGTTTGTTGACTGTGAGTTGCTTAGCTCCTCTATGCTATCAGAACCTCCTCTTCCAAAATTGCTTCCACCTCTACCTCTTTGACTTCTACCTTTGTTGTTTCTTCCTCTTCCCCAATCTCTTCCATTGGTCTGAGCTTTAAAATATTTCTCTAGGGAAGGATAAAATTTATTCAACCACTACTCATGGGTTTGTAGTGAACCCATCAACTCATCTATAGTCATCTTCGACAAATATTTTTCCTCTTCAATTGAAATGACTATAGGATCAGATCTAGAGGGCAGACTTCAAGTAGGATTTTCACAATAATCCTTTGCTCTTACATTGTTTCTCCATTGATTCTCAGTTGGTTTATCAAAGTGGAGACTTTGGTGTGAAAGTTTGAAATAGACTCACCATCTTTCATTTGTAAGGTTTCAAAATCTCTTCTCAAAAGTTGTAACTTCAATAACCTTACTTTGTCAATTCCCTTATAACTATTTTGAAGAATCTCCTAAGCTTTTTTTGAGTAGTTTTCTGTTGTAATACATGGGAAGTTAGCCTCACTCAAGGCTACCTCAATCAAGTTGAGGGCTTTTGCATCCTTCATATGGGTCTCCTTCAAATTATTCTTTTGTGCATTAGAAAGGGTTACATAGGCTACTAGGTCTATGATATCATTGAACCCATTTGTGATCAGCTCCCATAGGTAATTAGTAACCAATATTGTTCTCATTGTTTTAGCCCAAATGTCATAATTTTGTCCATAAAAGTTTGGTGGCTGCTGCCAACCTATTCTCTCACCTCATGTCATATTTCTCATATTTGAGAAAACTAAACAATGCCTAAATAACCTAGGGCTTTACCCAAAATAACGAACCGACTGCCCATAAAAATAGGGCTCTGATACCACTTGTCAGTAGGAAGGGGCGCAACCACATAGTCACTGTTGTTACATGGTGACAAAATGGAAAAAATAGAAAGGATAAAGCAATATAGAAGATGCATGGTGACAACATGAAATAAAATATCACAAAGAGAATATTATATTTGCATATATTCCTTCTTCCTTTTCAAAATAACAAAAAACATAGAGGACATGCTCTATTTTACACTACAAAATAAAACTTAAACTATTCGAATAGATGTCCAATATAGGGTGCTACACTCACACCTCAAAAATTGTAACTGGCTACAATCTTGTAGCTATGGCTATCACTGCACTACGTCTGCTAAAATTTTGTGCACTGTTGTTGTCTCAACAAACATTCACTTCTTCTAAATATTCTTCTACTGTTGCAGATTTAACCCAATGCAAAAAAATTCTCCTACAAACTCTAACCATTGCAAATATTCCTTTTGTTTAGTTTCAGCTCATGAAAATGAGCACTCAATTCAAATTCAAACTCACCAACCTCATTTAATGCTAGTAGGTAACAATAGCTATTTCAAGCTCAAACATGAGTGCTAGATTTCAAAATTTCAAATTCACCAAACATATTAATTTCATCATGTATATGTTGGGATGAGAAAGTTACATGGGGGTAGGTGAGAAAGATGATAAAAGATTAAAATAATTCCAACACCCTTTCCCTACACTAGCAAAGGTGTTCAATTTTAATCCAAAATGAAAGATGTAGGTGATTTTCTTAAGTATAAAGGAATGTTTTTGTTTCTCAAGATCAATGAGTAGCGTGAGAGAATTGCATACACATCTAATAACAATGTTGTAAATCGAAACACAACAAAAACATAAATTTTAACACCTCAAAGAAGTGATGAGTTTGTTTTAAGCACCAAATGAAATGCTAAGTTGCCTTGTTCAATTTTATACTCAAAAGACAATGATGAGACGAGGGTTCAATTTTAATCTCATTTGAGCATTCCTTTTAAACCCAATTGAAATCTAGTGAAGTCCTAAAACATAAAGTAGAAAGCATAAAAGGTTGGGTTATTATTGCCCCGAAGTGTCAAATGCTTGTTACAATCATAGAATTTCAAGATATGAAGGATTTCTTCAATTTATCTCCATGTCATCCAACCTACAAAACTCTGTTAGTCTATCAACCAAAACAAGTTAGAAATACATTAGTAATCTGACAAATTGAGAAAATTAAAGCACATGTCAAAAAAATGATTGTTAAGTTTCCTACCAGAGTTGGGCATCGCTACACATGATAATGTCACTATTTTTCATTGAGGCATCGCTCTAGTGAATTTGGGCATCACTTTGTAGACAAATCAAAGAGCACGATAGTGTGGCTATTTGGTCAGGCATCGCTTTGTTGAATTTGGGCATCACGAATTGAAATATTTGATACCTCTATAATATATTAGTGTTGTTGTTTATTTAATCAGTGTTCATGTATTTAATCGACATCATGGCTTGAAATGGTAGTATCATCCGAGCAAAGTTCATCATTGTAATTGATTTGGGCATCACTAATTCCTGCAAAAAGAAAAATGAATGGAATTCGATATATAAATTGATTCAATTGATGGTTTTCCCTCCTTCTAGCACTAGAATATTGATCAAGGATTATTGGTATGGGTTGATTACATTTGATCCATGATGAATCAAAGCATAAGTTAGCCACTAAACCTCAATCTCAAACAAGATCATTTAAATGAAAGTTAAACTAGGCATTTATTTAAAAAAGAACACTACAAACTAAAAAACAATTAAATTCCTACTCTAATCCATTCAAAACTTATCTTATTGTGGAATTGGTGATGTGTTGATGTGAAATGATGACCCTTTCCCAATTCTGTAATTAGTGAGCTTGTTTCAATCGATTCTATTGAAGAGAAATGATGAAAACATGATATATGCTAAATTGAACATGATTCAAGCTAATATAATATGGTTTATGCTAAAAATGATCTATATATGAGAAAGATAAGCTAATCTAAGTGGATTCTAAGCTAAAATATTCACACCCTAATTTATAAAAAAGCTAAATGAATGCATGGAAGCCATTAATGGAAGCTTAAAGCTATTATGAAACTAAAACATAACTAAAATATGCTAAATGTGAGTTAAAATGAGTGAGTGTGAGTGATTTCAACAAAATAAGTTTTCAAATTGAATGATGGATCCATTTATCTCCAAATAGTGATCTATTTATAAGAGAGCAAATGAGAAATGGAGGGTTGAGATAGAAAAGGATAATCAACGATCAAGGATAGAGGAAATGGAAGGCATGGATCATGGATTCTCGTCAACAGATGAGAATGAAAGATGAGATTTAATCAAGGGTTCTCATTCCTTCCAAACAAACACACTTTTGACCTGTCTAAGAGGTCAAGAGTTAACTTGCTCACGAGGCTTCAATTTTAGCTTTCTCAAGAAGCCAGGTTAGAATATTTCCTTTTTCACATGATTGGAGGATAGAATATTCTTTGGAATATTCATATGGGTGAGGAAAAAGGTTATTTAATTAATTAAAACTAAGTTTAATTATGCAAGGAAGGAATATTCTTTTGGAATATTCCATTGCAAGTGGGAGGAATTGGATTTAATTAGATAATTGTTACTTAAAAAAGGTTTAATCATAAAATTAGGGGATTTAGAAGAATTTAAAGTGATATTTGTATGCACATAAAAATGGTCTGGAGCACAATTAATTAAATATTTGATATTTAATTAGTAAACTCTAATTATTCTACTATTATAAAGAAATTGATAAATTTATTTATATGGTTCATTACCTTAATTCCTCTTTTCAAAAATCACTTTCCTCTTAAATTAATTGAATGCACAAATTTAATTAATTTGTCATTTAGTTAATTTTCCTCCATTTTCAAATTTGAATTTTTATTTCAAATTTAGCACATGTCTCCATATTTATTTTAACTACCTCCAACTCATCCTCCACCTCATTATATGCCACACAATTTCATTTATTTCTAATTTTAAAAATTAGGAATATTCTCTCTAACCTCTCAACCTCCTAACTTCCTGGGAGACACATGGCTCTGTCTGTATGCTCTTGGACACTTGGAAGATTGGCTCTTCCAAATGGAGCAGACTCCATGAATTCCTCTAACCTCATTGTGCTCCATAGTCAATGCCTCAGGATCACAATCTTGACCATCCATCTTTGCCACCTCAGCCCAAGCTTGGAAAAATCTATAAATGGAGAGTGTTTCTACAACTTTTCATATAGAATTGGATTACAAACTTATGCTGCAAAAATCTTAGTGTAATTTGAGAGCATTGTGAGAGAATTATAGTGAGTCTTGAGCATTTTAGTTCATTTAGTGTTATCATAGCTATTTCAATCTTAGTATCTTAGTTGTTGCATCTTTTATACAACATTACCATTTGAATTGCATAATCAATTTTAGTATCATTTGAGTATATCAGTGCTCCATCATAGATCATTCAGCATTTAAGCATAGAAAATCTAAAAATATAGTGATGTAGGCATGTAGATTGTATTGCACAATATCTTCTTATTTCTTAGGTTGTCATCTTTGCATATTCATGTGCAACATTTAACTAGGTCTGAGAGCATTTATTCAAGGGTCCTTAAGACTAGAGAACCATTGAATGATTTAAAAGGATAGCAGTAGCAATTTAATTTAGTTATTTCAATTCCTTTTATGTAATACATTTCATGGATCTGTGTATTTAATTTTACTAATTAATCTCACCTACATGGTTTTAAAAATAGCACACATAAATTGGTGCCCACTGTGGGGCCCAACCCCTTCTTCAATCTATTTTTCTATTGAGTTTTTCTTCGTAGGATCTATGGAAGGTTCCAAAATAACGCATTCGAATTTTTCTCTAGCACATCTGGTAGATTTATCGGCGCATTAAGTGCCTGTTTCGGTGCATTTGGTGGTTCTTCCGATGCATTCGCGCTCTGTTCTAACACATCTAGTTGTTCCTTTAGCGCATCAAGAAGTTTTAATTTTTATTATGTGCTTTTCCAGTTTAGCGCATTCGGTCTGTCATTTAGCATGTTTGGTCTCTCTTTTAGCACATTCAGTATTTTAGTGCATTTAGTTTGAGTTTTAGCACATTCGGTTACTATAATAGTGCATTTGGTTTTTAGGGTAAATTTTCTAGAGTCCAAAAACTAATCTATGTTTTTTGTTTTGCAGGAACCTTGCATGCAGTAAAATAATCTGCTGAAACAAATAAAGAATGTTGTCAAAGAAAAATAGACTAAAAATACTAACAATTGGTTTCAGGGTTGAATCTATTTGTCATTTCCTTTGGTTAAGTTAGGAATCTAGCATAATTAGGGGGATAAATTTACACCACGCTTGCTATGTTTATGGAATGGTAGGTGTGTATGTTCTCCCCTTTACTAGGTGATAAAAAATCTAGACCCATTCTTTTTCTTGCATTTTAATCCTTAGAGGGACTGCCTTGGTGGGATAAGAGGTAATCACCCCAAGGGAACAACCCAATCAAGAACACGTTAAATCCAAGCAACTTCCACCCGGGATATAAATGTGGGTACTTGAGGAAAGTTCAAGTATCACGAGGATTTTTTTGACAAGAAGGGAAACAATGGTCTCTTGTCATACGAATGATCCCCCATGAACAAAATTCCCCTACTAAAACCTTTTGTTGTAGTAAGCCAAAAATTTCCCTTCTATTTATTGGTGCAAGAATGATTGTTCTGAAGTTGTCCCACATTCTTGTGGATTTTGGTAGAAATGAGAAGTTTGTCATGGGAGATTCATGAGGAATGAAGCTTGGATGACCCGAGAAGTGAGTGCAATGCAAGGGGAGCTAGTGTGGTCAAGCCTCTAATTATTTGCCAAAATTAAGCACAACTGGAGCAATCCAAGTGGGAATCTAGTAGATATTGTCTTACATAGCCTAGGATTTTTCTTGTTTGATGCATTTTTACCTATGTGTTTTTAAACAAATATCCAAGAAAACATCACACAAAACTATTGAACTATTGATTCAGAAGAAAATCCAAATCAAACAATCAGATTTCCCTCCAAAAAAAACTCAAAATTCAATCAAAACTATCAAAAAACTAGAAAGCATTTCTAGATCAGCGCATCCATTGACTACCCCAGTGCATAGCTTGCATCTTTTAGCACACCCATATTTTGTTCTGGCATATCCCTGTCATAATCTAGCGCATACATTGGTTGTTTTAGCACATTAATCCTTTGTTATAACGCATATTTGCAATCCCGCAACACATTCATTCATTGTTTTAGTACATTCATTCATTGTTTTAGTGCATTCATTGCCTATTCTGGTGCATACCTACAATCCTTTAGCACATTTGTACCATTCCATAGCGCATCTGAGTTTTGGCGCATCTAGGCACTATTTTAGTGCATCCGGTAAATTTGCAAACAAAAACCTAAATTTGACCTTCCCTCTGCTAATTAACACTCAATTTGGAGATTCCTTCTCAAACAACATTCATCCCTTGTCCCAAAATTTCTTTTAACTTGTTGAAACCAACACTTTCAAGTGAAAATCCCTCATCTAAACTTTGACCAAACATACCAAAAGTGCCTCATTATCATACCTATTTCTGATTTAATAGCTACATTTCACCATCAGGATTTATCATCCTTCATTAGGATTCATCATCCTTTATCCCGAAATAAAGCTTGCTTAGTTAGATTTAAACTAATCCTTTTAGCACTCTTAAACTTTGATCAAAAGCATAGAACATTCTCATCACTTATATGCCCATTTTAACAATATTGAAAAAGCAAAAACTCGAGCAAAAGGAAATCAAAAACCAAAACACCATGGTTGAAAGAGAAGAGAATTCCTTTTTCGGAGTTCCTTGAGATGAGGTGGAAGAAATAGCAGATCAAACCATAGAACAAGCCCAACAAGATCCAAATTTTCATAAATTCATGGAGAGGATCTTTGAAAAGGAAGGTGAGAAATACCTTTTGATGCTAGCAAACAAAGGGGTCCAACTACCTAATGATTTTGATGTCACAAAATTGAAAAGAACTCCTAAGAAGATAGAAGTAGAAAAGAAAATTGAAACAAGAAGTGAAGCAAAAACCAATGACCCAATGGATACTTTGAAACAAAAAATTCAAACCCTCCAACAAAAAATGCAAAAGATGCAAACTGGGACTACCAAGAGATACACCATACAAGATATATGTCCTACCCATTCAATCAAAGTGTCAACATGATACCATTTCCCAAGAATTGGGAATTTCCTAAATATGATGTATAATGGGAAAATTGATCTAATAGATCACATAAGGGAATTCTGAACAATGAGTCTTGAATTTTCCCATGAGGAAACATATTTGATGAGATTATTTCCATGTAGTTTGGGAGGCTAATGTATGCAATGGTTCTTGCAATTACTACTAGGGATCAAAATCTTTTGAGGAATTACTCAACAAGTTTATCACTCAATATTCATATAAAATCCAACATGAAATCATAATGAAGGACCTTTTCAATGTCAAACAAAAGAAGGGTGAATCATTCCTAGTGTTTCTACAAAGGTGGAGAAGATTATTCACGCGGTATCCCCATCCCATACCAGAAATACAAAAGATAGAAGTATTCATTGATAACTTAAATGATGACATGAACTATAGGCTTGAATTAGAATGTCCTCCAACTTTTGAAAAATTGATTGAAAAGTTGGATCAAAATTGAAGAAGCTTTGGTCAAGCTCAGAATCTTGAAAATTTACAATGAAAAAAATTCATCTAATCCCTCCAAGAATGACAAACCAAAGTTTTGGAAAAAGTATAAAAATAATGGCAATGATACTTCAACTAAAATGCATAATGCTATATTGATCTTCAATTTGTTAGGAAGTACCTCGAATACCAATCAATAGACCACCCAAAATACCAAGAAAAGAAACATCCAAAATACCAACCAAGGAAATACTCAAAACAATCAAAACAACACAACATCCAAAACCCTACCATATAAAACATCGAACAACCTTTGAAAGTTTATACCTTTGTGTCAATCTTATGAATCTGTGTTGAAATAACTTATTGTGGAAAATATTATCACTCTACCTGACACCCGAGGTTTTGAACCCAATGTAAAATCATCATGGTGGAATGAGGCTCACTTTTGTGAATTTCATCAATGCAAAGGTCACCTAACCAATAGTTGCATGAAATTTAAACAAAAGATACAATATTTGATTGACAATAAGATCATACAAATAGAAGAACCACAAACAAACACTAATCATGGGGTATTCAAGAACCCTTTACAGAATTATGACAAAGGGAAATATTCTAATACAAATGACATTGAGATCAATTACACACCAGATCTTGTTGCAACCAACCATCCAATCAATGACACCAAAATTCCTTCTAATCAAGTTTATAATATCGAACAAGCCATGGTTGTAACAGATAATCAAATTAATCTTATCAAAATTGATGGAAAATAAGACAGTGTCCCCATAAATGTGACAACAAGGGCACAAACCAAATATGTTTTAAAAGGTAGCACTTCCAAAACACCCATTGCTCCATCTCATCAGTATAAAATTGTCGATCAACTCAAAAAGATCCCCGCAAAAATATCAATATTGGATCTCCTTAAAATCTCACCCGCTCACAAAGATATCTTGGAAAAATCCCTAGTCGATACAACAATACCAAATGATTTGGATGTCTGCACTTTCCAAGCCATGGTGAGACATCTAGTGGCACTTCATTGCTTATCATTTTCAGAAAATGATGACATATCCCTCACCCACTCTCATAACACAACCCTCTATATCGAGGTCCTAATCCATAAAATTCTTGTCAAGCACGTCCTC
This sequence comes from Sequoiadendron giganteum, assembly GCA_007115665.2. Lineage (NCBI taxonomy): Eukaryota > Viridiplantae > Streptophyta > Pinopsida > Cupressales > Cupressaceae > Sequoiadendron > Sequoiadendron giganteum. The sequence goes on along the minus strand of CM021100.1, from coordinate 487,387,790 downwards.
ATAGAGAGGGGAGTCAGTCTTAATATATGCACTTTAAATATTATGCGTGCACTAGGGTTCTCTCAAAATGTAATAGATGCAAGGAAAAAGATCACCATAAAAGCATATGATGATGAGGAAAGAGCTTCAAAGGGATTAATTGTGCTACCAAGTCAGGTAGGTCCGATTCAAAAATATGTGGTTTGCCAAGTTTTGGATAAAGATTTTACATATAATATACTCTTGGGTTGTCTTTGGATACATGAAATGCAGGCTATCCCTTCAACATACCATAAGTTTATGAAATTTCCTTGCAATGGGAAATAGATTACCATCCCTACAGATTCCAGTAGTCCCCAACATTGCAATATCCTTAAGGTTGTCTAGGATGTATTTTTTCCTCATAACTAAAAAGCTCCTAATTCCACCCATGACACCTCCAATAATCCAAGTCAATCCAATCCATTGTCAAAATTGCTAGCCACATTTGCCAATGAAGGAAGCCAACCAAATTCCTTGTCCAAACAGCTCGGGAAAAAGGAAGAACCTAGCCCCTCCTCATCTATCAACCTTCGAACCTAGCTTAATAATTTGGCCAAATAGTTTGAGAAGAAATTCAAAGTCAAATACAAAGGTGTAGGTGAATACTCCATTGAATAAACCCTCTGCCTTTGACAGTTAATTTCACCAAAATCCCATGGTCAACCATCAACCTCATCACAATCATCCTCACAACCGGTCACCCTTTTTGATGGTCGATTCATAAAAGAAAGCATGAAAGAAGAGGAATCCAAAGACAAAGATATCCTAAATTGGCTCTACAAAGATGAAACTGATTCTCAAGTAGCAATGGCTAATTTCCAAACAACATAGTATGGAAAAGGATTCTCAATTTTGGAAAAAATGGGCTATGAGGGACAAGGACCTATTGGAAAAAGGAAAGAAGGTATTGTAGAACCCATCCAACCCATTATAAAAAATCCAAAAGACAAAATAGGGCTAGGATATAAAGAGAATCACAATGATGAAGAAACAAAGGAGGACCTCAAGCAAAAGTTTGTTGAACAAATCCTACAGCTCCAAGCAAGTGATCACTATGTAATTGAATCCAAGGACTTTGAATTGGATTCACTGTCAGAAGAGTCCTGAAATGATAAGGAAAATGATGTCGTACATAAGTATACCCCCACACTTGGGGAGGGACAAAGCTCAGGGTTACAACCATTTGAATTAGGACCGCAAAATATCGATGGCTCAAGTGAAGATGATCAAACTCCTAGTGAGACAGATCACTCAGAAGAGAGTAAAATCATAGAGCTTGACCTTTCCATAGTATTGTTTGATGAGAATTTCATCATTAGGACCCTTATGACCTTTGACCTGAACCCATCTCGTGATCCCCTACCATTGGTACATCTTGAACTCTTATATTGGGACCAAACTGAACCCATTGATATCCCAATCTTTTCAAACGATGAGGCCATTGTCAAATTCCTCTATGCTAGTAATCCTGAGACAATTTCCACCATAGAACATCATAACAAAGCTTCCAGATAGGAGAGTACCAAATTTACCAGTTGCGAAATGAATAAAAGAAAAAGAAAGATCTGATGGTGAAAACCATTCCATGGCAGTATCAGATCAAGAAAGAATAAAAATAAAGAGTGCATCCGATGGTGAAAATCCCTTCAAGGTACCAAAGGATGGGGAATTTGGCACTCTCCTCAAAAACTTCCAATAAATATCCAAAGTTCTGATCGAGACAACGCAATCCATCAATGTCGACAATACAAACAAAGTGAAAACTCTCCATCTAGTTGAATTAGTGACTGAACAAGAGAAGCCTAAATTTATCAAGTTCTTTGAAGAAAAAAAAATAACCTTTGTCTGGTCATATGCCAACAAGCCAATGATAGATCCAGATCTCATCATGCATCATTTATCCCTTCATTCAAGAGTCAAACTAGTCAAGAAAAAGTTGAGAAAAATGCATCCTCACATTGCCTTATTGGTGAAGGTAGAACTTAAGATTTATTGGATGTAGGATTCATCAAACCTATTGATTATGCAGAGTGGATATCCAACATTGTACCTGTTTCAAAGCCTAATGGCAGCATACATATTTGTATAGACTTTAGAGACCTCAATAAGGCTTGTCTGAAAGATGATTTCCCCTTGCCATACATTGATATCATTGAAGACTTAACAACAAGTCATGGCATGTTGTCACTAATGGATGGAATTTTTGGCTATAATCAAATCAAGATAGCACCTAAAGATCAAGATAAGACAACTTTCACTTGCCCATGGGCCACCTTCTACTGAAACGTCATGCCCTTCAAATTGACGAACACAGGGGCCACATACTAGAGAGCTATGCCAACCATCTTTCACGACATTATACATACCTTCATGGAAGATTATGTGGATGAATTGTTAGCCAAATATTACACTAGAGAAGTACATCTTGAGATATTAAACAAACTATTCACCCGACTAGAGAAGTTCAATGTCGACTTGAATCTAAGAAAGTGTTTTTTTCGAGTAACGGGTATGTGCAGGATCATGATGGGCCAACAAGTGGCAATATGTAAGTGATATGATGGCCCATGTGGCTGATGAATTTTTTTTTACCCAAAATTGATGAAATGAAAAGGGTTTTTAAAGGAGATTCTCAACTTTCCACCAATATAAATTATGCTTTACTTTGAATTTAATAAATAATTATTATTCATTTTCTATTTGAATTACGACTAAAGTCCTGATTGATAGACTGATTGAAAAACATCTATAGATTTCAAATGATATCACGTTTTTTTAATCCAAAACATGTGTCACATTTTATGCATCACATACTATAGGATTAAAAAAAAAAAGAATTTCATGAACTTTTGACCAAGTTAAGGTGGTCAAACATACGAGTTTTTATATTTTTTAAAAGTTGTAATAGAAAATTTATAATTAATTATTTACTTGGAAAAAAATTACAAAAAAATATGGATCACATTGGTACATGAGTCCTCTACTTATATCTAAAATATTATAAAAAAATATTATCATTTTATTGTGGTTAGGGTGGTCAGACAGACACCTACTTCTTATTTTTTTCCTGAAATTTAAGTACTACTACATTGAAATTTCAAATTTTCACCAAATAGATTTCTTTTTTTTTAAATTACACCTCGTAGTTTAGAAACTAGATTCAATTTTCTATAGATTCTATTCTTACATATTTTTGAAATAATATAGATAACTTATTCAAATTTTTACGTCAATTTTCCTAACTCTAATTTTTTGAATTTTCATCACCACTTAAGGGCCTATTTTTTCCCTAATGATCTTGCACATTCCCTAACATTAGCTAAGCTACTGGGATATATAGTGTCAGAAAAAGGTATTGAGGTAGACCCTGTAAAAGTGAAAGTTATCATGGAAATTCTGCTTATGAAGAATATCAATCAGTTAAGGTCCCTTCAAGGAAAGTTTTAGTCAATCAGAAGATTCATATCACAACTGGTCGATAAAACTCATCCTTTTACCCACTTGTTGCACAAGAATGTTTCCTTTTGATGGGATGAGAAATGTGAGGAAACTTTCAATCAATTGAAACAATACCTAATGATTCCACTTGTCCTAGCACCACCAACAGAAGGAAAGAGTCTCTTATTATACATAGCCACAACTGATCGATCATTGGGAGCTTTATTGGCACAAGAAGATTCAATAGGAAAGGAGAGAGAAATCTATTACATCAGTAGAAGTCTAAATGTTTATGAAATAAACTATACATCCATTGAGAAATATTGTTTAGCAGTAGTGTTTGCTACCCAAAAATTGAGACACTATATGCTAACTCATATAGTCAAACTCATAGCCAAGATAGATCCACTAAAATATCTCCTTAGAAAAGAAAATATGACAAGAAGATTAGCCAAATGGGTAATGATACTTAGTGAGTTTGGCATCCACTATGTTGAAATAAAATAAATCAAAGCAAAATCTATTTCCAATCAACTGGTTGAGGCACCAATTCATGATGATCATCCCCTGCAAGTGGAATTTTCAGATGTTGATGTCTTCACAATAATGACAAAGTAGTGGGTATTGTATTTTGATGGCTCATATACTCAACATGGCTCAAGAGCCAGAATTCTATTCATTACTCCCCAAGAGCACACCATTTTTAAATCATACCAATTGATGTTTCCTTGCACCAACAACATGATAGAATATGAAACACTTATCATCAGAATCAAGATATTTGTAGAATGGAAAATTATAGAACTGCAAGTCTATGGGGATTCTCAGCTAGTCATTAATCATGTCAATGATGATTACCAAACAAAGGATGACAACCTGATGCCCTATAAAAGGATGATTGATGAATTCAAGATATATTTTGTTGACATTAAATTTTCTCAAATCCCAAGGATTGACAACAAGGCAGATGATGCTATGTCTACCATTGCTTCTTTACTCCAAATTCCAAAAAAGTGAAGCCATTATGAGTTCATTGTGGAACAACTGTTTATCCCCACTTATGATGATCCTGAGTCTTGACTCATATGCCACTTAATTGATGTTGATACATCGATCTATGGGAATATTTATACCTACTTGCATGATAATATCCTTTCTCCCGATCTCTCTTGAAACCAAAGATGAAATTTCATCCGCCAAGCTGCCTATCATACCCTTATAGCAGATGTCCTATACTTAAAATATCTTGATAGAACTCTCCTATGGTTTCTAGAATGCAACAAATCTAAAACCGCTTTACAATAATTACATGAAGGTATTTATGACACCCATTCAAGTGGTTTAACCCTCACTAAGAAACTCCTTTGTTTGGGATACTATTGGTCGACTATGGAGAGATAATCATTCTAATTTATCAAGAGATGTCAGAAATTATAGATCCACAGTAATCTTATCCATGCACCAACACAAGAGTTACATCCCTTCGCATCAACATGGTCATTTTTTTAGTGGGGGTTGGATCTTGTAGGTAAAATTCACCCATCTTCCATCTAATGGACACAAGTTCATAATTACAGCCATAGAGTATTTTACCAAGTGATTTGAAGCTATGCCTCTAATCGCCATCATAGGGAAACATATCTCATTGTTCATCCTAAAATAAATCATTTGTAGATATGGTGTCCCTCAATCCATTGTGACTAACAATGGCAGACCTTTCAAGAATCAAGACGTGTAAGAACTTTGTGAAAGGTTCCATGTCCAACATCGGTTTTCTACACCATATTACCCTCAAGGAAATGACCAAGCTGAGGCCTCAAAATATTAAAGAAAATTGCCAATGATGTTGGATGTGATTGACATATTCAACTAAACCCTGCTTTGCGGGCCTATTGAACAAGCATCCCAACACCCATGGGAGCCAAACCATATTCCCTTGTATATGGATCTGAAGTTATCTTTCCTATTGATGTTGAAATACCATCACTTTGTGTGTCCCTGAAAGGTCTCATTTTAGATGAAGATTATCGAGTGTCTAGACTACAAGAGCTGGAATTGTTGGATGAATGTCGTCAACTTGCACTAAATCACCTAAAATTATATCGACAAAGGATGTCCAAGAGCTAGAATCATAAATTCAAACCAAGGACATTTCAGGTAGGTGATCTAGTACTGAAAGAAAATCCCCATAATCATCAAGATCATGAAAAGAGAGGAAAATTTGAGCCAAATTGGTTAGGTCCTTTTGTTATTATTTTAGTCTTTGGATCGGGGGCATATCAGCTATCTACACTAGAGGGGGATCTATTTGAAGAACTGATGAATAGTCTTCATCTGAAAAATTTCTACACATAATCCATCCATTGCATGCTAAAAGTCCAGAAAAACATCATAAAATCGGAAAAAGTGCAATAAAAACAAATGGTGAAATCGTAGCGAACAGGTGCTATTTGTGATAAGTCAACTTCTCCATCTATTTGAGCATGTGTTGACCATCTTCTTTTCACTATCATTGTGCATTCATGCCTATCATACAATGAGTTGCATGTCCATATCCAACTGTCATAGTCATGTCCCACCTGGGCTTGGTTATCATTTTACATATCCATAATAAATTTGGTTTGTTGCTCACTAGGGGAAAAATCTTGATTTTACTGGGGGAAAATAACCAATGTGCTTAAATCAATAGGAAAGCAAGCAACAAGGAAACCTTGGTGAAGAAAAAAATTACTTTAACCATCGAAATGAACATCAATCAATCCAATCAAGCAACCATCCAAATCAAATTAAACATCAAGACAAATCAAATCAATTCTAACCAAAGGATCATCTTATGAATCATGGTTGGATCACTTTAGCACAAATGTTCAATTGATATCATGATTGTTGTTATCATTTCTCTGGAGTACCTTGATGATGTCCTAAACTAGAGGTGCTATGATTGAGAATGATATGTTTTTTGTCTACTGTCTGTGAGTCAATCATTACTACTATGCAAATTATCATTGGACATGCTCTACAAAGTACCATTGATGAAATTGTGAATTGGCATAGGAAAATGATTAACTCTTGTCTATTTACACAAGTGATGCTTAGGTCATCTTGGTCCAATTATACCTAGATGTTTGTGGTATCTTGTATTATCAAATCTCAATGGAAATTTTATGGGAGTTATACTCATGTCATCATGGTCTAATTATACAATCGATGTTTGTACTAACTTTCAACATAATAAAATGCTCAATGATGATAATAAGAACAATGAATCAGATTTCAACATTGTGTAGATAGAACTACTTCATATTAGTTCTGCAATTGCATTATAGATTTTTCCAAAGTGGGCAACTCTTAACATGATGTTATCTCTCACTATAAGATTGAGTACACTTGACATAACAAAAAAATCATTCATTTGCATTAGAATTTCCATATCATATCATTATAAAGAATCATCATACATCCATCCATACATCTATCACTACCATATTATGCATTCACAGTATCCACTATCACAAACCATTCATGCATTATAATATTTACATCATGAAAAATTCCAAAAATAAAGCATTTTTTCCACAACACCATCATCATTCATAATCCATTATCATACATCGAGGTCATAATAAATTCATTCATACATAATCCATTAATATATACATCCATCGTAGCAATCATTCATAATAACATCATAATCCATTCATAATCATAATTCATTTCACATTTATGCATTTAGGTCATATATTTGCATTAGAAAAATACAAAAAATAAAGAAAAGTGCATTGCATTTCATTAACATAATAACATTTTCCACATAATCATACATCGAGGCATAACATAAATTCACCCATACATTTGCATTCATCGTACATCCATCCATTTTCATTCATATCCATCATATCCACAAGCAATTTATTCATCTATCATACATTTAGAATTCATGAACCATGCACCCATTCACTAAATCATTGATACCAATGCATTTAATCATGTATTTGCATTCCATAATACACCATTTATGCATCAATTCATTCATCCATTTGATATATACATGTGAAAAATATAAAAGTACAATGCATCTCATATCATTTGCATAACTACATCCATCTCATTTATCATCCATCAACACATAGAAACACAACATCATCATTTCATAAATGAATCCATACATACAACATGGCATAATCATATAGAATATCACATCACATAATCCATAAAATAAATTCATCCATCATGAACATCCATAATAAAAGAATAAACATTTAGATCAATAAATCTCCACTGCATATCATATATAACCTCAAAATAATATTGTCAAAGTCTACAATGATATCAAAGGAGAGATGATACAAAAATGTGGCAAAAATTAGGTCTCTGAATCAATATACAATATAATCAGGTATGACAACGAGATCCTGTGGTACTGCCCCTAGAGGTTGCAAGCCTCTCTAGTCCTCCCACACCTCCTCCCCCTGATGGACCTACTCTTGGACCTCCACCTGGTGGAACTTCGCCTGGTGGGCCCCCTGGGAGTGGTTGTGTAATGCCCCTGCTAGAGGTTCAAGATTGACTCCACCAAGATTAGGACTGATCATAGCTCACTCTTAGCTTCGCTAGTATAACCTAATAATATCATCCTCTGTAGTATTCTACTTCCTTGGAAGAATCTCGAAGCTCATGGACCAGATCACCTATGTTGGCACCCTTGCTTGTTGTCTACAACCTATCAACCAAAACCACTGCCTGCTCTCCCTATCATCGATAGACATCTCTCTCTATTGTGAGGGTGGCTACCTATGCCTATAGCTATACCATTTGTGCTTGTACCTAAATCTACATTGGTATTTGTTCCTATAACAGATCTTGAGCCTAGGCTAACTATGCCTGTAGTCCCTATAGCTACCTCTACAAGGTCTAAATCTATACTTGCAAAGCAACTATCTGTGTTTGTTGCCTCTAGGAGGGCATCCTGAGTAAAACTGGCCACTGTCCAATAGGTGCTGACCTCCTCCTCCTTGATACGGCCCCAAAATCTAGCACATCTCTCCCTCCACCTCCACCATCTTCGCCTCCATCTCCCTCCTCCTCCTCTGCCTCCTCCTCCTATCCTCCATCTCCCATCCACTATACTGCCTACCCTTCCCTCCTCCAAACCTCCAAAATGGGTGTAGGCTCATAGAGACTCAAGATCCATGGAAATGGATTCTTATAGAATTAATGTCCATTGTCTGATGTCATCTACACATCAACAAGCTCTCGATGAAACTACCACAATACTAGTTGCAACCTATAGTACTCAGCACAAGCCGCATCATAGTCTAGTGCAGGCCCCCACTCTGAAATGGCCTGCCTCCATCTAGCATAATGTGCCACTCCCTGCAGCATACCCTATACTCTACCATACTTCCTGTACACACAACTAAAAATAAATCTCTCAATAATGTAGGGTTTCCTACTGATTAGGTATCTCAAATAAAATACATATAGAATCTCTATATCATCCTCTTCCCATACCTCATAGTCAAGGTACAACTGCCATATAACTATGTCCATATCATCAAGGACCCTCCACCAATACTCCAACTTGCCCAGCTTATGCTGGACAAGTGGCCCTATATATCCAAACACATAGGCTCTCCTTGCTAATCAAACCCTCCCTACAACCGGCCGTGTAGCTGCAATATGCTCCTAGGCTCAAAGATGTAATAATGTACATCCTACTACAAGACTACTCGATTGAAGATATATGACTTGATGAAGATCATGGTATAGGTGTGCAAGCATACACAAACCCCAAGCATATTTGGTCCCATGGGAAATCATGCCCTCTAATACCTGACCCCATCCAACTGAAAATCCCTTCGACCTATGGTCGGGGAAGAGAAAACCACAAACAAATCCTACTAGAACACATGAAAAGGGGTGATGGATAGCAATCAACTCACGCCAGGAAATCTCATATCCACCTAGCTGATTGTCATGAACAATTTGTCGAATAGAATCAGTCCCCCTACTCCTGATGGTCATAAATCACCAAATCACCCACGATTGGTATTTGTAGAATCTGATAGACATACTCGGGGTAACTATAATCTCACCAGTCACCAAATGGAAGGTGTTGTGGTCACTATGCCACCACTCTGCAAGTGTTTTCAATAGCCCCTGATTAATTTGGTACTGGGCATGTCAATCAATGAAATGAGTACACACTAGTAAAAAATGCCTAAGTCTGTCACGGTCAATTGTGGGATCATGTCTCATGTACGAGGAAAGTGCTCTTGAACCTGTAATACTCCTAAGCAACCCTCCTATGATCAAATCAACATATCAAGTCAGCACATTTATCAAGTCAACCTATCAATCAACATATCAATTAATCACATCAGCTTGTGTGAGATTTTGATCAAATATCGAGGAGCAGCTATCCTATCATGAACTCTCATTTTTCATGAGATCGATCAACATCAATCAACTTATCTCTGACTCTCATTTGTCATGAGGTCAATCAATCAAATCATCCTTATCTATCCTATCATTGATCCTTGCCTATCATGAGGATGATCATCAACCTATCAATCAAAATTATCCTATCATCGACTGACGTGATCATCCACCATCAAAAACTAGGAGGAATAATTCAAAATCATCATTTTTGGCTCAATACGCTAAAATAGAGTTTCTATGCGCTAATCTACTAGATGCACTAGAAAATTTACCATATGCACTAGAATAGGCCTTCTATGCACCGGTTCCTGGATGTGCTAGAAAATAGATTACATGCACTCAAACAGGGTCCCAATGCGCCATTTCTCAAATGCACTAAATGAACTACCCTATGCTCAACCTTATCATCTCTATGCTCTAGAATTCCTATGAGCTATTTCAGCAACCTAATGCGCTAAAGCAACAACTGGATGCACTCAACTATTTTAATCCCTAAATGTTAAAACCTATGCGCTATTATAGTTTCCCTATGTGTTGTATCGGCTACCCTATACGCTAATAATCTACCCCTATGTGCTAAAACGTGTTGAAAACCAAGTTTTTAAAATGAAAAAAAGCAGAAAATTTTGAATTCAAATTTGAAAAAGGGTGGTTCTTGAGGTACGTATCAGAGGTTCGTATGTGGTTGGACGCTAGTGGCAGCGAACTCAATTGAATTTGTGGGTGTGGCACATAATCCTATCCATCTTGGTTCTCTACTCTCTCTCAAATTTTCATAATGCAAACTTACAAATGGGCTTCTTTTCACCTATTTTGACGTTTTAAGGGGTAATTAAGGGCTAATTTTGGTGGTATTTATTTAATTTTTCAAAATTGGCCCTTTTATTCAACTAATTAGAAATGTGCTAGGACTATCATCATTTTTGGGTGATAAATCAGGTTACCATCATCAAATTCGAAGATCATCTGAATATCATTGAAAAATCATTTAATCATCAAAAAGTTCAAAAACTTCAAAAATCCTTGATTTATCTCCCGAGGGGGCATCCATTCATCATCACTGAAAAATTAGAGCCTGGGGCATGTTGTAATTTTTATCATCACAGTCTGAAAAATTTATTCTTTGAAGCAACGCATCTGCACACATCACTTCAAAGAGGAGAAAAATGTATGCATGCAAAAATGGTCTAGAGCACAATTAATTAAATATTTTATATTTAATTAGTAAATTCTAATTCTTTTACTATTATAAATAAATTGATAAATTTATTTATAGGGTTCATTACCTTAATTCCTCTTTTTCAAAAATCACTTTCCTCTTAGATTAATTCAATGAACAAATTTAAATAATTTGTCATTTTTTTGATTTTCATCCATTTTTAAATTTGAAATTTTAATTCAAATTTAGCATATGTCTCCATATTTCTTCTAACTATCTCCAACTCATCCTCCACCTCATCATATGCCACACAATTTCATTTATTTCTAATTTTTTAAATTAGGAATATTCTCTCCAACCTCTCAACCTCCTAACTTCCTCGAAGACACATGGATCCATCTATTAATTGATGCTCTTGGACACTTCAAAGATTGGCTTTTCCAAATGGAGTAGCCTCCATGAATTCCTCTAACCTCTTTGTGCTCCACCGTCAATGCCTCAGAATCATGATCTTGACCATCCATCTTTGCCACCTCAACCCAAGCTTGGAAAAATCTATAAATAAAGAGCATTTCTACAACTTTTCATATAGAATTGGATTAAAAACTTATGTTGCAAAAATATTATTGTAATTTCAGAGCATTGTGAGAGACTTGTAGTGAGTCTTTAGCATTTTAGTTCATTCAGTGTTATTATAGCTATTTCAATTTCAATCTTAGTATCTTAGTTGTTGCATCTTTTATACAACATTACCATTTGAATTGCATCATCAATTTTAGTATCATTTGGGTATATCAGTGCTCCATCATAGATTATTCAAAATTTAAGCATAAAAAATCCAAAAATATAGTGATCTAGGCACGTAGTTTGCATTGCTTAATATCTTATCATTTCTTAGGTTGTCATCTTTGCAGATTCATGTGCAACATTTAGCAAGATCTAAGAGCATCAATTCAAAGGTCCTTAAGACTAGAGAACCATGGAATGATTTCAAAGGATAGAAATAGCGATTTAATTTAGTTATTTCAATTCCTTTTATGTAATATATTTCATGGATGTGTGTATTTCATTTTACTAATTAATGTCACCTACACCTTTAAAAAAAACCACACAATATTCACTAAATTAAATGATTTAATTAATGGGGAAAGGTGAAATGACATTTAATTCAATAACTTAGGGTTATTTAAATAAATAGGAAGACTTAGGGAATTAAATTAAATATTTTGATTTATTTGATTTAATGAGATGAAATGTTAGCATGAAAAAGGGGGGAATTAACTTGATTGAATGAATTAGGTTAATAGATCAAAATGATGCAATTAATTAAATAGCTAGGCTAATTTAATCAATTGAGAAAAAAGAGAATGGGTTTTAGGATGAAATGATGCTAGTTAGCTAATGTCATCCATCAAGAAATTTTTAAGTGTATATACTTACAATAGATGTAATCTTTCAAAGATAAGGTTGCATATGTTGAATTGCATAAGCAAAATGACGCGGGGGTGTGAATCAGTTGCACCAAATTATTTACTTGTTAACTTAATCAATTCCACTCTAACCTCATTCTATTATTAAGTATGAAAATGACATGAAGATAACATAAACACAATACCACAGACACCCAATTTACATGGAAAACCCTAATGAGGTAAAACCATGATGAGGATTAACTCATAATATAGTAGTAATGCAATACCAGATACAAAAAGGCTCACTACCCAGATATAAAGACTCACTACCCAGATCAAGGGCTCACTGCCTTAGGACTCACTGTCCAGAAAGAGAGGCTCACTGCCTACAAAAAATACAAAGAAATAGATAATGATCCACCACTAGAAGTTACACACACTTTGCAACTTGATCAGAAGATTATGAATATAATGAAGTACTGTTGCCTTAATTCGCTCTTCCACACTTGTTGGCACACTCTTCTATTGCTTGAATTGAATGATGGATGGATATGAAATTTGCTACAACTTAACTTGCTTTTATAGCATCTTCAACCTTAGAAATATTCCCCAACGTCGGCTATTCAAATTCAAATTACAAATTCAAACTAGGTCGGCTACTCAACATTCATGCAGTGGATAAGAATGTGAGGGAACTAAATACATATTTAATTTAGGACCCAAACAACACTTGGATCACACACACGCTTCCTCAAGTCGATGCAAAAACAAAATGTACTGTGTAAACACCAGGTCGGCCAAACCTAATGAAAAAACCAATGAAATTTGAAGTACACACATCACTAGCAAGATAGAGACATGACAATTTCTCAACACGCATCACCAATAAATTTACCATGTTTGAGAATGACTCATATACATCTACAACAACTTCAACAAACTTCATTTAAAGAAAACACTTCACCAATTCAATCAGGACAACCAAGAAAAAATAGAGACTCCAAAGCAGGTCTTCCAGAGTGCTAAACCACAAGAAACTGTGTTAGAACACATAAACTATCAAAAGGGATAGTCTCCTAGATCCAAAAGATCTGAAACCAAATACCAGAGGACTGCGGAGCCAAAACATTTCTCCTAGTCAACAACCAGATAACTCTGAGGAACTAGTTCACATACCGGTGAACATTTTTTCTCTCCATCAAACTAGAAGCTGAAACTCAGAATATACAATCCATTTAAGCTTATGAAAAAACCTATAAATCTGCATAGTCATTGGTTCAACATAGGAGAAACATGGACCATAATACTGGAACATTCTTAGAACATACTTCAACACAACTTTCTTTATATTTCAAATTTTCTCAAAAGAACTTGGAAAAATCCAACTTACTCAACCTGTACAGTGTTGACATCAATGAAAACATTAATGACAATAGAAAAACACACATCCATTCTTGCAAAATTCTCCTCTTTTATCACTGATAGTAACACATGATGTGAAAAACCATCAAAGACAACATACAAGATTCTTAAAAGGGACAACATGTCAAGCATAACAGTTTCACATGATTCTCTCTCCCATATCCTACATGATTTTCAGAAGTGACAACCTTCCAAGCATACAATTTTCACATGATTCTCTCTCCCCCTTTGAAATCAACGGGAAATGAAATTCTTACCATATAAAGCTTTGTTCACTCCCCCTAAGGAGTGCATCTACATCACATATTGCAACAATGCACTTCTCTACTCCCCCTGAGGAATAGACCCCAATCATCAGTCCAGAACAAAAAAATTTGTGAATCCACTAGGCTGATGCACCTCCATGTGCACTTAGTGTTGGATGTTTTTGTTTTTTTTCGGATATGTGGTTTTCATTCATGTCAACCCTATTAGCATTGGTGTCTTGAAGACTGTATATGTCGAAGATATTGAGAAAATTATATTAAATATGTTGAAGGTTGCCTATGAAGCTATGAAGTTCAGTGTGATGAAAATTTCCGTATGTTGGTATTCAGAAGTTGTGCATTAAAGGGTTTTTTGTTGAGCCTATCTAGTTTATACTCTAGAAGTTTCAGAGGTGCGCATCAAGATTGGAGCAAGTTGTGAGTTTATGTGTTCCTGCAATTATTTTATTATTGTAGTTGGTGTTTTTGGAAGAAGAGAAAGTAATTCTGGTAATTTGAGTTGTTGTGTATGATCCTGCAATGTTTATTGGTGTTTCTATATCATGCTCTATCCTTTTTGCACATCCACGTTGATCAGTGTGATCGTGATCAGAGATTTTTCCTTTGTGTTCGGTTTTTCATGTTCTTGACCGAAATGGTGGGTGTAGCATGTTGCGGATCCTCGTGGATTAATTTTTGAATGTTTTGAAAATTTGAGGATGTTGATTTAGGTCTTCATTATGTTGTGACTAAATTCAATTGGTGTGCAATACGATTTGTTCATGAATTGAGCCGACAGTTTGTAATTCATTTATTCTTTTATTTTTGGTTGACAAAGTTGTTGATGTAATTCCATTAAGCGGATATATAAGAGTGATTGTTTCCTAATTTTGAAGTGTGTGTGATGTATGTGTGACAAGTGTGTATGAGAAATGTGTGAATAGAGATCAGATCATTCAATTGCAAAGAAGAGTGTGAAGAAGTTTTAGCGAAGTGTGAAGAAGTGTTTTTGTGCCTAATCGGAACTATCATCAGGATTTTCAAGAAGCTAATTTATCAGTTCAACCTCTTCAGATGGATTTAATCTAAAAAATTTATGTAAGACAATGTGTCTTCTCTAAGCAGTGAGCTCTAGGCAGTGTGCCTGAGTTCACGTGCATTGCTTATTCATTTTATTTATACTTTTAATAGGGTATAACTTGTGGATTAACCTCCACCATGGTTTTTCCTCTTTAATAGGGTTTCTATGCAAAAATATTGGTGTTATGTGTGCTTTTGATGGGTTGTTGATTCATGCTTTCACTTTTATTTATCAAATCTGAGATTAAAGGTTAATAAGGTTAAATAAGTTTTAAATTTTGTGAGAACTGATTCACCCCCCCTCTCAGTTGTCTATTCTTCTTTTGTCAACAATTGGTATCATAGAAGGTTCCTCTACAAAATTTTAATAGCTTGAGGTGATCCGATGTGGCATCATACAAGAAGAATAGTCCTAGATTCGATGGAACAAAATACTCTTTGTGGAAGGCTAGAATGGAGTGTCATTTGAAGTGCATTAGGTACCCCTTCTGGAAGATTATGAATAATAGATATGTTATTCCTTAGAATGGTCCCTCTACTCCTAATGAGATCAAAGAAGTTGAAACTAATATCAGGGCTATAGAAGCATTATTGAGTGCTTTGACATTTTTAGAGATGAAAAATGTAATGGGTTTGAAAACAACATATGAGATCTGGAAGAAACTAGAAACATTGTATGAAGGAGATGCACAAGTGAAAGTTTCTAAGCTACAAAGGCTGAAAGGCAAGTCAGAAAACTTGAAAATGAGTGGAGATGAAAGAATTATTTCTTTCATGTAGAAATTAAATGAACTAGTGATGGGTATTAGATGTGTCGATGGAATATTGGATGAATAAGAGATTGTAGCTAAAGTGCTTAGATAATTTCCTACTTCTTACAAAATTAAAGCTTGTGCTATTGAAGAGCTCAGAAAAGTAACAAATGTGATAAGAGATATGCTAATTGGTAAGCTTGCTGCCTTTGAATTAAGTGAATTTGTTGATTCTACCCCTAAGACAAAATCTGCATTTAAGGCTACTGTATCCAGAAGAAACCAATAGAGATATGATCTAAGAGAAAGTTCCAGAAAGACATTCAAGTATGAAGATTAGATGAAAAATATTGAAGATGAAGAAAGAGAGTTAGAAGAGCTGGAAGCATTGATTGTGAAAAGAGAAGCCAAAGGACAAGATAAGTATAAAGGAAATTTTCCTGGTAAATGTTTATCTTGCAATAAGATAGGTCATTTTACGTCAAGGTGTCCTGAAAGCATTCCTAGGTTCAAACTTGACAAGCGTAGATTTCAAAAAAAATGTTATTATGTTGAAGAAGGTGTTACTGATGAATAATATGAAAAAAAAAATGGAAATAAAGATGGATGGGTATTCATTGCTATCATGGAAAATAGTCTGGAGTCCACTGAATCTGCTAGTGATAAGAATATTGAGAAAGATCTTGCAACCATAATTGAAGAAAAGGATGAGTGGATGATTGAAAATAGATGCTCACATCATATGACTAGTGACAAAAGCAAGTTTCTAAGCTTGGAGAAATGTGATGGTGGTGTTGTAAGATTTGGAGACAACAATGCTGGTGTGATTTGTGGTAGAGGCACTATTTCTCTTGGTGGTAAATATAATATTGATGATTTCCTTTATGTAGAAGGATTGAAGCATAATCTATTGAGTGTTGGACATATGGTAGACAAGGGATACAATCTTCAGTTCAAAGATGGAAAATGCAGGATACTAGGAAGTTCTGGAAATGTAATTGCTTCAGGTACAAAGACAAGAGGTAACATTTTTCACCTGAATGCTACTAGTGAAAGTTGTTTAATTGCTCAAGTTGATGTAATTTGGTTATGGAATAGGAGGCTATTTCATGTGAATTTTGATAACATTGTCAAAGTAATCTCCACTCAAGCAGTTAGAAATCTTCCTAAGCTAGTGAAGCCTACTAAAACCATATGCAAGGAATGTCAAATGGGAAAGTAGAATAGAATTTATTTTCGGAGCAAACAACATCATTCTAATGAAGTACTAGAGCTGGTGCAGACTAATCTATGTGGTCCCTCCAGAATTAGAAGTCTACAAGGAGAAAGGTACTTTATGTTTCTCATTGATGATTACTCTAGGATGATATGGGTTTCATTCTTAAGAGAAAAACATGAAGCATTAGAAAATTTCAAAAGTTTCAAAGCTATGGCTGAGAATGAGATAGCTTTAAATATTAAATGCTTAAGGTTAGACAAAGGTGGTGAATTCACTTCCCAGGAGTTCAATTCTTTCTATGAAGAGCATGGAATCAAAAGACAGTTATTTGATCCCTGGACTCCTCAACAGAATGAATATGTTGAGAGAAAGAACAAAACAATTCTAGATGCTGCCAGAACTATGATGTTTGAAGGTAGTGCTCATCACATTGATTGGAGAGAAGCTATAAGCATTGTTGTATATACTATCAGCCGGGTAAATGTCAATGGTAATTATGGTAAGACTCCTTTTGAGTTGTGGTTTGGTTATAAGCCTACTATTAAATATTTCAAAATATTTGTAAGTAGATTTTATATCAAGAGAGATGAAGATATAGGCAAGTTTGATGCTAGGAGTGATGAAGGAATATTTTTGGGTTACTCTACTAAGAGAAAGGCCTACCGATGCTATAATAGATAATTAAGGAAAATGGTTGAAAGTAAAAATGTTAGAGTTGATGAAGGCACTACTAGATCATCCAGATACTATGGATATGATTCAAATGACCAACATGGTAGTACTGATAATGTAAAGAATTCTCAGACATAGAATCAAGTTCAAATTGTTCCTATGAATCAAGAGAATCAAGAAGGAGAAGCTAGTGGAAGTGCAAAAGAAAGAATAGAAGAACCAGAAGTTTGAGAGAATCCCAAAGTTTTGAGGTATGTGAAGCTAAACTATTTTGAAAAATCAGATTATAGGAGATAAGAACAAAGGTGTGAGACTAGAAGAAGAATTGCAGAAGAGTATTGTCTAATTTCAAGGACTGAGCCCAATAATGCCAATGAAGAATGTAAAGATTAATATTGGGTGGAAGCAATGAAGGAAGAACTAATGTTGATAGAGAAAAATGATACATGGATTCTTGTTCCCAGACCTCAGGATAAAAATGTGATTGGAACCAAATAGGTCTTTCAGAATAAGTTGAATGAAAAAGGCGAAGTGGTCAGGAATAATGCAAGACTGGTATGTAAAGGATACTCATAGATTGAAGGTATTGATTTTGAAGAAACCTTTGCCCCTATTGCTAGAATTAAAGTTATAAGATTATTCTTTCTTATGTTTCTTTTAAGAACTAAAAAGTCTATCAAATGGATGTAAAGTCAAAATTTTTAAATGGTGAGATAGAAGAAGAATTATATGCTGAGCAACCAAATGGTTTTCAACTAAATGATGAGGAAGATATGGTTTGTCGATTGAAGAAAGCATTGTATGGACTCAAGCAAGCCCCTAGAGCCTGGTATGCTAGACTGGATAAATACTTGTTGAAGCTTGGATTCAATAAAGGTATTGTTGACAGTAATCTATATTTTAAGATGGATTAGGATAAAGATTTGATTATTGAAGTCTTTGTTCATGACATCATTTTTTAAGGTAATGATGACTTATGTATGAAGTTTGCTGATGAAATGAAAAGTTAGTTTGAAATGTCTATGATTGGAGAGCTGAAATTATTTTTGGGATTGCAAATTACTTAGTTGGACATTGGAATCTTCATATCTCAGTCCAAATATGTAAGAGAGTTATTGAAAAAGTTTGGTATGGAAGACTCAAAGCTAGTTGGTAGACCCATGGTAACCAGATGCAAGTTAACACAAAATAATAATTCTCTTAAGGAAAATCAAACAAGATATAGGTCAATGATTGGTGGATTACTTTATTTAACTCAAACTAGACTAGAAATCATGAATACTGTATGCATGGTTGCTAGATATCAAGCTAAACCAAAGGAATCCCATGTGACTGTTGTAAATAAAATTTTTAGATACTTGAAAGGGACAATTGATTTTAGTCTTTGGTATCCTAAAGATGATGATCTTACCTTGAGCACCTTTACTAATGCAGAATGGGTAGGAGATGTGGATGACAGGAAAAATAGTGGTGGTGCCTTCTTCTTGGGGAAAAAGTTGGTTTCTTGGTTAAGTAAAAATGAAGAATTCCATTTCCTTATCTACTATTGAGGTAGAATATATTGTTGTTGCAAAAAATTGTACTCAAGTAATATGGATGAAGAAAATGCTGAGAGATATTAGAATTGAGTATGTTGAACCTATTGCTATATTTTGTGATAATTCAAGTGCCATAAATATTTCTAAGAATCTAGTGCTGCATTAAAAGACAAAACATATATCTATCAAATATCACTTTTTGAGAGACAAAGTGAGTGATAATTAAGTTAGAGTGGAGTACGTTCCTACTAAGGAATAGATTGCAGACATCTTCACTAAGTCATTTCCTAAGGATACTTTTGAGTATCTCAGAGAGAAGTTAGGGGTGATTTCCCCTCCTAATCAGAACTAAGATGCAGTTCTTTGCATCAGTCTGTGCATTCATAGTCATATCTTGATTCAGATTGATCTTGTGGTGGATTCTCCTCAAGGGGAGTAGTTAGATGATTTAGATATGTGGTTCAAAGCTTATGTAGCTTTTCCATTCATGTCGAAGGGGGAGAAGAACAATGTGAAAAAGTACAAAAGGGGAGAGAAGAGTAATGTAAAAAACTATGGAAGAGCTAAAAGAAAGGGGGAGAAGAACAATATGAGAAAAAGGAGAGATTGTTGGAAGAAGAGTTAGTTGTGTTGATGGTATTTTTCACATCATGTGTTGCCATAAATTCCAAAGGGGGTGATTTTTGGATGTTGTGGTTGTATTGTTGATATGTGGTTGTCATTGATTTCAACACTATTAGCATTGGTGTCTTGAACACTATATATGTCGAGGTTATTGAGAAAATTATATTAAATATGTTGAAGGATGCTTGTGAAGCTGTGAAGTTCAGTGTGATGAAAAGTTCCATATGTTGGTATTTAGAAGTTGTGTTTTAAATGGTTTGTTGTTGAGCCTATCTAGTTTATACTCTGGAAGTTTCAAAGGTACACATCAAGATTGGAGCAAGTTGTGAGTTTCTGCATTCC
Source organism: Sequoiadendron giganteum (assembly GCA_007115665.2). Classification (NCBI taxonomy): domain Eukaryota; kingdom Viridiplantae; phylum Streptophyta; class Pinopsida; order Cupressales; family Cupressaceae; genus Sequoiadendron; species Sequoiadendron giganteum. The sequence continues at coordinate 487,367,425 of CM021100.1, read as the reverse complement.
TGCAGTTATATTGTTACTGTAGCTGGTGTTTCTGGAAGAAGAGAAAGTAATTCTGGTAATTTGAGTTGTTGTGTATGCTCCTGCGACGTTCGTTGATGTTTCTATATTCTGCTCTATCTTTGTTGCATGTCTACATTGATCGGTGTGATCGTGATGGAAGATTTTTCCTTTGTGTTCGGTTTTTCATGTTCTTGGTCGACATGGTGGTTGTAGCATGTTGCGGATCGTCGTGGATTAATTTTTGAATGTTTGGAGCATTCAAGGATGTTGATTTAGGTATTCATTATTTTGTGACCAACTTCGGTTGGTGCGCATTAAGATTTGTTCATGAATTGAGCTGAGAGTTAGTAATTCATTTATTATTTTAGTTTTGGATGAAAATGTTGTTGATGTAATTCCATGAAGCGGATATGGGTATGTGCAGGATCATCATGGAAAAAACATGCCCTTAAGTGGCAATAAAATGACAAAAAATTAGAGTTAGACAGCTTGATGTAAAAATTTGAATAAGTTATCTATATTAGTTTTAAAAAATGTAAAAATAGAATCTCTAGAAAATTGAATGTAGTTTCTAAACTACTCGACCTTTATTTATTTATTTTAAATCTATTTGGTTAAAATTTGAAATTTCAATGCAGTAGTATTTAAATTTGAAGGTAAAAATAAGAAGTAGGTGTCTGTCTGACCACCCTAACCATAATAAAATGATAATATTTTTTTATAAGATTTTAGATACAAGTAGAGGACTCATGTCTCGATGTGATGCATGTTTTTTTATAATTTATTTCCAATTAAATAATTAATTATGATTTTTTTATTATAAATTTTAAAAAATATAAAATTTCGTCTGTCTAACCACCTTAACTTGGTCAAAAATTCATGAAATTCAATTTTATTTTTTTAATCCTATAGTATGTAAAGTATAGAATGTGATGCATGTTTCAGATTCAAAAAATGTGATACCGTTTGAAAGTTATAGATGTTTTTCAATCAGCCTATCAATCAGGACTTTATTCGTAATTCTAATAGAAAATGAATAATAATTATTTATTAAATTGAAATTGAAGCATAATTTATATTTTTGGAAATCTAAGAATCTCCTCTAAAAACCCTTTTTGTTTCATCAATTTTGGGTAAAAAAAAAGTCGTCAGCCACATGGGTCATCATATGGCTTACATATCACCACTTTTTGGCCCATCATGATCTTGCACATACCCATATATAAGAGTGATTGTTTCCTCATTTTTAAGTGTACATGATGTATGTTGTGAGAAGTGTGTATGCAAAATATGTGAATAGAGATCAAATCATTCAATTGTAGAGAAAAGTGTGAAGAAGTGCTTTTGTGCCTAACCGGAACTGTCATCAGGTTTTTGAAGAAGCTAATTTATCATTTCAACCTCTTTAGATGGATTTAGTTTGAAAGTTTTATATAAGAAAGTGCGTCTTCTTTGAGCAGTGAGCTCGAGGCAGTGTTCTTGAATGCATGTGCATTCCTTATTCATTTTCTTTATAATTTTAACAGGGTATAACTTGTGGATTAACCTCCACCATGGTTTTTCCTCTAATAGGGTTTCAACGAAAAAATCTTGGTGTTATGTGTGCTTATGACATGTTGTTGATTCATGCTTTCACTGTTATTTATCAAAACTGAGATTAAAGGTTAATAAGGTTAAATAAGTTTTAAATTTTGTGACAATTGATTAACCCCCCCTCTCAGTTGTCTATTCTTGTTTTGCCAACACTTAGTTCAAAGAAAGATGGGTAGAAACCCCTAGCTTCCCTCTGAGATACTCAAAAGTATCCTTTGGAAGGGCCTTAGTGAATTTTCTGCAACTTGTTCTTTGGTAGGTACATATTCAAGTCTTACTTCATTCCTCAATAATTTCTCTCTCAAGAAGTGATACTTGACAAATATATGATTTGTTCTAGAATGCATCACTAGATTCTTTGAAATGTTGATAGCACTTTTGTTGTCAGAAAAGATAGAAGTAGGTTCATCACTCACCATGCCTATTTCCATCAAAGTTTGCTTCATTCACAAAACTTGTGTACAACAAGAGCTGCTACAATATACTTTGCTTCAATAGTGGATAAAGAAACTAAATCTTGCTTCTTGCTCAACCAAGAGACTAATCTTTCTTTGAGAAAGAATGCTCCTCCACTTGTACTCTTCATGTCACCTAAACATCCAGCCCAATCAACATCAGTGTGGGCATTCAAGGTGAAATAATTGTCCTTCAGATACAATAGTCCAAAGTCTAGAGTTCCTTTAAGATATATGAATATCCTCTTCACAACTTTAACATGTGCTTTCTTTGGTTCTGCTTGAAATCTTGCAACTAAGCATACTGCATGCATAATGTCTTGTCTAGTAGCTGTAAGATACAACAATCCTCCAATCATGGATCTGTACATGCTTTGATCAACTTTAGAAAATCCATCATCCTTATAAGGTTGCATCTAGTTACCATATGGGTACATACCAATTTAGAATCAACCATTCCAAAGTTCTTTAATAGTTCCTTAACATACTTAGATTTTGAAATGAATATCTATTTGTTAGTTTGATTAACTTGATTAATTTAGTTCACGAATCATAGAAATTTCAAATTCTTTTTGCATCTCTTCAACAAAATTACCACCAAAAATAATGTCATCAACATAGACAACAACTACCAATATTTTGTCTTTCTCAACTTTGAAGTAAATATTGTTGTCTACAAACCCTTTGTCGAATCCCTTATTTTTCAAGTATTTATCCAATCTAGCATACCAATCTCTGGGGGCTTGCTTCAATCTATATAATGCTTTCTTTAACTTACAAATCATGTTCATTTTTCTGATAGTGAAAAGCCTTCTGTTTGCTCCATATATACTTCTTCCAGTTCTCCATAAAGAAATGTAGATTTGACATCCATCTCATATACTTCAAAATATTTATGAGTTACAAATGCCAAAAACATTTGAATGGCTTCCATTCTTGCTATAGGTGCAAAATTTTCTTCAAAATCTATTCCTTCAACCTATGAGTATCCTTTACATACAGGTCTTGCTTTATTTATTACCACTTATCCATCTTCATTCAACTTGTTTCTGAATACCCTTTTTGAACCAATTACATTCTTTTTTGCAGGTCTAGGGACTAGTTCCCATGTCTCATTCTTCTCTATCTATTGTAATTCCTCTTTCATTTCTCTAACACAACTTTCATCATCACATGCTTCTTTCATAGTGTTAGGTTCTATTTTAGAAAGTAAATATAATTCTACCTCAACCACTTTAGTTCTTGTCTTCACTCCTTCACTTTTGTCTTCAATTATTTGTTCCTCTGGATGATTTTTATGAACATATTTGGGAGTCTTAGGTGCAGGCTCTAAATTTTCTTCTTCTTCTTCTTCACTTTCCTCTTTCTCTTCCTTTTCTTCTTCCTGTATTTGCATACATATAGGATCATTGGGTTCAACTTTAGTTATCTCCATCGGTCTATACATAGCTTCATCAACTTTCACATTAGTACTTTCAATGATTTTTCTCAGTCTCTTATTAAAACATCTGTAAGCCTTATTGTTATTTGAATATCCAAGGAAAATTCTTTCATCACATCTAGCATCAAACTTTCCAATATTTTCTTTGTCTCTTTTAATGTAATATCTAGTACCAAATACCTTAAAGTATTTCATACTAGGAGTCTTACCAATCAATAACTCATAAGGAGTCTTACCAGTCCATAACTCATAAGGAGTCTTAGTGCTATTACCTCTAACTTGAAATTTGTTAAAAATGTAAACAACAGTGTGAATGGCTTCTTTCCAAAACACATCAAGAAAATTTCCTTCTTTCATCATAGTTCTGGCTACCTCTTGCACAGTCTGATTCTTTCTTTCTACAACTCTATTCTATTATGGGGTTCTAGGAGCAGAAAAACATCTTTTTATGCCATGCTCTTCACAAAATGAATTGAACTCCCCAAATGTAAACTCTCCATCTCTATCAGATCTTAAGAATTTAATTCTCAAGTTTACTTCATTTTCTTCTCTTGCCTTACACACTTTGAATCTATCAAGAGCTTGAGACTTTTCTCTAAGAAATGTAACCCATGTCATCCTCCAGTAATCATCAATTAAAAGCATAAAGAACCTGTCACCATTCAGGCTTCTTGTTCTTGTAGGACCATAAAGGTCTATGTGGATTAATTCAAGCATTCTGATAGATGATTGATCTTTTGTTTTAAAACTATTCCTTATATGTTTTACCATTTGAGAACTTCTGCAGATTGAATTTAAAGGTTTTTTGATTCTAGGTAGATCTCTTACAACTTATCTAAAACTGATCCTAATCAAATTATCAAAATTCACATGTCCCATCCTCCGGTGCTAGAGCCAACTCTCACTGATGTGAGAAACAAAACATTTACTATCACCACCTTTGAGTTGATAGATGTTTTCATGAGTTCTTCTTCTAGATGCAACCATAGTTCCAGATCCTTTTCTAATCTCACAAGTGTTATCCTAAAACACAAGCTTAAAACCTTTGTTGCATATTTCTCCAACACTTAAGATATTATGCCTTAAACCCTTTACATAATAGACATCATCAGTGTTATGTTTTCCATCAAAGCTAATTGTTCCTTTACAAACAATTTCAGCACCAGAATCATCTCCAAACATGACTATACCTCCATCATACTTCTCAAGTTTAGTAAACTTTCTCTTATCTCCAATCATATTATTTGAACATCTCTATCAATTAGCCAAAATTCTTCATCCTATCTTGCATGAAAATAAGGACCTTCTGATTCATTCTTCTTACACTCTAGACTAGGTTCTTTTCCACGTTTATTTTCCAAGGCTAGAAATAGACATTCATCTTTGTCTTCATCAAGATCTGATTCATCATTAAAAATTCCTACATCTTCCTTAACATAATACAACTTCTTGAACTTCCTATCCTTCTTATCTTTGAAATTACTGTTATTATCCTTGTTCTTCTTTTCTATAGCTCTATTAGGACATCTTGATGCATAATGACCAATATTTCCACAACTGAAACACTTAAAAGGAAACTTTCCTTTAAACTTACTAGTACCCTTCTTCAATATTCTTGTGAAATTTTCTTCAAAATATTTTGCATCATCATCGTCATCATCTATCTTTAAGGCTTTAAAGCTTGTTTCATTCTCTCCTTATCTCTTTTAAACTTTCTCATCTCAAATGTAGTCAAGACACCAAATAGATATTCCTTAGTGAATGTCTTCAGATCATACTATTCTTCTAGAGAAGATACTTTGTAACTATAATTGTCTAGTAAGGTCATCAAGATATTCTCAATTATATCTTAATCCTTCATGGTACCACATTGATTCTTGATTTCAGTTGCTATAGTTTCAACTCTCTAATAATAGCTTCCAATATCTTCTCCATCTTCAATTCTTAGATTCTTAAATTTTCGCTTAGCAGTTAGTTTCCTTGATAACTTTACTCTCTCATTCCCTTCATAAATATCTTTCAATTTTGTCCACATTTCATTAGTTGTAGCTAAAGAAATAAATTTTGATCTTTTAGTTTTAGATAATGCACTAAAGATAGAAAACCTTGCTTTTTCATTCTCTTCAAAGGCTGCAACTTCATCAGTCGTAGAAGGTTTGGTCACTAGAATCACATACTTTGTCTCCACAACTTTCCAGGTATTAAAACTGATTCAAATCAAATAACTTCTCATATGTTCTTTCCAGTGACTATAATAAGCTCCATCAAACATAGGAATCTTCAACTTGTGGGTATGTGCAGGATCATCATGGAAAAAAAAGGCCCTTAAGTGGCAATAAAAAGACATAAAATCAGAGTTAGACAACTTGACCTAAAAATTTGAATAAGTTATCTATATTATTTCAAAAAAATGTAAATATAGAATCTGTAGCAAATTGAATGTAGTTTTTAAACTACTAGACCTTTATTTTAAAAAAAAAATCTATTTGGTGAAAATTTGAAATTTCAATGCAGTAGTATTTAAATTTCAGGGTAAAAATAAGAAGTAGGTGTCTGTCTGACCACCCTAACCACAATAAAATAATAATATTTTTTTATAAGCTTTTAGATATAAGTAGAGGACTCATGTGCTGATGTGATGCATATTTTTTTATAATTTGTTTCCAAGTAAATAATTAATTATGAATTTTTTATTACAACTTTAAAAAATTTTAAAAGCTCATCTGTCTAACCACCTTAAATTGGTCAAAAATTCATGAAATTCAGTTTTTTTTTTTTAATCCTATAGTATGTGAAGCATAGAATGTGACACATGTTTCAGATTCAAAAATTGTGATAACCGTTTTAAAGTTATAGATTTTTTTTAATCAGCCTATCAATCAGGACTTTATTCGTAATTCTAATAGAAAACGAATAATAATTATTTATTAAATTCAAAGTAAAGCATAATTTATATTGGTGCAAATATGAGAATCTCCTCTAAAATCCCATTTCGTTTCATCAATTTTGGGTAAAAAAAAAGTCGTTAGCCACATGGGCCATCAAATGGCTTACACATCGCCACTTTTTGGCCCATCATGATCCTGCACATACCCTTGTGCGCCATCTGATCTAACTCAAGCAGTTAAGCTTTTCACCAAGGAACCAAAGCTCTAATACCAATTGTTGAATTGCACAAGACAACTGAGAGGGGTGGGTGAATTAGTTGTACCAAATTATTTACTTCTTAACTTAATAAATTCCACTCTAACCTCAGTTTGTTATTAAGTATGAATATGAAATGTAGATAACATAAACACAATACTAGAGACACCAAATTTACATGGAAAACCCTAATGAGGGAAAAACCATGGTGAGCATTAACTCACAATGTAGTAGTAATGCAATACCAGATACAAAGAGGATCACTGCTAGAGGGCTCACTGCCTTAGGACTCACTATCTATAAAGAGAGGCTCACTGCCTACAAAAAATACAAAGAAATAGATAATGATCCACCATTAGAAGTTACACACACTTCACAACTTGATCAAAAGATTATGAATACAATGAATTATTGTTGCCTTGATTTTCTCTTTCACACTCTACTGTTTGCAATTGTTTGCACACTCTTCTTTTGCTCAAATCGAATGATGGATGAATATGAAATTTGCTACAACTTAACTTGCTCTTATACCATCTTCAACATTACAAACATTCACCAAGGTCAGCTATTCAAATTCAAATTAAAAATTCAAAATAGGTCGGCTACTCAACATTCTCGTAGTGGATAAGAATTTGAGGGAACTAGATACATATTAATTTAGGACTCAAACAATCTAATACCCCTCTGTTTTTCTCTTTTGATTGAATAGTGTTCTATTTGGGTATGTCTTATTTTCTATTAGTACTTTGACTTTGGTACCCAATTACTATTTGATCGCTGCCTATTAAGCAATGTGAATGTTATATTTTGATGTTATCATTATGGCATTTTCGAATTAGCTCAGTGGATATTCGAATTAATAATGTTTTATGCTTTTGATTAAAGTAATATGTTAGATACGTCAGCTAGTAATATTGTATTGGTGAAGGGGACAATATTGCACCACTCGCTTGCGAGCACCGTGCGATTCTATTATTTCCTCTTCACGGTGTGTTTTAATTATGACATATATATGCATGTGGATATACTCTTTGTTCATAGGTTGATAGGTACAGGACATCGACTCCACCTGGTTTCACAGGTTTGAGCATGTCCATTGCCCAACGGTATTCGATTGGGAGATAGTAGCTAGCTTTTCCATGCCAAGTCATCACCCTAGTCATAGTGTGTCATCGGGTTTTAGTGAGGTTAAGTTGCTCTAATATTGTTCCTTCTCCTTGATTATTTAACTACATGTTAGAAAAAGGTAAATATATGCTTTTTATAGTCAAGTGGTTGATTAAACTTATCTGGTTTAATGTTTGAAATATGATTCAATTTATTAAGTAATTTAATTTAATTAATAAATAATTTAATCGTGGATTAGATTTATTTATTAATTAATTAAATTGATTGTGTTGAAATTAGATAAGTTATTCATTTTGAAATTTATGGACTTAATATTTGAAAGTGAAAATAAAAGAAAAAGGTTTAAAATTGCATTTTAGAAAATTTTCTATCCAAAAATTGAATAATGAAGATATTTGTTATTCTAGTTTTGAAAATTTATGAGGGTGGTTGCAAATATATTTTTCACTATTATTGGGATTTTTGAATGAGTTTTTCAACAAGTATGAGAAATTGAAAATAGAGGAGAAAAAATAAATTTTCTATTTCGATTTTGGATTGGGAAGAAGCAAGTTGGAATTCTTGGAGGAGTTGGGATCAAAAACAAGAATCTAGAACACCATTGTCAATCTTCAAGCTTTTAAATTAGGTTTTCTTCTCCTTTTTAATTAGTGTCTTCTAAAAGTTTCAAGATTTCATATGTTGTTTGAAAAAATTTAAATCCTCTATATGGTTTAGAAAGAAACCCCTATTTAAATCTTGCTCTCAAAACATGAAATTTTTATTTGGAAATGAAATTTTAGTTAAAACAAAAAAAAAATGAGTTCTTGGCTGTAAATGGTTATTTCAATTTATTTGCTCAATTTATTCTTCAATTTCTTATGGGAATGTTGAATCCATGTATATATAAATATATGTATATATATAAATATATATATATATATAAATATATATATATATATAAATATATATATATATAAATATATATATATTTTGATATATATATATATATATTTATATATATTTTGATATATATATATATATATATATATATATATATATACCTGTATTTTTCTTTTAAAATTTCATTATAGTAAAGTTATGTTGTTAAATTTTTCTATAAAAACCCCTGAGGTGCTGGATTTCAAAAATCCGTAGGCATTTGTTTTATTAAAAAAAAAAAATTAGTTTAAATTTACTTTTTTGGGGCTGCTAGGGCTCGACCCACAACCGCCCCCATGGGAGGCGCTATGGAGAGCCGCACCAACCGTCCCCACCACCGGTGTGGGGGCTTGGCACCACCAACACCACAGTGGTGGTCGGTTGTGCTAAGCACAACCGAGCCACCCTTGTGGGGATGGCTATGCACAACCGTCGATGCCCAACCCAACCAATCGAGCTTGCCACCGTCCTTGCAATGTTCACGGTCAGCACTCAACTTGCCACCGCTCATCCTTACACACGTGGCCCAAAGCAGTCACGGCTCAACCCTAAGGGTTGGCATGCGGCCCGAGGCATTATGTGGGTTGTTTCAAAAAAAAATAATATAAAATAAAATATTTCATTTTATTATTTTAATATATATATTAATATTATTTTATATTATAATATTAATTATTAATATGTATTATATTAACTATAATATGTATTAATGGTTAATGTTATATTATATAATAACATAATATTGTATATATATGTTTAGATAATTAAATAGATATATATAACATATATAATATATATATATAAATGAATTGCATATATATATATATATATATATATATATATTGTATGTATATGTATTTAAGTTATGTTTTTCCTTGAAGGAATGATTTAAGTCAAATTGAGAAAATTGAAAACATGACAATTTTAGTAAATCATTGTTTTATTTTAAAATATTATTTTTAAAAGGAGAAGTAATTTTGATTTAAATAATATGATTTGAAGAGAAGTTAATTGCTTTAAAATGGTTAAATGGGAAAAGAGGAAGCAATAATTATTTTATATCAATAAATTTTGATTTATAGAATTAACTGGTTATTTTATCATTATTTAAATGCAAGTAGGGAAATTAAATAATTAGTGTTAATTTCTCCCTTATCTGAAAAGGCGTATTTTAATTCAGTTTTAGTAATTCAATAAATTATTGAATGTTAATGAGGAAATGGATTTAGTAAATTCATAGTAGATTTAACTCTTGTCTTCTTGTTCATCTTGATTGTGAACTATTTCCATTATCGTTTGGGGAAAATTGAGTTATAGAGAATGATAAGTCTTCCAGATGGGGTTTCAATTTTGTGGGTTGTTGTATCATGTTGTCAACCTATTTTGAATCCCTTGGGTAATGCATGTTACGTTATCAGTAATTTACTCGGTTTCCACAAATGGGGATGTTTTGTGCCTCCTGTTGGAAGGAGTGGATTATGTGATTTGTTACCTCTAGTGTTTGGAGTTAGTTTCATTATATGTTTCTTCCTAGAGTTGGAGTGGTTGTATATTTATTGTGTATGCACTTGGGTTCCCTTGGTATTTGGTTGAATGTGTGTTGTCAAGTAGAAGAGTGGCTTCCGTTAGGGGCTAGAGCCCGTAAGAGGTAACATTGGGTAACCTTCAGAAGTAGTTTAATCAAGAAATAACTAAAAAACTATACTTTGAAGATTAGGTGGTACTTCTCACTAATCAAGATAATTATGCCTCACTCATCGACCCAAGTGCTAATTTAGACTTGGGATGAGTGGGAAGGACTAGAATGGCAAGGTCATCTATCTAGTCTTTATGATAGGTATTTGATTATGCATTACTAAGTATGAGGGTTGGGGATCGGTTGAGGCCACCAGGATAACCCATAATGGGGGCCGGAGCCTATGAAGATCTGTAGTTCATAACTCATGATGAGTTGTGCGATGACACTCTGTCTAGGACAACAATCGGTATTTTATTATTATGTGTATGGTTTTCTTAACATACTCGATCTATTTCTTATCTGGAAGCCATGTGACCATGTTAGAGTTGTACTTATTTTGTACTTGTGTGGTACATGTGATTAGCTGTGTTAGTTTGGTTTAGTTATGTGTTAGACTGTGTCTAGAGGTAGATGGCCTTGGCTAGGATTCCTTGTTACTATCTCCTAGCATAAGGGGTGGGCCTTTGGGTTCCACTTGGTTGGGTGGAATGTGCACCTTACTCCATTGTTCTTCTTCTTGTTTGTGTGGACAATATTTTCTGTTGGAGAGCTCGTGGGATTCAACTTCTTTTCATGCGTTATCTATTTCAGCTGATCTTGTGATTCATTACCCCTCATTTTTTATCGAGGTGGAAAGTTGTAATTATAATTATGCTTATTGGACTTACCTCATTCAGGGAATGAGAGATGTAATATTATTGTTTAATTATGGATAAATGAAATTAAAATTTATCTCTTATGCTTTGATTTAATTTATCTTATTTTGAATGTAGGTGTTTAATTTCTCAAGTTAATAAATGACATGGTTTAGATTAATGTTTTTAGTTGAGGTTCTAAATAACCTCTGTCGCATGACCTTAGAGGTTTTTGGCATTAGGTAGTGAACTTGCATGTTAATTATTCTTAAACAAAAAACAAATTAGTCCGTTTAAGCAGTTAATTTCAACTTCCTCTAGGGTTGTGTGGTGGGGCATTACAAACAACATCTTCGATCATGCACAAGCTTTCTCAAGTCGGTGCAAAAAAAGAAAGTACCGTGTAAACACCAGGTCGACCAAACCTACTGAAAACACTAATGAAATTTGAAGTACACACATCATCAATAAGATAGACACACGTGGATTGCTCAACATGCTTCACCAATCAATTTACCATTTTCGAGAACAACTCAAATACATCTGCAACAAATTCAACAAACTTCATTTACAAAAATCACTTCACCAGTTCAACCGGGACAACCAACAAAACATAGAGATTCTAGAGTAGGTCTTCTAGAGTGCCAAACCACAAGAAACTTTGTCAGAACACACAAACCATCAAAAGGAATAGTCTCCCATATCTACAAGATCTGAAATGAAATACGAGAGGGCTACGAAGCCAAAACATTTATCCTAGTCAACAGCCAAATAACTTTGACAAACTAGTTCACACATCGGTGAACATAAATTTTTCTCTCCATCAAAATAGAAGCAGAAACTCATAATATACAATCCATTTAAGCTTATGAACACACTATAAATCTGCATAGGAATTGGTTCAAAATAGGAGAAACACAGACCACAATCTCGGAGCATGCTCAAAACATACTTCAACACAACTTTCTTCATATTTCAAATTTTCTCAAAAGCACTTGGAAAAATATAACTTATTCAACCGGTACAATGTTGAAATCAATGACAACATTAATGACAACACCAACAAACACATCCATACTTGCAACAACATATTGGAAGATCATTGATAGTCTCCTAACTCATTCAAAGTGTACATGTAGCTTTAGATAGGTGGATGAATCAATTCTTATAATGAAGTGCAAGAATGTTTCTATGTTTCTCGTTTGTGTCTCCAAGTTTTCTTTGGATGTGTGGATTGTTAAGATTTAACCAAGATTGTAGTATTACAAGAATCATAGTTCTTGTACACTAATTTGCATTTTGTCCTCCACATGATTTGGCATCAAGGCTAGTGCATAAGAGAAGTTCTACCCATGAACTTTGAACACTTTATGCAATAATTCTCTTGTGATCTTCAAAAGTGAACCATAAAGGAAATTTTTTATTCAATATACAACTAGCAAGGCCAACAAAATGCATCTTTGGACGTGCATCACCAACTGGTACTTAGTGTAAAAGTGTTGGGTCACCAAGATAAGAAACCTACAACCATATTCTCATGACTAAGCATATCAAGTATAGTAATGCTAAATTTGTGCGATGTCATCCATTTAATAACTCCATTAATAAATAGTTTATTCATTAGATAAAAATGGTAAAGATATTAATATGAACAAATACTTGATAAAAACTAGATGAATGGTATGTACTATTGCATTGAATGCTTGTGTAGGAACAACATGATTCAATTCCAACTAATACAAGAATGCTAACCTTAATTTGGTCCAAATCTTAATCACATGGTTTTTATGAGAAGCATTAAACCAACAGTTAATGAAGGTTTTATTAATATTCAACCAAAGATCTCCAAAATTCAAGGGATTTTCTCCCCAACTTAACTTTATACTACAAGATCATGAGATAATTAATAGTGATAAGTTAAATACTAACTTGGATCTTGTTCTAAGTATGAACATCTACTTGTAGCATGATTTTTGTGGTCATCAATGCATGCAAGACTATATTTTATCTAAGTGTACAAATAAATATTATCATTGGGACTAGATCAGAAAGCGTGTGAGGAATACATATTTTAACCATAGCTCTCCCAAGATCTAGGTGTTTGAATATAGAAACATTTATAAATGACAGATATTGTAGTTGTTCATTCTTTATCTCACACATTTTTTGAATTATTAATGTATAAAGTGTAACACCTCTTAGTGCATGATAAATTTCAACACATACATTTATGATTTCAATGATAAAATTAGACTCAAATTTATACATTTCATTATGTGTGTGATTAATCCATTTGAAGCACATTAATAGAATGCAAAGAGATCCTTGAAATAGCATTATTATATGTAGTTTGGACCACCTATTATGTAATGTTTCATTAGGCATTGTAGTCGCCCTTGAAGTGGATGGTGGGTGATATGAATGGGATAATGAAAATGGTAAAATTTATTGTGGATATAGAGTGGGTGGGATTAAGTAGGATGGGTATAATGGTAATGATGGAGATGGTAATGATGGGTGTTGAGGTTGTTGTGAGCATTCATTTTTCCATTCTTGGTAGTATAGGGATTGTTTCCATTCACCATACATACTAGATGGAGAAGCATTTTATGAAGAAACATGTTGCCTCTCCAATCTAATAGAATTATAAGACATGTCAAAATCATTAATCATACCTAGATCTTCCGAATTTGATGTATGAAGTTGTCCTTGAGTTACAAAGAAGACTTGTTCACTTCCACCTTTGTTCTTTTGAGACTCCCTTACAACTTCTATCTCCTTCATCATGTCCTCTTGAAAAAAAATTGAATGTGCACTTAGCTTCTTCTTGGCAACAATCAAAACAAAAAAATGGTCAAATATTTATTTAGAAAATTTCATTTTGCTAAAAAATCATCAATTATTTGTTCTTGCTCAATTATAGGAATAAAATTTGTATATGCTTCTGACAATCGTAATGGAAGATCATGATAAGCTAAGTTGCATTCTTTAGGTAGAGGGGATATAAAAACATCACTTAGTGTTAGTGTGAATTCCCCACTAAATTCTTCTTTTATTTTTAAATTTGAATGCAGGGTTTTTGGGGCGGTAGCCCCCAACGAGGTCAAGGGACAAGTGCTAGAAATAAACACACTATTGTAAATATACATGCTTATGATGAGAGCTAAAAAAATCACCATTTATTCCAAGAAGGGGGTGCCCTTCCTCCTTAATCTACCCGGTGCTGAAATAAATTTCTTTTATGTTGGTTAAGTCGCATGAAGATGTTATTTTATTTATCAAAAATAATACAAAGTCTATATTCCATTTTCTTATCACTTATCTCATATTTATAATAAATATGTGTGCAAGTTGTTTCCTATATTTATGCCACTTTTCTATTATTTTGTGGCTCACATTTATCTATTTGATTTATTGAAACATCTCACCCTAAAATGTAGGACCATATTTAGCTTATCGTTACAATCAATAAAATATAATATTTTTTTAATGTGAGGACATTATCCTCAATAAAACTAAAACTAAATGATAATTGGTTATAACTAAATAGCCAAAGTATTTTATGAAAAAATAATGTTATGGTCGAAATTAATTTGCTAATATGTGTACCCATGAGAAACAGGAAGGTGACAAGAAGTTTGCATTTTTATTCTTCAATCAACATGCTGCAAGATGCATATTTTTAACATAATGGAAGTAAATATTCGTAAATACAATCTAATAATTATTATTCACTTATTTTTTCTAAAAACTAAATTAAATATTACTTATTTATATTTAACAATATGTAGTAAAATGTGGTAAAATGGTATGATAATGTATGGAAATGGAATATTAAAATAGGTTAAATGGTATAGGAAAAAGGATAAAATATGGTATAAAATAGAGGATGAATGGCTCTCATTAGTTATTGTAGGAATAAATTCACTAGTAGATGAAGGTACTATAGTTGAACATAAGGAAGAAGACGAGAAAGTGAATGTTGGGTTGTTTGGTGACCTTCTACTTGAATTAGCTGATAACCTATTATTTGATAAAGATATTACTATGACTGATAATTTGTTGGATGATAGGAAGGATGAATATTTTGATTATATTGGTAGCATTGAAGTGAATACAAAGGAGAAAGAATTTATAGTTGAAAATTGTCTTTTAAAGCAGACATGGGGAAAGAAGAACACAAAGATCGAACTAAGGTTGATGATGAAAAAATTGTTGTAATAATAAAAAAGAAAGAGGTAATGCATGAATTTCATTATTTTACTAAAGAAGAGGAAATTAATATTTATGATTTTCCAAAACTTTATAGTGTATATTGGTGGGAGATGAATACCATGAAAGGAGGGTGAAAGCGAGGAATAATGAAAGATGGAAGAGACATCAAGTTGTAGGGTGAGAAAGAATTTTTAGGAAGATAAGGCAAAGAGATGGATTGAGAACGAGGATGATATTTATAAATGTTTATGAGTTTCACTAATGAAATATTTTAATTTACCTCAGGTGTCTGATGCAGGAGCATCCACAGTCAATGAAAATCTTGCATCAACCAAAAAGAGAATTTTAATTTTTTGTTTGAGTAATAATGTTGTTGGATAAATAAATTTCAATAATAGGACAAAAATATCTTATTAAAAAATTAGTCTTATTGTAATGTTGCAAAATTATGGTGTGGGAGATAGTTTAGGAGGAATTTTTGGAACTTGAAAAATAAAAAAAACACTAAACTAGGAATAGATTTTTGGGAGTTACACTTGAGACAACTCATTAATGATTTTAAAATGTAGTAGTGGAGAATCTAGGTGTCCAAATGTAATTGATTGTATTTTTCAATGTTGGGGCCCTATTTGTGAGGAGTGGGAATCCAAATTGTCAACCAATTTTGGCAATTTATTGGAAGTGGGTTTAAAGATGTTTTTTTGGAGCATTTAATAAATTTGTAATACATTTATGAGGATTTTTCCAAGTTGAGTTTTGAAAATTGGGAGTTACAAAAAACTATGGTGGCTACCTTGAAAAGGTTTGAATTTTGACAATTTTGAGGGGGTCATGATGCCAAAATTGAGAGAGGAAGACTTTCTGGTGTAGCTCTTGAAGGATAAGACAAAAACTCCATTAATTTTTAGGTTTGAAGAAAAAATTGTAGAACCATATGGATTTGAGTTACCAAGGTCCATGTCAGAAAAGTATTCCCTATAAATTTTGTAGGTTGAAGGAGTTGACATCTTGAGAAATAAGATATTTTGAAGGAGATAATTTTGTATTTTTTATTAGTTGTATCATATTTGTTTTGTGTCATTTTGTAATGGATTTCATCAAACCCCATGGATACAAACAAATGTAATTTTAGATATGTTTATTTTGAATGAAAAGTTTAAATCTTTTCTTCTAGATTTGTTTTAGTCATTATCAAGAAATTTCTAAGTTGCTTAGCTTGTTGATGAGAGTTTGTGTTTGTGGGTTTGTTTCCCCTTATATCATTAATTCTTGTTGACAAGAAGAATAATATACACTACCTCATTATTTAGTAGCATATTATAAAAAGTGTGCAACTTGGAAGCTAATAACTACCACCAATCAATCAACATAATTTTACAATACAAGGTATTAAGAAATTTCAAGACCATACTTTTAATTAGTTTAGAAATAATTAGAAAGGATTAATATAAGATTAGTGGGAGAGGTGAGTGGCTTATTAGCTAAGAGGTTAAACTTAGTGCTAGGATAAAAAATTACACATGTTGATTAATATGTGACCTTTAGTCCAAAGATCATATAGAAAAAGTTTAAAATTTTCCAATGACCAATTCACCTCACAATATGTAACATAAAGTTTGTAGTGATGAAAAATATATCCCTTTACATTTTCTCACTTTGTTGGGCCCTTCTAGTTAATTTGAACTTAATTGTACCTTTATTTAGTGTTGTAAAATGTATTATTTTATAGTTTCACACTTAGTTAGGGGTCCCTTAATTAATTGAACTCAGTTTTCCTTAACTGGCCCCTTAATTCATTTACCAAGTGTATTTAATTACATTTTACAAAGAGGAAACCTAACATTCATTAATGCCTAAACATAACACTTCTCATTCAGCAATGTCCTAGGTTTGTGGACCTGAGGCCCATTTTCCCATTGTAATACCCCTCCGTTTTGCTTCTTGTTTCATGTTGTTTTATGCTTTGCTTGGATTGCAGCTACTTTGATACTGGACACACTCTTATTATGATGTTTTGATCGCTACTCTTGAGCGACAAATATTATTGTGTGATGTGATTATCTGATTTTATTTCACATGCTTTGATGAATTAATGATGTCAGTAGAATTATCACGTGATTATTTATATGAATATTGTTTATGACGTTAGTGTCAGTATTTGATGAGTGTATTGGTGAAGAAGACAGGTCCACATCACTCGCTTGCGAGCGCCCTGCGAATCCGAGATTTCTTCTTCATGGTGTGAATTATATGCTGGATATATTATATTGTTTACTTGATTTTAGGTTGCAGGTACATGACATCGACTCCACCTGGTTTCACAGGTTTGAGCATGTCGATCCAACGGTTAAGTTGAATGGGAGATAGTAGCTTGGTAACATGTGTTAGGTCTACACCCTAGCCTTAGTGTGTCGTTAGTTCTGAGTATTGAGTCATGTTGTCTCTTATTTGATGTTAAATAATGTTTTGAAAAGTGTTGTCTTATTAAATCGTTCCTTTAGAAACTGCATTGGCTGGAAGAAATGTTTATTTTTATAGTATATTAATGTTATGCTTATTGGTTATTTTTAAAATGATTATTGAAATTAAAGTTAAATTATTTAATTTATTAAATTTAAATCTCAAGGAATTAAATTTAATTATTAAATAATTGTCTGTTAGGTAAGTTAATTAAAGTTAAATTATTTAATTTATTAAATTTAAATCTCAAGGGATTGGATTTAGTTATTTAAATAATTTAATAATAATTATGTAAGTATATTTGATTGTTAAATTAAATTAAATCAAAAAGGGAATTATGTGAAATTGAAATTTTTTCTTTAAAGTCAAATTAGGGTCTTCCAAAGAGGAGAAATGAAATTAACTTTTAAATTCAAATTCTTGTATTGAATGTGAATTAGGGTTGCATTAGGTTATTTTGGAATTTTGAGGAAATGATGTTTTATAAGATTAGGGCAGAAAAATTTGGGGATTCTTCTTCCTTCTTTTTTTTACAGGTATGAGATTTTTGGAGAGGGTTTGCACATGAAAGTTTTGAGAATTATTTTCTGTTTAGAGATTTAAATTCAAAGGAGAGAAAATTCTATGAAGAAGGTGGAGCTATTGGATCAAAGCTTGCTGGAAATTCTTTGCATTGTGGAAAAAGAATTGTGAGGAGCTCAAACGAAACTCTGCATCAAGAATTTTGGCTATTTCCTAAGGCTGCAAATAACCAGGTTTTCTTTTATTTCTTGCTTTATTGTTCCTAGTTTAATTTATTTTCTAAATGATAAGAAATTGCAAATGGGTGATTTTTCTTGAAACCCTAGGTTAAACTTCAACATTTTAGTATTCAGATTTGTTTTTCAAAATACAAACCCTTTTAGAAAATTTTGTTGAAAAACTCAAAATCAATGTATTACTTTTCCTTTGTTTATATTATTTGAAAACATGATGGATGTCTTCTTTTAATATTTTTGGTCTTTAAAATCTCTTGAGCATGAGATGTCTATTGTTGTAAATTTTATTACTAGTTTAAATTTATTTCTTCAATTTCACCAGTAAATGTAATTCTAGAAAAAAATTATATGTATGTAAATATACATTACATATATCATATTTTAGATATGATATATATAATCTATATTTACATATATATAGATTTTTTTTATTTTATTTGTTGTAATTTCTGTTTTGTCGCCGGTACGGCGAGCGTACGAAAATTCGTATTGCGTATGAAATTTTCTTGGAAAATTTTATTGGAGGAAAAAATGTCATGTGTGGGGGGTTCGGCCCCCCACTTTTTTTGTTTGTTGTTTTATCTGGGTACGCAGTACCCACTGGGCAGTGCGCCCAGTGCATCGGGGGATGCATTGTCTAGTGAGGATTGCGGCCCCCTTCCCTTTGTTTGTCAGCCACTGTACATAGAGTACAGTCGGTGCAGGCATTGCCAAGTCTGCGGACTGTCCGTGGGTACCGGCGGTACCGTCCGTCGTACGAGGTACTGTCTGAATCCGTGTATATTATTTTTTAAAAATTTTTTTTTTTTTTTGATTGGATTTAGTTTATATATATAGTATCTAATTAAATATATATTATATGTATTTTTATATTATATATGAATATATATAATATTTAATATATATATATATAGAATGTAATTTAATATTATATATATTGTTTATGTAATTTTATTTAAAGTTTTTCTTGTATAATCGATTCATTGGATCAAGAAAAATATTGATTTTAATAGTGCATATTAATATGACGTGTTTTTCTTTGTAAAGGTGTGTATTTTATACCTTGTTAAACATAGGAACATTCAACAACTTAGACAATTAATTATAGTCGAATTTATTATTGCTCATGATTCAATTTAGTTGTAGAGATTACGTATTTAATAAAAAAAATTGATTGGTTAATGTAAAGTCTTGAATGAATTATTTTACCTTGCTGCGAAAAGCATTAGATAGGAACATGGTTTTAAGATAACCCAATATAGAAATTTTCATTGTCAATGCATGAGTTCATTTATGTATCCTTTAATGAGTATGTTGTGAATGAGTGTTGAGTAGTTGGGTTGTAAAGTCTTCCGGAAAAATGTGGGTCATTCCCTTATTAAAACTATTGTTTTGATTTCCCTTGGGTAGTGTTACAAGCATCTAGTGTCCTCCTAGTGTTGGAGCGGATTTCTTTGTGGTTGCCTCTTAGGATAGGAGAAAGCATGTTGGTTCAGTTCTGTAACACTTGAGTAACCCTTGGAGTTAGCTTGTGTAGTGTGTTATCCAATTAGAAAAGTGGCTTTTGTTAGGGGCCAGAGCCCAAAGAGGTAAATCGGGTAACCTTCAGAAGTGATTTTAACAGCTAAGAACTAAAGTAAATGTACTTAGAGGAATAGGATGTACTTCACATTAACCAAGATAAATTAACCTCACTCACAGACACAAGGGTTTGTTTAGACTTGGGGTGAGTGAGAAGGCCTAGAATGGCAAGATCACTATCTTGTCCTTATGAGAGGTATTTGATTCTGCTTGAGTTAGTATGAGTGCCAGGATTCAGTTGAGGCCACCAGCATTTTCGGAGCCTATGAAGAATGCCCAGAGGATATCTCATGAGAAACCTTGCGATGACACTCTATCTAGGATAACACTATGTTATGTTGTGCATATGGTTTCTTTAGCACACTTGATTATATGATGTCTGGAAGCAATGTAACCATGATTAGAGTCAAACTTATTTTGTGCATATGAGTGGTTAAGTCAGCTTGTACCAATATGAGTCTGCCTTTGGTTTGAGGTAGTAGGTTTCTCGTCCATGTTACCTTGTTACTATCTCCTAGCATGGGGGGTGGGCCTACGGGTACCACTTGGTTGGGTGGAACATGCACCAAAACCGTTGGCTCCCCTTGATCTTCAGTACTTGATGGCGAGACTTCTTGCTGGACATCTCACATTTCTTACTTTTAATTCTTGTACTTTATATCTCATATTGTAATGATATTGATTTACCCCTCTTGTGTTATGAGGTGGACCTTGTAATGGTCATACTTATGTATTTTGACTCATTCTAGGAATGAGGATTGTAATTGATGTATGTAATAGATTTTTGTAATGAATGCTTCATTTTTATCTTGTATCTTTTTATGGTATTGAATGTTATTACTTGAGTTATTTACTTTCAATGTATTTTAGATGTTGTATGTTAATGGGGATTTATGTAATCTTAGTTATGTAACCCTAGGCGATGTTATCAATTATAGTTCAACATGTGGGTTGATTCCTTCTTTTGGAAAAAAAATTAGTACGCTTGTTTAGTGAATTGAAACTTCCTCTAGGGTTGCGTGGCGGGGCATTACACATGGTATCAGAGCCTAGGTTTAAACACTGGCCACTCTGGGATTATGTTGTACCCATTAAGCTTAGTTGCATAGGTTTTCAAGTGTACCTTGTCTAATATCCCTTTTGTGTCTGTGTAGGAGTATGCCTCCTAAACGCGGACGAGGGAGAGGACATGGACGTGGTCAAGTAGAGGTACCCGGTGGGAGTCAACATGACTCTCTGCCGCATGTTACACTCATACCAGATTAGGAGGAACATCAGGCCTCATAGAATGGTCCAGGGGGCGGTGGGCATCATGACCCTCCAAGGGTCGAAGCTGCCCGAAAATCTTTGGAAGATGCTTTGACATTTCTAGGTCCGAAGCAGGTAGATGCAGAGGTTAACCCTGGGGTGAGAGTAGCTCCAGCACAGTGAGAGAGGTTAGCATCTTCTCATATGAGAGATCTGATTCGGTCACAACCACCACTATTTAATGGAGTAGGTATAGGTCTAGAGGCTGAGATTTGGTTGATAGGACTTGATCGATGCTTCTCCATACAGCCCTATGATAGTAATACTAAAGCGTGGTGCACTATTATTCATCTTCGTGGTTTTGTAGCCACTTGGTGGAAGATAGAGGAGCAAAAACTCCACATTGATATGAGTACTGTGTCTTGGGAGATTTTTCTTGAGTGGTTCAGAGCTGTTTTCTCTCTGATCACTGGCGCCAGCGTAGAGGCGATGAGTTCCATGCCTTACGACAGTTGGCCTTGACTGTAGACCAGTACAACAGGCGGTTTTATGAACTTAAGCAGTTTGCTAGGATTGGTGATGATGAGGGGATGCTTGTACAACATTTCATCAGGGGCTTAAACACCCGTATCAATGGAGGAGTACGGGTTTTTGAACCCAAGTCTATGGAGGTAGCTGTGGAGAAGGCACGGCTTGTGGAGGAGAACCTGACTATGGCACTAGGAGGTTAAGCAGGAGTTTTTATTGGCAGTAATGCAGGAGCTGGGTCTAGTGTTCGAGGTGGTCAGTCATAGGGAGCGGTGCCTCCTAAGACTCAGCAGGTATCAGCATAGGGCGGTCATCAGCAACCTTCCCAAGGGAAGCGGAAGGGTTTTTAGCAAGGTCAGGGTAATAGGAATTGGAGGCGCATGAAGCGTTTCAATTCTGAGCAACCCGCTCAGAGCTTTCAGTCAACCTATAGAGGCAATGCTCAACAGTTGAGTGCACTAGCAGGAGACAGAGGTCAGAGTAGAGGAATAGGTTGTTTCTCTTGTGGTCAACAAGGCCATATTGCTAGGATGTGCCCCAATAAGAGCACATCGGGATTCACTCAGAGACCAGCGGCGTCAGAGCCGACAGTGGGAGATGCAGGTAGAGCGCATTGGGTATTCGCAACGGTTGATAACTGCCAGGCAGAGCACCGGGGTACTGTAGTTGAGACTCATGGTATGATATTTGGTAACCCGATTACTATTCTATTTGATTCAGGAGCATCCGACTCCTTTATTTCTTCATATATAGTGTCACGTTGCAGACTGGGAGCCATAAGGCAAGGCGATAGGTGGCAGGTTGAGTTAGCGTCAGGTGCGAAGGTTGCGTCGCGTTCCATAGTGCCTGACTGTAGGTTGGAGAGTGGCCCACTTTGTACCACCTTAGATCTTCGAGTTATACCTTTGGGGTCCTATGATGTTGTCATAGGTATGGATTGGCTTGAGGCTCACCGAGCAGTTATTGATTGTTGACGGAAGTCGATTCGATGCGTTAATGCATTTGGGGGTGAGGTTGATATTATTGGAGTTTAGAGGCCAATATCCTTGAGGATTATTTTAGCTATGCAATTGAGGAGATGTGTTCGGCAGGGATGTCAATTGTTTGATGTTTCAGTTGACGACTTGGGATTAGGAGACGGAGAGGAGAAGGTATCTCTAGATACTCATCCCGTACTTCAAGAGTTCTCTGATGTCTTTCCAGATGACATTCTAGGAATGCCACCGAGGAGAGATATAGATTTTAAGGTTGACTTAATACCTGGATCGGAGCCTATTTCATGAGCTCCTTACCGTATGACCACTCAAGAGCTAAAAGAGCTTCGGTTGCAGTTAGAGGAGTTGCTAGAGAAGGGATTCATTCATCCTAGTGTTTCTCCATTGGGAGCACCTGTCATCTTCGTGAAGAAGAAGGACGGTTCACTTCGGTTGTGCATTGATTACAAATAGCTGAACAAGGTAACGATCAAGAATCATTATCCACTTCCCAGAATCGATGACTTGTTTGACCAAGTCAAGGGTGCTACAATCTTTTCAAAGATTGATCTTAAATCAGGATACCATCAGCTCCGTATATTTGACGCAGATATCCATAAGACAGCGTTTTGAACGCAGATGGTCACTATGAGTTTACGGTGGTACCATTCGGGTTGACGAATGCGCCATCTGTGTTCATGAGTTTGATGAATGGAGTATTCAGAACCTACCTTGATAGGTTTTTTCTTGTGTTTCTTGATGACATACTAATATATTCTAGGACAGTAGAGTAACATGAGGAGCATTTGCGACAGGTACTTTAGTGTTTGCGGGAGAACCAACTTTATGCCAACTTGTCAAAATGCGAATTCTTCAAGTCTGAGATCATGTATCTTGGTCATGTGATCTTAGGAGAGGGAGTGTATGTGGATCCTTCAAATATCCAAGCTATTCTGGATTGGCTTGCGCCCACGAATGTGGCAGAGATTCGTAGTTTTATGGGACTTGCGGGATACTACAGGAGATTTGTTCAAAACTTTTCCAGAGTAGGTCATCCTATCACTTCTCTTCAGAGGAAAGGGAAGAGGTTTGATTGGACAAAGAAGTGTGAGTCAGCTTTTCAGGTTCTTAAGGATAAGTTGACCAGTGCACCGATTTTAGCAATACCTGATCCCGCAGGAGATTTCATGGTTTGTACAGATGCATCCTTGGAGGGCTTAGGAGTAGTCCTGATTCAGGAGGGTAGAGTGATAGCATATGAGTTGCGGAAGCTTAAAGATCATGAATTGAATTATCCCACACATGATCTTGAGTTAGCGGCAGTACTCCATGCACTGACTAGATGGAGACACTTTTTACTCGGGCAGAGATTTGAGCTTCATAGTGATCACAGGAGTCTCTAGTACATTTTCACTTAGCCGAACCTTAATGCTAGGTAGAGGCGTTGGATGGACAACCTTTGTGAGTATGACTTCGAGATGAAGTACATTTAGGGGAAAGAGAATGTCGTAGCTGATGCACTCAGTAGGCGTAGGCATGTTTTATCTGAGATGACTCTTATGGTAGACTTACAGAGTCAGATTCTTGCTACTCTTCTAGCAGATAGTTGGTATCAGGATGTGAGAGCAGATATTGAGGCAGGTAGGCCTCTTGAGGGCAGGTTTACAGGTTATTCACTTGAGTCAAATGGGTTACTCAGGCATTCTGAGCGTATTTTCGTACCTTTAGCAGGTGGCCTTCACACTTTGGTTTTGATAGAGGCACATCGGGCACCGTATTTGGCCCATCCTGGTGTGAAGAAGATGTAAGCAGATTTGCGCCAGTTGTATTTCTGGCTAGGTATGAAACGCGATATTGCAGATTTTGTTGCCAGATGTTTGGAGTGTCAGCGAGTGAAGGCTGAACATCATCACCCAACAGGCCTTCTTCAGCCACACCTTATACCTGAGTGGAAGTGGGATATTATCTCATTGGATTTCATTGTTGGTTTACCCAACTCCTCGCAATGACATGATGCTATTATGGTTATGGTCGATAGGTTGACGAAGGTAGCACACTTCTTGCCTATGCATTCTACCTATAATGCATCATCAGTTGCTAGAGTGTTCATGGAGGATATTGTGAGGTTGCACGGTATTCCACGTTGGATTATTTCCGACAGGGATCCAGTGTTTACTTCAGCTCTTTGGATGTCATTGTAGCATGCTATGGGGACATAGTTGAACTTCAGTTCAGCGTATCACCCAGAGACAAATGGACAGACTGAGAGGGTTAATCAAATCCTCGAAGATATGCTACACATGTATGTTATGGACCAGCAGACATGATGGGAGGATTATCTCTATCTAGTGGAGTTTGCTTATAACAATAGTTACCAGAGTTCCATTGGCATGGCACCTTTTCAGGCATTGTATGGGCATCCTTGTCGTACACCTTTGAGTTGGGATCGATTAGAGGACAGAGTATTATTGGGGCCAGAGATTTTACAGGATATGGAGCAGTAGGTGGATCGGATTAGAGAGCACCTTGTAGTAGCACAGGATAGGCAAAAGAAGTATGCAGATGCGCATAGGGTGGATCATCAGTTTTCTATAGGCAATAGAGTGTTCTTGCGGGTGTGTCCGCGAAAGAGTCCAATCCGTTATGGAAAGGGTTCTAAGTTGGAACCTCGCTTTGTCGGACCTTTCGAGATACTCAAAAAGATTGGTCCAGTTGCTTACCGTCTTACTTTTCCACCCAATCTTGCACGTATTCATGACGTTTTCCATGTTTCAGTTCTTCGCCCTTATCATCTAGATGTTACTCATGTCCTTGATTGGAATTATTTATAGGTAGAGGACGGGCAACTGGCTTTGGAGCCCATGGCCGTAACGGAGCGCAGAACGCTCACTCTTCGAGGGCGAGATATTGATCAGGTTCGAGTGCAGTGGAATCCCAGGGATGATGCTTCATCCACTTGGGAGGATGCGGTTAGGATGAGGGAGTTATATCCCTACTTGTTTGCAGGCTTCCAGGAGTAAGCCTAGTCCTTGGGGGGGAGGATGTAATACCCCTCCGTTTTGCTTCTCATTTCATGTTGTTTTATGCTTTGCTTGGATTGCAACTACTTTGATACTGGACACACTCTTATTATGATGTTTTGATCGCTACTCTTGAGTGACAAATATTATTGTGTGATGTGATTATCTAATTTTATTTCACATGCTTTGATGAATTAATGATGTTAGTAGAATTATCATGTGATTATTTATGTGAATATTGTTTATGACGTTAGTGTCAGTATTTGATGAGTGTATTGGTGAAGAAGACGGGTCCGCATCACTTGCTTGCGAGTGCCCTGCAAATCCGAGATTTCTTCTTCACGATGTGAATTATATGCTGGATATACTATATTGTTTACTTGATTTCAGGTTGCAGGTACATGACATCGACTCCACCTGGTTTCACAGGTTTGAGCATGTCGATCCAACGGTTAAGTTTAATGGGAGATAGTAGCTTGGTAACATGTGTCAGGTCTACACCCTAGCCTTATTGTGTCATTAGTTCTGAGTATTGAGTCATGTTGTCTCTTATTTGATGTTAAATAATGTTTTGAAAAGTGTTGTCTTATTAAATAGTTCTTTTAGAAACTGCATTGGCTAGAAGAAATGTTTATTTTTATAGTATATTAATGTTATGCTTATTGGTTATTTTCAAAATGATTATTGAAATTAAAGTTAAATTATTTAATTTATTAAATTTAAATCTCAAGGGATTAAATTTAATTATTAAATAATTGTAGGTAAGTTAGTTAAAGTGAAATTATCTAATTTATTAAATTTAATTATTAAATAATTGTAGGTAAGTTAATTAAAGTTAAATTATTTAATTTATTAAATTTAAACCTCAAGGGATTGGATTTAGTTATTTAAATAATTTAATAATAATTATGTAAGTATATTTGATTGTTAAATTAAATTAAATCAAAAAGGGAATTATGTGAAATTGAAATTTTTTCTTTAAAGTCAAATTAGGGTCTTCCAAAGAGGAGAAATGAAATTAACTTTTAAATTCAATTTCTTGTATTGAATGTGAATTAGGGTTGCATTAGGTTATTTTTGAATTTTGAGGAAATGATGTTTTATAAGATTAGGGCAAAAAAATTTGGGGATTCTTCTTCCTTCTTTTTTTCACAGGTATGAGATTTTTGGAGAGGGTTTGCACATGAAAGTTTTGAGAATTATTTTCTGTTTGGAGATTTAAATTGAAAGGAGAGAAAATTCTATGAAGAAGGTGGAGCTATTGGATCAAAGCTTGCTGAAAATTGTTTGCATTGTGGAAAAAAAATTGTGAGGAGCTCAAAGGAAACTCTGCATCAAGAATTTTGGCTATTTCCTATGGCTGCAAATAACTAGGTTTTCTTTTATTTCTTGCTTTATTGTTCCTAGTTTAATCTATTTTCTAAATGATAAGAAATTGCAAATGGGTGATTTTTCTTGAAACCCTAGGTTAAACTTCAACATTTTGGTATTCAGATTTGTTTTTCAAAATACAAACCCTTTTAGAAAATTTTGTTGAAAAACTCAAAATCAATGTATTACTTTTCCTTTGTTTATATTATTTGAAAACATGATGGATGTCTTCTTTTAATATTTTTGGTCTTTAAAATCTCTTGAGCATGAGATGTCTATTGTTGTAAATTTTATTACTGGTTTAAATTTATTTCTTCAATTTCACCAGTAAATGTAATTCTGGAAAAAAATTATATGTATGTAAATATACATTACATATATCATATTTTAGATATGATATATATAATCTATATTTACATATATATAGATTTTTTTTATTTTATTTGTTGTAATTTCTGTTTTGTCGCCGGTACGGTGAACGTACGAAAATTCGTACTGCGTACGAAATTTTCTTGGAAAATTTTATTGGAGGAAAAAATGTCATGTGTGGGGGGTTCGGCCCCCCACTGTTTTGTTTGTTGTTTTATGTGGGTACGCAGTACCCACTAGGCAGTGCGCCCACCGCATGGGGGGAATGCACTGTCCAGTGAGGACTGCGGCCCCCTT
Organism: Sequoiadendron giganteum; assembly: GCA_007115665.2. Classification (NCBI taxonomy): domain Eukaryota; kingdom Viridiplantae; phylum Streptophyta; class Pinopsida; order Cupressales; family Cupressaceae; genus Sequoiadendron; species Sequoiadendron giganteum. The sequence goes on along the minus strand of CM021100.1, from coordinate 487,339,549 downwards.
CCCTTTGTTTGTCAGCCGCTGTACATAGAGTACAGTCGGCGCAGGCGTTGCCAAGTCTGCGGACTATCCGCGACGGTACCAGGACGAGGTACCATCCGGACCCGTGTATATTATTTTTTAAAAAAAATTTGTTTTTTGGTGATTTTAAATTCGTTTTTAAATTTTATTTTTTTTATTTTGATTTTTGTTTATTTTGATTGGATTTAGTTTATATATATAGTATTTAATTTAATATATATTATATGTATTTTTATATTATATATGAATATATATAATATTTAATATATATATATATAGAATGTAATTTAATATTATATATATTGTTTATGTAATTTTATTTAATGTTTTTCTTGTATAATCGATTTATTGGATCAAGAAAAATATTGATTTTAATAGTGCATATTAATATGAGGTGTTTTTCTTTGTAAAGGTGTGTATTTTATACCTTGTTAAACATAGGAACATTCAACAACTTAGACAATTAATTATAGTCAAATTTATTATTGCTCATGATTCGATTTAGTTGTAGAGATTACGTATTTAATAAAAAAAATTGACCGGTTAATGTAAAGTCTTGAATGAATTATTTTACCTTGCTGCGAAAAGCATTAGATAGGAACATGGTTTTAAGATAACCCAATATAGAAATTTTCATTGTCAATGCATGAGTTCATTTATGTATCCTTTAATGAGTATGTTGTGAATGAGTGTTGAGTAGTTGGGTTGTAAAGTCTTCTAGAAAAACGTGGGTCATTCCCTTGTTAAAACTATTGTTTTGATTTCCCTTGGGTTGTGTTACAAGTATCTAGTGTCCTCCTAGTGTTGGAGTGGATTTCTTTGTGGTTGCCTCCTAGGATAGGAGAAAGCATGTTGGTTCAGTTCTATAACACTTGAGTAACCCTTGGAGTTAGATTGTGTAGTGTGTTATCCAATTAGAAGAGTGGCTTTTGTTAGGGGCCGAAGCCTAAAGAGGTAAACCGGGTAACCTTCAGAAGTGATTTTAACAACTGAGAACTAAAGTAAATGTACTTAGAGGACTAGGATGTAGTTCACATTAACCAAGATAAGTTAACCTCACTCACAGACACAAGGGTTTGTTTAGACTTGGGGTGAGTGAGAAGGCCTAGAATGGAAAGATCACTATCTTGTCCTTATGAGAGGTAGTTGATTCCGCTTGAATTAGTATGAGTGCTAGGATTCGGTTGAGTCCACCAGGATTTCCGGAGCCTATGAAGAATGCCTAGAGGATATCTCATGACAAACCTTGCGATGACACTCTGTCTAGGATAACACTGAGTTATGTTGTGCATATGGTTTCTTTAGCACACTTGATTATATTATGTATGGAAGCAATGTAACCATGATTAGATTCAAACTTATTTTGTGCATATGAGTGGTTGAGTTAGCCTTTGGTTTGAGGTAGTAGGTTTCTCGTCCATGTTACCTTGTTACTATCTCCTAGCATGGGGGGTGGGCCTACGGGTACCACTTGGTTGGGTGGAACATGCACCAAAACTGTTGGGTCCCCTTGATCTTTAGTACTTGGTGGCGAGACTTCTTGATGGACATCTCGCATTTCTTACTTTTAATTCTTTTACTTTGTATCTCATATTGTAATGATATTGATTTACCCCTCTTGTGTTATGAGGTGGACCTTGTAATGATCATACTTATGTATTTTGACTCATTCTAGGAATGAGGATTGTAATTGGTGTATGTAATAGATTTTTGTAATGAATGCTTCATATTTATCTCGTATCTTTTTATGTTATTGAATGTTATTACTTGAGTTATTTACTTTCAATGTATTTTAGATGTTGTATGTTAATGGGGATTTATGTAATCTCAGTTATGTAACCCTAGGGGATGTTGTCAATTATAGTTGAACATGTGGGTTAATTCACTTATTTTAAAAAAAAAATTAGTACGCTTGTTTAGTGAATTGAAACTTCCTCTAGGGTTGCGTGGCGGTGCATTACACCCATGGGTGAATGGGTCCTCCCTAGACCTTAGGACCTAAATTTAAATTATGTTTTTGGTGGTATTTTAACATATCCAAATCTATGATTCAATTTCGGCTTGTGATATTTGAATTTTGGGAAATTGAGGATACATATATATAAATACAAGGTCATTTCATCATTTCAAATCCTAATAAAATAAATTCAAGAACCTAGCAAGTTTAAGAGATTTCAAGAGCAATTAAAGGAATCCAAGAGAAAATTTATTAGATTTTTATTGCAACATTCAAGATCCAATTGTCATGTCAAATTATTCTTGCATCATGCATGTTCTTTGAGCTAATATGGTGATGTAGGTTTCATGATCAAATCAATAATTCAAAGTACTATTTCAAGAAAGATTCAAAGTTCAAGATCCACATCCATTGAATCCATTTAATGCAAGTTGCACATCTATATTCCAAGGTTTGTTCAAGGGTTTGTTCAGTGGTAACATAGATTTTCCATTCCTCATTCTCTCTTTCATGTTTCATTTCATTTGAATGTTTCATTACCAAAATAGGGTTTGACAGAGGAAAACCCACATTCACCAAAAAAAAAAAAATCCAATTTATGTTGTGTTTATAGATCTAGATGGAAGAAAGCTTGAAGATATCTTGAAGAGAAAATTTGAAGAAGTTGAAAAAGATGCAAACGTTGTCATAAAATTTTTCATCTCATGGAAACTTATCTACATAATTTATTTTTGGCATTCCAACACCGCCTCTTAGGAAAGTTGGAAGATTCAAATCTATATCAAAGGATCTCGAGAGCTTCAAAAAATCCTTGATAGTGGACCCATACACCCCTGGGCGAATGAGTCCCAATCAATCTTTGAAAAATAAATTTCAATGAAAGGTACACTCAGATCTTCCTTTCTCTAATCTACAATTTGATTATAAGTTATGTCAGTATTGAGATTAAAATTGTTGTTTCAAGTCTTAAGTTGTATTTTGGTGTTAGTTTACTGTTTGTTTTTTCTCCAAAAAGTGTTGTTTGACCTTGACCCCCCCTGTCCTTTAGTGACAAGTAAATCTCCAGATTCACATCTTGAGTTGACTCACCTAAGTGTTTTAAGTCAATTCTTTGTGTGGATCTTATTTCCTAATAAAATTGAGGAAGATAGGTCCATAATAACCCTATTTCCCTTCATTTAGGTTGAAGCACCTATTTTTCACCTCTTCATTTTGGTGAGCCCAAATCTTGAGCATTGTATCTTTTGTGATTTTGGAGTCTATTTCAGCCCTAGATCTAGATTTTGCATTCATTTTCATTGCATTTAATTGAATCTCACTTAGGCTTTCATAGCTTGCATTAGTTTGCATCTCATTTAGGGTTTTAGGATTGCATTTTTACATTCTTTAAAATATGGAAAATACAAAAAAAATGGTAACTTTGCAAATCACTTACACAACATTGCATCATCATTCATTTCATTTGAAAATTGAATCAAAATTGCATATCAAATTAGGTCTCCTAGTTTGTCATTTAGAACTATTTTGCATTTACATTTAGACTTAAATTTATACAAAATTCAAACTACAACCACTTGTCTCAGTCCAGAAACTGAAAAGGATAGGAACTCACTCAAAAATTTATAAATTTATTTTTCAAAACCCTTAGCTAGGACCCATTCACCCCTACATGAATGAGTCTTGGATTAGGGCTTTTTTTCCAACATTTCTAGGCATTAAAATCTCTATTTCTGCATTTTGTTTTTCTATTTTCAGTTTGTTGTTATAGTTTATAGAATTTATGTTATTTCAATTAGCACATTGTTTCCATTGATGTTAAAAAGGGATTAACGGTGAAATCGAGTTGATCCTATAGAGGAGGCTGTTGGCATTAATGTAAAAGGTGTCATTGATGTCAAGGAGAGATAAGGTATGAAGTGGATTTAGTCATGGAAGCATTGGTACAAGTTATTGGTTAAAGGGGTATGTGCCTACATATGCTACAATATTGTCATGTAATATTTACATATTTCTGCATGAGATTCCTCCAAGTGTTCGAAGGAAAATTAGAGTCTAGATTCGATGTGGGTTTTCTGAGAGCTCTAAGAAATATAAGTTGCAAGTCTAGAGTTTGAAGGATGAGCTTAGAATGTTATTACCTATGCTCTCAAATAGAATTAAGGTTTACTGGTTAAAACCCTAGGTTTAGAGTCATGGTGCTCAAGGAAAGTTTCTATTTCATTATTGACTATGTATTGGTGATTACAAGTTGCATAAGTTGTAATTGATGCCTTTAGTAATCACTAAGTAGGGCCTTAGTGATTTGGAAAGATCACTATTTGAGAAAATCAGGAGTGAGTGCAATTCGAAGGTTGAGGAAAATGGATAATAATAGAATTGCCAAAGCTTCTGGAGAAAAAATTGTAAATAGACCGAAAGAATTGCAAGAAAGTGACATGGGAACTAGAGTAGGATTGTTTGAGGTACAAAAATTTTGTGATGAATGTTTCAATTTTATTATTGACTACAAGGATCCAAAATCTTCCATAAGAGGCACAAACAAAGATCCATTAAATGAGGTGGTCGCAATGGAGTATATGGTAAGAATGAATTGTTTGTAAAACATCATTTGATAATACATTGTCTATGTAAACATTGTAAGGAAATTAGAGTAGCAGAAACAATCTCCTACGCCAAGCTTGAGAAGAGATATTATGCAAACTTTAAAACTAATCGAATAGTCACAAAAGGTCTAGAAACACATTCATAATAGAAAATAAACAACGAACACAAGATATACCTAGAGAAACCTATTTTGGGGAAAAAATCCCAAACTCCAAAGCCTACTCAATGTATTCCAAATCCAATAACAATATTACATACACTTGGAGAGCAAGTATTTTATAGGAGTATCACCAATAAACAATTCTAGAAGAAATCCAACAGCATAACAGTATCTCAACACAGCTTCATACTACTCCAAAATACATAAGTGCTCAATATATAAGAGCTTACAATGCATAAAATAAACATTTCTAAAACAACTATCAAAGTATAAATGTGCAACATGGAAGTTTGCACCAAAAACACTTCAGATGCACAATGGTAAGTTTCCAATTGTCACCACATATCAATCTGCAAAATCTGCAATGGCCAAAATAACTTCTCTTTGAAAACTCACATTCCATGTAAACTCAACAGGGAAATAGAAAAAACTTTTATCCACAATTCCACCTGTAAATAACAACTTTCTAACCTGACTCATCTGAATAGAAACTGCAAGTTGTAACTCACAAAGACAAAGTGAGAAAATTAACAACATTTAATATTTAGAAAAATAAAAGCTTTGGAAAAATCAAAAGGTTGAGACACCTTCTTTTTCCTAACAAACGAAAGGTTGCAATTTGATCTAGAGCAAGATTATTGGTGGTTCATTTAATGAGTAGTGTCAATAGGTTTCTCTTACAACCTGTATACATGTTCAAGCTTTGTAATGTTAGTTTTTATGATCAGATATTCAATAATCAGAAATGCAACACATAAGAAAATGAACACAACAAGATACCCTAGGAAAACCATCCAACTTGAGGGAGAAAAACCTAGAAAATATATCTCTTATATATTGAAGTAATAAGAGTAGAAATTTTCTTACAACTCAGGCACAACACAATGCTGATTTTGATCCTATGATTAATCGCACCTCTCCTAGATTTAATAATACAAATGAATATGTTTCTCCTCGAAATCGATCTACTTTAGAAAAATGTCAATCTGTTGCTTAGGCGTGAACTTCTTCTAAGAATGTGAATTATGATGAATGAACTTGAATAAGAACATGAATGAAGGGATCTCATATATATAAAAATATGAGGAGAGGTCGCATCCTTTCATGGTGCAAAGTCGGCCTCCAAAGAATACGTCTTCCATGAAGTGGTGCGATTAACAAGGAGAGGTCGGCCATATAAAATAATAAAATAATAATAATAATTATTATTTAGTATTAAGTGAAGCACCTCTTCACTAAAGAGTATCACCAATAAATAAATAGCCATTAGGTTATATTTAATTTAGTGCCTTATAGAAAATCGTGGCTAGAAGTAAGAGGCTCGTGGCTATAAACATCAACACTCCCTCTTAGCTAGGGAGGAATACTTACAGTTGTGCAAGTCATATCACCTCATCAAGATATTAACCATCATAGCTACTTCCATGAATGGTATATGTGCACAAGTGCCCATCACGAACTCACTCAATGTGATGTCATCATCTCATCATGATGTTCACCATGGCTACTCCCAGAGGGTGTAAAGCACAAGTATAAGAAAATCATCATGAACTCTCTCACGTGATGTTTTCATTGAGTCACACACATGACATCCACCATGGCTACTCCCAAAGGGTGGAAACAAGGGCTTTCACCTCATATTTCTCTCTCATAGAGAAAGATGCATTAACAAGGGCTTGCACCTCAAATCTCTCTCATAGAGAGAAATGCATTAAAGCAAATCATAGAAGATCACTGAAGTTGAGTCTCCCTCTCAGCTAGGGATTCATTCTCCACAATACCAAGCTTGTCTCAGAAGTACCAAATTTTACTCTAGAGAGAGGCTTGGTGAGAATGTCTATCGGTTGCTCATCAGTGTTGATATACTTCAACTGGATAGCTTTTCTCAATACAACATCTCTAATATAGTGGTATTTGATCTCAACATGTTTTGTTCTACCATGAAACATTGGACTGATAGAAAACTTCACACAGCTTTGATTATCATAATGAATGACAATCAGCTCCAATGATTGTCCAAACAATCCTACAATGAGCTTCTGAAGCCACACTACTTCTCGAGTTGACACAAGCTACAACATACTTTGCCTCTGTGGTGCTTTGTAACACCCCTTTGTTTTGCTTTCTATGTTTGCTTTATGCTATGTTTGGGATGCAGCTACTGTTATACTGGACACACCTGGTTGTTTGTGTTTTGATCGCTACTATTGAGCGACATTGATTATTGTGAGATGTGGATTATCTGACTATTGTTTCACATGCATTATGGATTATTGATGCTAGTAGAGTTAGCATGAGATATTGTATTATGTGATTATTGTTTATGATGTAATGTCAGTCTTTGATGAGTGTATTGGTGAAGAGGACGGTTTCGCATCACTCGCTTGGGAGCGCCCTATGAATATGTGATTTCATCTTCACGGTGTGTATTATATACTAGATATATTGTATTATGTTATTTATTTGGTTGCAGGTTGTAGGTACATGACACCGACTCCACCTAGTTTCATAGGTCTACGCATGTCGATCCAACGGTTAAGTTGAAAGGGAGATAGTAACTAGGTAACATTTGTCAGGTCTATGCCCTAGCCTTAGTGTCTCATTCGTTCTGTTTTGTGAGTCGTGTCTGCTTGGTTTAATGTTATATGATTTTATTAGATGCTTTATTATTTAATCAATATGTTAGAATTATTGTATTGTTGAAAGTATTGTTTATTTTAATATTAAGTGAAATCTATGCTTAGATGAAGTATATATGTTGATTATGAAATTGTATTAATTAAATTTTAATTTATTTAATTAATTAAATTAATCTTGAAAAAGGTTGAATTTAATTATTAAATAATTAAAATTAATTAATTGAGTTTATTGCATTAAATTAAATTAAATTAAATTAAAAGAATTGAAAGAATAATGAAATTGCATTTTAAAATCAATTTGAGTTTTTCGAAAATGGGAAAAGGAAATAAATATCTATTTTCACTTTGCATGCAAAAAGGAAATTAGGGTTAGATTAGATATTTTAGTTTTAATATGAATGCATGTTTCAATTTTGGGGAGAAGTTTTTTTGGAAGGATTATTATTTTTAGAGGAATTTGGGGAATCTTTGAAGAAATTGCACAAGTAGGGTTTTGAAATGAATTTTGGATTTGGGAATTGGAATTGGTTGCACTTTTGAGGAAAAGCTTGGAGGAGGCTTCTATCAAGAAAATTTCATCATCTTCTGTAGCATCACATTCCAGGTTTTATACTACATGTTTGTTTCAATTTTTAAATTAATGGTTGAGGAAATTTTGATAAATTTACCGTAGGAGATTGTTTAGTATACAAAATTGTTGATCCATTGTTTAAATTTCAATTTAAATTGTTCTCAAACATTTAGGATTTATTGTGGAAAATCTAGTTTGAAAACAATCAGATCTGTTTTGCAAACTCAAACCCTGTAGAAAATTACATTGAAAATCAAACAAAAATTAGTTCTGTACAAAGTCTTTGTATAAATTTTCTAAAATCTGTAAGATTAAATTGTAGGAATTTAAAATTATACCCTTTTAAATGTTGGAAGAAATTCTGGAAAATTAGAAGAATTTTTCTTATTTTGGTTTTTTTTACATTTTCTCAATTTTACCTAATATGGAGATTCTGGTAAATTTTTATATATTTATATATATTAACTTATATATATATATTATATGAAATTGCATATAATATATATAAATATTATTAACCTTTGATTTTAACACTTGGGTTTTGTCGAAATTCTTTTTTTTTAATTCCACACTGAGTAATGGCGAATAGTACGGTTTATGGGAATTGTGTTTTTATTTTTTATTTTTTAAATATATAAAAAATAAATTTATTAAAGAATAATTTTAAGTGGATGGATGGGGAGGTCAAACCCCCACCATCGCATGCATCCATATGGATGGACGCAACTGCCATGGGCAGTGCGCCCACCCTTTTGGGGGGCCGCACTCCCCATGGGAGCTGCGGCCACCTATACTAGCGCTAGCCGCTGTACATTGTACAGCCGACGACGGCGAAGGTATGCTGGCCACTGTATAGTGTATAGATGGTGCTAGGCGTGGGTACTGCGGGTACACCTACATAACATGCTTTAAGTTTTATTTGTTTTTTATTTTATTTTTTGTTTTATTTTATTTTCTTTCTAAAAATTTGTAAAGGTATGATTTGATATTTGTTAAAATGCATTTTATTTTAATTTGGTATTATATTATTGGTATAATTAAAATAAAAATAAATATTTTATATAAGTAATAGTTTAATAATAAAAAGGGGAAAGTCAGTGTCTGAGTGGGAACAGGAGGCTAAATTATTAATTTGTCTCAGACTGTTAGTATTTATAAAAAAAACAGAGGCCTAGATTGTATATTAAATAAGAGTTTATTTATTTTTATTTGATTAAGAATTTCAAATCAAATAGGAGAGTTACATATTTATCTTTTTATATTTCTGTTAGACACTTTAATGTATGCAGATAGTTGACAGTGGGTTAAGTGTAATGTTTTTTTATGCATTTTTATCAAGTTGTGATATATGTTTATTTAAAAGGGGGATTTATTTAGTTGATGAATATTTGTATGGTTATTAGATTAAATTTTCTGCGTGATGCTTTAAGTAGGAATATGGATTTAATGTATCCGAATATAGTGTTGTTCTTTATCAATGTGTTATTATATTATTTTCCCTTTTTAAGTGCATGCTTTGGGAAAGGGTGATTTGTGTAATTATTGTGAAGTCTTCCAGTGTAGGTGGGTCATTCCCATGTTAGTTAATGTTTGTTTTCCTTGGGTAGTGCTTTGAGAGTTTGTTCTCCTCCATGTGTTGGAGTGGGATTCTGTATTCTCGTCTCCTAGATTAGGAGAGACTGAGTTATTCAGTTCTATAATACTAGGGTCACTCTTGGAGTCTAGGTTTGAGTAGCGAGTTATCCATTAGAGGAGTGGCTTTTGTTAGGGGCCGAAACCCAAAGAGGTAAACCAGGTAACCTTCGAAAGTGTTTTTTTTAAGAAGTGATAATTAAAACAAAATACTTAGATTACTAGGATGCATTCACATTAACCAAGATAAAATTAACCTCACTCATAGACACAAGGGCTTGGTTAGACTTGGGGTGAGTGAGAAGGCCAGGAATGGCAAGATCAACTAGCTTGTCCATACGAGAGGTAGTTGATTCCGCTTGAGTGAGTATGAGGGCCGGGATTTGATTAAGGTCACCAAGATTACCGGAGCCTATGATGGATGCCCAAACAAGATCTCATGATGCACCTTGTGATGACACTCTATCTAGGATAACCTTTTTTATATGTTGTGTGTATGTTTCTTTAGCACACTTGATTTTATTATGACTGGAAGCAATGTAACCATGTTAGTATTAGATTTATATTGTGCATATATATGGTTGTGTCAGTTTGTTCAGTTAGTTAGCCTTTGGTTAGAGGTAGTGGATATCTTGTCCATGTTGTATTTTTACTATCTCCTAGCATGGGGGGTGGGCCTTCGGGTACCACTAGGTAGGGTGGAACATGCACCAAAACCATTGGGTCCCCCTTTGTTCTTCAGTTCGTGGAAGTGAGACATCCAGTTGGATAGCTTGTGGAAATTGTTACTCTCTTCTTATTCTATTGTAATTCTTCTTGTATCAGTTGTATTTACCCCTCTTGTTGTTAAAAGGTGGATCTTCTAATTATTATACTTATGTATTTTTACTCATTCTGGGAATGAAGAATGTAATCTTGTAATGGTTTACGTAATGGAATTATGCGATGGTTAATCTATTGTATCTTGTATTTACTTATGTTAGATGTATGTCATTACTTGAGATGTTTATTGCAATGTAATTTAGATGATGTATGTTAATGGGAATTAAGTAATCTCGGTTACGTAGCCTTAGGGGATGTTGTCAATTATAAGTGAACATTTTTGTATAATGCACTTTAATAAAAAAAAAAAATTAGTACACTTTTGTAGCGAATTGAAACTTCCTCTAGGGTTGCATGGTGGGGCATTACATGCTTAGTGCTACTGAAGACTACTTCCTACTACACCAGGAAATCATTGCAGACCCCAAACTAAAACAACATCCAGAGGTTCTCTTTCGATCAGAAACATAACCTACCCAATCAGAATTAGTATAACCATGTAGCTCCAAGTCTACAACCAAAGAATATCTCAACCCAAATCCAACTATGCCATGCAAGTATCTCAGGATATGCTTCACTACAACTAGATGTATTTTCCTTGGTTCACACATGAACTTACTAAGTGCACTCACTTCATAGAAAATATCTGGTCTAGTATTGACTAGATACATCAATGATCCAATCAACTACCTATACATAGTGGGATCCACCAGATCTGAACTAGTTGTAGCCTCCTCTAACATCTGAAAAATTGGTTTCCATAGGTGTAGACATGGATTTACAATCCATCATACCAAATCTCTTCAAGATGTCTATTGTATACTTCCCTTGACTTTGAATAATGTCATTAGGTCTTTTCCATTCTTCTAAACCAAGGAAGTACTGCATGTACTTAAGATCCTCCATTTCAAATTCAGAAGCCAACTCTTTCTTGCATTTTATAATGAGGTGTTCTTCTCCAGTAAGAAATATATCATCAACATAGAGGACCAAGATAAATGCTTCACCATCAATTAGCTTGAAGTACAGGTTTGAATTAGCATCATTCTTGGAGAATCCCAAGCTAAATAAGTATCAATCAATTCTCTCATACCAAGCACGAGGAGCCTGCTTAAGGCCATACAAAGCCTTCTTCAATCTGCAAACATGAGACTCCTTCCCATGAACCTCAAATCCATCAGGTTACTCAATGTATACCTGTTCTTCAATTACACCATTTAGAAATGTTGTCTTCACATCCATCTGGTGTAACTTCCATCCTTTAGTTGATGCAATGGAAATGATAGTTTTGATGGAGGTATAACGAGCAACTGGAGTAAAGGTTTCCTCATAGTCTATTCCCTCATTCCAAGAGAATCCCCTAGCTACAAATCTAGCCTTCTACTTCTCAATTCTTCCATCAACCGCATGCCTGATCTTAAAAAGGCACTTAGAGGATACAACTAATTTTCCTTCAAGTCTAGGTATAATGTTCCAAACATCATTCTTGAGAATAGATTGATATTCTTCAACCATAGCATCTTTCCATACTTGCTGAATTGAAGCTTCCTCAACACTAGAAGGCTCAGATTCAATCATTTGACTCATCAATGCAACATAGCTTGAGAAATTTTGAGGCCTTTTACTTTCTCTAAATGTTCCTCTAGGGGTTACAAAATTTTCTACCTCCTACATTATTTGTCTAGCCCATAGAGGTTTCTTTCGACAAATGACAATATCTGTAGGCCCATTAGTATGTTCCAAAGGCTGAACTGGATCTTCATCTTCTTTAGGATTAGTAGCCTCCCTCTGAATCTCAAGAGTATGGTCGACTTCCATGTCTTGAGGAGACTCTTGGTCTTCATTTTTTATCTCTGTGTGAGAGAATTTAGATTTCTTGAATGCAACATCTTCAAATGTAACATCCTTGCTAATCTCTATCAGTTTTTGACCTAGAATGTAAATCTTGTAGGATTTTGAAGATTTACTATAGCCCAAAAATATTCCCTTCTTGCCAGATGGTTCCAACTTTGTCCTTTTATCTCTAGGGACATGAACATAAACAGGACAACCAAATATTCTCAAATCGTTGACTTCAGGCTTTACACCTGTGAAAGATTCTTTAGGAGTCATGTTCTCCAAGATACGATGAGGGCTCTGATTTAGAACATACACAGTTGTCCTAGAAGCTTCAACCCAAAGAAAGATTTGCATATCCTGATCATGAATCATGGCTTTAGCTACTTCTACAATAGATTTTTTCTTCCTTTTTGCTACACCATTTTGTTGTGGATTGTAGGGAACACAAAACTCCCTCTTAATTCCTGCTTCAACACAAAAGTTTTGAAAGCTTCCAGAGATGTATTCTCCTCCATTGTCAGATCTCAAATATTTGATCCTCTTCCCAGACAAGTTCTCTACTTGAGCTTTGAATTCCTTGAATCTATCAAGTACTTCCTCAGATTCTTTAGTCTTTAAGAAATAAATCCAAGTCTTTCTAGAGTAGTCATCAATAAAAAATACATAATACAAGAAACCACTCAAAGAAGCAACAAACATTGGACCACAAAAATTAAAATGAACAAGATCTAGAATACTTTTAGATCTACTTTCACTAATATGAAAAGGTCCTTTAGTATTCTTACCCAAAGCACATCCTCGGCAAGCACCTTCATGTTCCAAGATGAGTTTAGGAATGCTAGTGACCATCTTCTCCATGGTTGGAAGTGCTCTAAAGTGAAGGTGAGCAAGTCTTCTATGCCAAAGATCACATGAACTTGATGAATTATGCAACAAGGCATGTAGTGGACAAGTGCAAAGTCTGTAGAGACATTCTTGTCGAACACCAATCACTCAGGATGACTTGATGCTAGAGTTCTTTGCCCATGCAAGAATTTTACCTTCAGAAAATGCAACTTGATATCCCTTATCTTCTAAGGCTAAAATTGAGACAAGGCTCCTCTTGATGCCTGGTACAAATAGTACATCACTCAACTGCAAGGAGATGTCATAATCTAAGTGAATAGTAGAGGTTCCAACAACTTTCATAGAGTAACATGCATCATCTCCAATTATGACTTGAACACTTCTATCTCTCATCACCAAATATGAAAGATGTTCTTTAAATCCAGTAATGTGATGAGAGGCACCACTATTAATCAACCAAGTGTTGCTATCTACTGGAACATTACTTGATAAGGTAGAATAGAATATAAATTCACTTGAATCCTTTTGAGGGGAGATCTCACCCACATCTGCAAATGAAGCATGTTGTTTTGGTCTAGTTGGGCAATCCTTTGCATAGTGATCAAACTTGTCACATCTGAAGCACTGTAAGTAGGAAAGATATTTCTTCTTCTTAGATGGAGGAGCACCATTAGATCTTCTAACTTTATTCCTCTTGAAGTAACCTTTCTTTCCTTCTCTTCCTTTCTTCTTTGAAGATTGAGTGGTAAGTACATGAATCTCCTGATTGGTAGATCTTTTCCCATTGCCTCTTGCTGCTAATCTTGATTCCTCTTTAATGTAATCTACCCTCAAATGATCAAACTTTGGTAGCTTTGATCTCGCACTAATGCCTTGGGTATATGGTTTTCAAGATTTAGGTAGACCATTAAGAGCCAACATGGCTAAATCCTTATCATCAACCATATGGCCAATGGTATAGAGTTGATCTCTCAATTTAGTGATCTTCATGAAGTAGGACATGACATAATCTCCCTTCACCATCTTGACATGATGAAGTTGTTGCTTTAGGACAAGAGCTTTGCTTGTGTTATTGAACTGATACATTTCCTCCAAGGTTTTGAACATTTCTCTTGTTGTCTTCAACTTGGAGATAATTGGCACAAGGTGGTCCTTCACCAAATCAACCAAAATATTTTTTTCCTTCGTGCAATTCTTCTTCCATTGAGGATTCTCATTTTCATTGGAAGGTTCAGGAACTTCGTCCTCCACAAACTCATAAATCTCATTTTCTTCCAAAGCAAGCATGACTCTAAACTTCCAAGATGTGAAGTTTGATGTGCCCTCAAGTCTATCTTCGATCTTGAGCCCATTCACAATCTTGACAATAAGATAGATGCAATCGAAGATGAGAATAAGAGTGGAGGGTAGCACTACTTGAATAAATCTGATCAAGATCTTCCTTATACTCACTCTGATACCATGTTATTTTTTATGATCAGATATTCAATAATCATAAATGCAGCACATAAGACAATGAACACAACAAGATACCCTAGGAAAACCCTCCAACTTGAGGGAGAAAACCCCAACAATATATCTCTTATATATTGAAGTAATAAGAGCAGAAATCTTCTTACAACTCAGACACCACACAATGCCAATTTTGATACTATGAGTAATCGCACCTCTCCTAAATGCAATAATACAAATGAATATGTTTCTCCTTGAAATCGATATGCTATAGAAAAATGACGATCTATTGCTCAGGGGCGAACTTCTTCTAAGAATGTGAATTATGATGAATGAACTTGAATGACAACATGAATGAAGGGATCTCATATATATACAAATATGAGGAGAGGTCGCATCCTTTCATGGTGCAAAGTTAGTCTCTAAAGAATACGTCTTCCATGAAGTGGTGTGATTAACAAGGAGAGGTCGACCATATAAAATAATAAAATAATAATAATTATTATTATTTAACATTAAGTGAAGCGCATCTTCACTAAAGAATATCACTAATAAATAAATAGCCCTTAGGCTATATTTAATGTATTTCCTTATAGAAAATCATGACTGGAAATAAGAGGCCCGCAGCTATAAATATCAACATGTAATACCAGAAAAATGTACTATGGATTCTCAAATAGATCCTTGCTATGAACAAGAATTCATCATCGCTATTTGAAATGCGACTTGATATTATTTCCTTCTCGGTAATTCATATCGTGGTGGTTTTAGAGTAAGAAACACGTGTATACAATTATGTGGAAATTGAAGTAGATCTTCTCTATAGAATAAAGACTACCTAATACTAAAGGCCATTGTGCTATTCGTGAGATATCATCAAATTCTTACCTTGTATGCCCTAGTTTACTTGAAGGGAAGGTTCATATTGGATACTTATACGTCAGAAAACAAGATTTGCATCTGCATGACTGATAGATTTCTTGTCCTGCTATTTGCTTATTACTACCCTTAAAGCCACTCTATAGAATTCTTAAGGCTCCTAGTCTGACTTGGCTCTGATGCCATGATGATGGATACAGATCTGATACCATGTTGATGATAATTTGCATATCCAGGATATCCACCATAAACATACATTGTTGCATCCTGAAGAAGACAGGCATAACCATAAGTTTCATATCCTCGCCCATAATAAGCTAGAGTTTTGAGCCTCTAAGCCCAGTTATGAAAATATTGCAGAGTACGAGGGTTGTATGTATATGGATGCAGCATCAAAAAATGATGATGGATATGCAGCAGCAACAAGTGAATCAGGACATGGTGATGCAGCAGCAACAGGTGCTGCCATAGCGGCAACATAATCCACAGGCGCCATATAAGCAATACCAGGCGTTCTAGCTAAACCAGCCTTAGTATCAGTAGCAACAACAACCCATGCAGATGCCACCTCAACAGCAGAACCAACAGTCATCATTGAAAAACAAGGAAATTACAAATAAATTAATTTCCCTTACATGGATATAAGATTACTAGAGTTTTCAGGAGATTTCAAAAACAAATAAACTATTTTAAAAAAGTACAAATAGAAAACGATCGCATCAGTTATCCAACACTTTCTCTGTCGAAGTATGGTGCTATTCTAGCTATGGTCATCACAAAAGGAACTCTAATCTTGATGCAAAGCACCCCCTCTACAATTTCACAATACCAAAAACACAACAGCACAGGCAATTATCTTGGCCCCAATTTCTGAAAATTTGCTTTGAATATAGCTGGTAATGAATAATTCAACAGGCATGCAAGCCTTTAAAATTCAAATCATTCAATTTTGTTAAACAATTATTTAAGTGTCTGCATTCGAAAATATTTCCAAAAAATAGTTGATACAAATCATTGATTCTCAGCTAACATCCATAACCTGCAATTGCCTTGGCATTCTACAGCGCCCTTATCGCCTCTGGCGTGATCTGCTTCTTAACAGATTCAGATTTCTTTTTTTGCTCCTTTATTGGTGGTTCACTTGTTCTCTGCTCTTACCGCCTCCTTTTCTGTCTTCTACGGGCTACTCTACACACCAATGCGTTGATTCTCTTCGAACGCCCTCCACTCTAAACTCGCTGCGACCTATTTTTTCTTTTAATCAGAATTCTCGCGGACTTTTTCTCAACCTGTGCACCTTGCTACTTAGCCCGACCTCTGATATGGAGCGACCTCTATTTCTTGTGAGTTTGTTTTCCTTCGCCGTTATGAGGAATGGCCTACCTCTGTTTTCCCCTGTATCTTAATTTGCGTGGTCTTCGCAATGGAACCTATCACTTCCTTCAGCTGCACATCTCTATCTTACTCCTTTCTTTGGTATTTCGTAGTCCCTCTCCTTAATCTTAGGTCGTCTCTTCGTTATCTCTTTGTTGTGCTCCAATTCCTTTAATTTTTATTCTAATATCTGCAACCAATATGCAGATTGCGCTCAGCTTATATTCCATCGAGCCTCGTCTCCTTATGCCAGGCACTCCCTCCTCTTTTTTAATGTTTCATAAGTCCTTCGGATGTCTGAAGGTGAAAAGGCACAGACTAAAGAAAATGAATTTAAATTAGAGTGCAAGACTCTTCATTGCCTAAGTGTCAGTCTATGATTCCACTTTGCATATGCGTCGACCAAGGCAGTTGCAAATACAATATCTAACAAAATAATTTCTTAAGTTGTGATGGATACTGGGATTGCATTGGTTATAATCTATCAACATGTTAAACTTTCCCTTTCACCTTTCAGGTAACGTGATTCCTCATTAGAGTTAAGTCGAATATGGAGAGAATGAACTTTGTCCAGCGGGATGCTCCTGCATTAAATTTGCATCTTCAACACTTCTGATGGGACCTGTTAGCAAGAGGTTTGCAAATGGGCTAAAAGAGTTTATATTGAAAGTAGTTGGTATTATCAGAGAATCTTTTGAATTACTATTAGTGAAATGCAAAGAAATTGTAGAAGCTAAGGGGAGAAACTTGATGGAGAAGAATATGTGAATGATTCAAACCCAAGTATTCTACGGTTCTTGCTGAAAAGTCGGGAAGAGTTCTCAAACGTCTAGCTTCAAGATGATCTCTTATCAATGCTAGTTGTTGAACATGAGACAATAGGTTTTGTTTTAACATGGAAAATGTATCCTCTGTGTCAGAATCCTGCTTCACTAAACAAAGCACAAGAGGAGGTTGATAGAGTACTGCATGGAAGGAATCCATATTTTACAAATATGAAGGAGCTGAAATATCTTACCTATTGCATAAATAAGTCAATGTGACTTTATCCACACCCACCTCTATGTGAATATTCTACCAAGTTTTAATTAAACAAGCTCAGGAGGCTGATGTTTTGCGTTGAGGTTATAAGGTGGACGCCAGGATGTTACGACTTTTATTTACAACATCCGTCATTCACCAAAGGTTTGGAATATAGCTGATGAGTTAATACCTGAAAGGTTTGATTTGGATGGTCAAGTGCCAAATGAGACAAACAAGACTTCAGGTTTAGACCCTTTATTGGTAGACCATGGAACTGTATAGGTGATAAGTTTGTATTGTTGGAATCACTGGTTCCATTGGAAATCCTACTACAAAGTTTCAATTTTGAGCTTGTTCCAAACCAAACCATAGGCACGACCACTGGTGCAACTATTCATACTATAATGAAGAAAAGACAAAATAGAGTTCTCGAGTTCATGACAATGTAATTGAATCTAGATTCTCAGCTTATAGATTGTATACTTAATGTTTTGGAAACTAATTCAGTAGCTTTCATTGATACATGTGACTCCTATCCACTAGATCTAAAGACATTTCTCATCCTCTATGGTGAACCGCCAAAATGTTAGTTTCTTGCAAACCAATCCAAGTTTGGAAAAAAGCGACTTCTTCTTTAAAAGATGCTCTTTGAAGACAAGGGTGGAAATTATTCCATTGACATGGTAGCACTTGTAAAGTGCATAAAAGAGGCAGAATTATCTCATCTTGTGAGGATTGTAGATAGACATAAAATTGTTCATTATGAGGACAACACATTGATCTCCCAAACATATGATACTATCAACAATAGCGGTGCTTCAATTGCAGCCAAAGCTTCATCATCCTATGAAACATAATGTATGTAAGTCCCTTAGGAAGATGCCTATATTATTTAACTTAGTAGCAGGTTGGAAGATTTAGGTGTGAGAATCTTAGATCCGGAGGGAATTCAAAAAGTCTCCTGAAAATGAAAGGATAATCAAGAAAAGGTTACATAGGAAAGTAGAAGAGATAATCAAGAAAAGGTTACATAGGAAAGTAGAAGAGATGGAAAAAATTTTATAAAAAAATTCAAAGTCTTTTATGAATAAGTTGTCAGAATCATCATATGGGAAAGGAAAAGAGGTAGTCTTGCGACCCTTCAAAATATTGTCATTTTACAATTATAATTTTGGAAGGAAAACTCTTGGCATTCCTATCCAAGTTCATACAAATATTGGTATAATTATTAATTGGGGGATCCTTTTGCTGCTCTGCTATTGAGGGCTATGATAGGAGGAGCACAAATATTAATTGGGGAACCTTTTGCTGCTCTGCTACTAAGGACTATGATAGGGGAATTGGACTCTTTGAGCTCCTTTGTTTGCAATAAATAATTATTTTTTGATGTCAAATATTTTTTTATGAGGCTGATTATTTTGATGTTTAATTAGCTTTTTTCTTATGCTTTGTCTTCTCTTTTCTCTCTCAGTGTGTTGATATTTCGAAATCTTTGTGCTTCCATAATCAATCTAGTTTTTGTTATTTTAGAAACCTCTATTAGATTTGATGTTTGCAATTAGAGTTATCTTCTTCTTCTTATTTACCTTTTAGTACTTTGTACTTAAAAAGTATCTCAAAATTTGATCATACGAAGGAGAAATGCCTCTCAAACATAGCGGAAAATCGTTAATCTCATAATGGTTTCTCTATTTTTTGGTGCTATTCATGGTTGGCCATTGGATGAGTTAATTGATTTTTTGCAACAACAAAACTATTTACAAACAATTAACATGAATTTTCACATGACAAAATTCCATAATTTTGTATTTATAAGTTATTTTAAATTGAAAGATAGTGAATGAGATTCTAGAAAATAGAAAATAGACTTGCAACCAACATCCATCTAAAAATTATATTTACAATACAAATATTTATTTTGAAAGATAAATTACGATACATTATGGAAAAAATTATTTTGATTGAATGAAAATGATGAAATATATTTTCTTTTTATTACTCTCTACTTCTCTTAAACCTCTGTAATTTTATAATATTACATTTATTATATATTTACACCACTTTTTATCATAAAATAAAATAAAATTATGAAATTAAAAAAATATATATTAATCAAAGTAAAAATGTTTTTGATTGAGGAAAAAATGGGTTTTATAGGGACCCGAAACCATAGTTTACAAACCAAAAAAGATATAACATTAGAGAAGCCAGGGACAGTACGGTTGCACGCTAGAGATCAATAGGATAAAATAGCAGCCACCAACAAAAACCAAGCAAAAGGACAACAAAAAATAAATAACAACAAAAAACACAGCCAAACCTAAATCAGAGACCTTAAAGTCTAAGCCACTTCTGCTTCCAGGTTGTCAAAATCTTGAGCCACCATCTTAAGGTCTTGGGTCTCCAGAGGCATCACATCCAGTCTTTTCTTCATGTTGGCTCTGGTTCTCTTTAAAGGGTCTGAGTCCTCCACCTTGTTTCTATTCTTCTCAGCATCTAGATCCACAATCAAAAGACCCTGCTGAGTGTTATCCATTTTGTCAACCAAAGCTCTTAAGATAGTGGAGTTGTTTGTAACGATTATGTGGTTATGTTCAATAGTTTCTTTTAGGGTTTCCCTGATCTTTTCAACCTCTTTTTCTAGATTCTCACCATCCTTCTTTAGAATTTAGGGAAGACAACTTCTTTGTGGAGGTAATCAGCCATAGCCATCTTCTCATCCACAATCCATAAGGCCCCATTTGAATTATGTTCAACCACTTTAGCTTCTAAGATTTCCATTTTAGTGGTGATAGCCCTGTTTTTAAGATTGAGATCCTTAATCTCATGAAAAGCCCATTTCAGAATTTTAAAATTGTTGACCGCTCCCTTTTTGGCTAGAGATAGGATATCACCATTAAAATCCCTGTCTGGTTTAAAAACTAGGTCATTAGGATTCAAGTCCATGGGAGAACTAGGTCTTTTTCTCTGTCAATGGAGTGGAAAGAGGCAGAGGAAAACTCTTTTCCAGAAGGTCCAACATTGTCTTCATCCAGAGAGTCCTCTTAATAGGCCACCAATTTTTCCATAAGGGGCTCATCCCTCATCTTATCCTTTGCCACAGACACTTCGAGAGGAGTTATTTGAGGACCAACATTTTTATTTGAGGGCTTAGCAAAAGGGGCATTCTTCCTTTTTCTACTAGGAGGGGGAGTAACCTCATCAACCCAATCCGGGTCTGAACCCTTAATATCCACAAGTGAGCTAGACTTTGTGTCATAATCCTCCGAGGCCGAGGCTGTGAGAGGATTAGAAACAATCGATTTTTTTTAAGTGCTCATTAATGAGCAGAATAAGGCCAACATGCAAGATTGGGTTCTTATCAAGATTTTTTCTAAACTCCTCAATACTATTTTTCAAAGAACACAATAGGTAATAGGGAAAAGAAACCCTAACCTTATATCTAAAGTGGTTCTCGTAGACTCTGGTGAATCTCCCATCCAATATTATATATTCCATTAGAACTCTATTTGATACTTTAACCAATCTCTTTTTCTCCTCGTCTGACTTTAGAAAGCTGATAACAGCTTCATCCGAGTATTTCGTGTCATGATAAAATTTCACACCATTAGTTGAGAGACCAATATCTTCTCCAATGAGTGCCTCATCCACCAACACCTTCCTCCATAAGAGAATTATCTCCCCTTTTTCCCAATGTTTAGTGAAATAATCAGCAGCCCTGGGGTTTGCACCATGAAGTCTTTCTATGAAAGGTTGAAGTCCTCCCTTCTCTATTTTCTTCCAGACCTTGGAATTATTTTTATTCTTTATACACACAATCAACTCAACTCTTTTCGTACTTCCTCCTATTGTCATAGAACTCTTTTTTTGATAGCTCACACCATGAAAATACAAACTTATGAGTCCGCAACAAAACCAAAGCACCCACAAAACATGCAAGCTCTTCCCATCTGTCATATTAATTATGATTCAGCCATCAAATCTTATGATATCTCGGTACTTTGAACCTTTCTCTTTAATCATCTTTAAATGTGACTTCTCTCCCATGAGTGCAATCATAGTTGATTAGGGCTCTGACGTCAACATCCAAATCTTTGTAATTTTGCCACATCACCTATCTATTCTTCTTTATTCCCTCATTGGAAAAGAAGTCTTCCACACCATATGCTTCCCTATAGATATGCAAAATTTTAACTTTTTTGAAGTTGGATAAAGTGGCCCTAGCTTCATCAATCCAATATTTTATAGTCCATGATGGGGGTAAATGCCAAGGAGACAATCAATGATATTTTTTGAGTTTCCCTCTATCCAAATATTCTTAAAGTTCATAATTTTCAACAAATTAATGACCTGGTAGGCTCCTATATCTTCAACTAGATGATTTATTTGTATCCCCAAAGAGACAGTTACCGCCGCAATAAACATGCCCTTATCCTCACGTAACACACCCCTAGCCCCTGCCCTTCTCGGATTCCCTTTCGCCGCCCCATCAAAATTGGCTTTTATCCAACCCCTAGGAGGGTGAAACCATAAGACACCATCATGGTTCTTTTTAGCTGGTTTAGAAGCTTTGGACACATCTCCTTTTATCTCCCACACTTTGGCCATCTCAAAGTCATAAGCTAAACAAACCACAAAATCCATCAACACCTCTTGAGAAGGAGCCAAGTTGAAATTTTCCACAATCAGCCTAAATATTTTTCAAACACAAATTTCTCAGTAGTTTCCTTATCCCTAAATAACTTGTTGTTTTTCTCCTTCTGAACTCCCTAAGCAATATAAGGGAAAGTTAGAGAACATAACCTGTGAATATGCGGATTAAAGGAGGGCACCACCCACTGAATAAATTGATCTTTAATTGTACTAGATGACACCCAAGAGATACTCCCAAGAGAGTAGAACCCTTCCTAGATAGAATTCACAAAAGAACAGTGAATAAACAGATGGTTAGCCATTTCCACTACATTCTTGCAAAGGTAGCAATGGTTAGGGATCTGAAAACCCCTCTTACAGAGATTATCCACTGTAAGCACCTTATTCTGAAGGAGAATCCAAAATAAAATATTAACCTTAGGGGTCAAATAGCTAAGCCAAGCTTTGGCCCAAAAGGGAGGACGACCAGGAGATAAAGATAGCAAAGAGATAGCCGAAGAAATAGAGTAGTTGCTCGACGAATTAGCCATCCAAACCAAGATTTCCTCCTGAAAGTTCATTTCCACTTTGAATGCCATAAGGGAGGATTGGATCAGGGCAAGATCCATCATGATCTAACAAAGGTTCACCCAACTCCCATCCGTCCAATAATATTTTACTAAGATTCCAAAATTAGCCTTACAAATATTCGCCCACTATTTAAAACTATCAAAGGAAATTAAAGGTTCCTTCATAATCCATCTATCCTCCCAAAACCTCACAAGATTCCCATTTCCTATGCTCTAGCCCACACCCAAGTGAAGGATTTTTCTCTCTTTTGTAATATCATTCCATAGAGTCGAACCTCAAGGTAGACATTGAGTATCCAACAAAGAATTAAGAGAGCGACAGTTGGCCAGATATTTACTTTTTAACATTTTATTCCATTCTCCCTTTGATGAGAAAATTCTCCAAATCTTTTTAGCAAGGAGAGCACTATTCATAGTTCTGATTTTTTTGAGGCCCAATCCCCCTAGCTTCTTTAGTCTACAAACCAAGTCCCAATCAATAAGGGGCATACACCTTTCTTCAACCCTAGTCCAGAGAAAACGTTTCTAGATTTTCTCAATAGCTTCCACATATTTAAAATGAATATTAAAAGGACTAAGAGCATAGATCAGAAGGTTCTAAGGAGCGAACTTGAGGAGTTGAATCTTACCAACTTGACTGAGAAGAGCTCCTTTCCACCCTGCTAGCATTTTATTGAATATGTCCACCAAGGAGTTCCGTAAAGAATCAAAGGGCTCAAGTCCCAAGGGCAATCCAAGATAAATTGAAGGAAGAACATCCACTGTACAGAGAAAAAATTTTGCTATCTTGTTATGCCTTCTAACTGGAGTGTTGAAGAAAAATAAGGAACTTTTTTGGATATTAATCTTTTGACCAAATGCTCCTTCATAGTTGTCGAGAACTTTTCTAAGATTTCTGGCTTCAACCACTGTTGATTTCCCCATTAATATGGTATCATCAACAAATTTTTGATGAGAGAAAACTAAGTTACTGGATGAAGGACGTAAACCCATCAGGGCTCCTTGATCAACCAATCTATTCAGGTTCTTCCCAAGGCACTCGACCATTATAGTGAAAAGAATAGGGGAGATGGGGTCTACTTGTTTTAAACCTCTAGAATTCTTAAAAATATGTGATGGAGACCCACTGACCAATATAGAGATAGAAGTGGTAGAGATGAGTTGGCTAATCATTTGTATGGCTCTTTTGCTGAAGTCAAATGCCAATGTAATCTTGAATAAAAAATCTGATTCAACACGATGATAAGCTTTGGAGATATCTAACTTCAAGAGAAAACTTTATGTCTTAGAAACAAAGAGTGAATGAATATTTTCATGCACCATTATTATTGAATCCAAAATATAACTTCCAGGAACAAAGCCATTTTGCTGAGGCGAGATTAAGGAAGGAATAATAGTCAAAAGTTTGGAAGTCGGGACTTTAGAAATAATTTTGTAGAATGAATTACAAAGGCTTATGGGCCTACAAACTTGAAATTATGCAACCCCAGGATGTTTAGGAATCAGGACGAGGAAGGTCGCATTGAGTTCCTTTAAGATGCTTCTCAATCTAAAGAATTCCTTAACAAAATTCACCACATCCTCTTCAACAATCTCCCAGAACCATTGAAAAAAGAACATCAAAAAACCATCAAGTCCAGGGGATTTATTACCTTCAAAAGAGAAAGTAGCTCTCTTTATTTCTTCCTTCGAAGGGATGGCAGTAAGCATTTTATTATCTTCCTCCATAAAAAGACTCAGAATAGCCTCAGAAAGAAGAAATTGCAAATTTTGATTAGCCCCATCACTCGCCGATAGAAGATTGCCAAAAAAATAGGACAACTTGTCTCCTAATATCCTCCTCCTTGTCAAAATGGACTCCATTTTCCTCAATATGAGTTATCCTATTTGTAGCACGGTGTTTTAGGGAAGACATATGGGAATATCTAGTATTTTTTTCCCTAGCTGAGAGCCATTGAACCCTAGATCTTTGTCTCCATAAATCTTCTTCTTTAGCTATTAGATCATGCATCTCCATAAGAAGCTCATTTTCTTTTTGTCTAATCTCCTCATTGCATCCCTCTTTTCAGATATTCTCCTAGATTACCTTCAGATCCGACTTTAACTCAACTTTTCTTTTGAAGATATTACCAAAAGATTCTTTGTTCCACACTATTATCCTATTTTTAACTTCTCTTAACGTTTTGGCGACCCTAAACATAGTAGTCCCTGAAATAGAAATATTCCACCATTTCCCAACCTCATCACAGAACTGAGGATGAGACAACCACATATGCTCAAATCTAAAAGGGAAATTTATTTTAGCCACTATTGGGTCTTCCACAAAACTTATACGAAATTGATCAGAACCCACCATCGAAATGGCTTTTAAAGAGAAAAATTACTTAAGAAACCATTGATCGGAAATTAAAGCTCTATCCAATCTGACTTGAATCAACTCCTTACCCACTCTTTGATTTGACCAAGTGAAACAAGCCCCTTGCAGCTCTAGATTGATTAGTTCTTGATTCTTGATGAAGTCCAATAGGTCCATTCTACTTTCCATATTAACCTGGGAACCTCCTAACTTTTCATTATCCTACAATGGAGTATTGCAATCTCCGTGTAGACATGGAAAATATACAATTCGATCTGACACACTGGATCTTGATTTACTAACACCATTTCATGCTGAATCATTTCCTTTGCTAGTCATTTAATTGAATAATTTGTATTTGATTAAAATCATCACTCTCCATCTCTTAATTAAATAAATCAATTTCATTTAATTAATTTATAATCCCCCTTTTAATTAAATAAATCATTTTATTTAATTAATCCCTAAAGTCATCTCATTTAAATTAAATAACTCTTTATTTGGTTTAAATCCAACATCATCCTCCTTTAGTTAAATAAGTCAAAATCCTTATTTAATTAAAGTCTAAATCATTCTCCTCTCAATCTTGATTTAAATAAATCCTAAAATCTAAGTCAAAATTGTCAAATCACCTAATCTCTCATTAAATTGATCAAATCTTGATTAATTAATCTCAATCACTAAGATCCTCTAGAGTTTGCAACTTGCACCAATAAATCAATTTATTTCATTATTAATTCCTCATTTTCATTCAAACTTGGCATTTTTGAGGGAATATTCTCCAAATTTGAATTTTCCCTCCCACATGGCTTATCCATCCAACAAAGCATTTAAGAGCTCTTACATGTCTCTTAAATGTCTCTTACACAAGTTAAACTTGGCATTTAACTCATATTTCATCCCCCCTAAACATGTCACTTCATCAAATTCAAAATTCAAACTTGGCACATTGACCAAAATGTGCACATCCTTCCTCCATTCACATCTTGACAAGTGACACTTGGCCTTTGGATGTTGAATGATCCCACATTGCTCAATTTCACTCATTCTTCCAGTTTTGAAATCTATAAATGAGAGATTCTTCCTCTCATTTCATCATCCACAATCCAAGCAAGTCTACTATACTTCATTTCATCCACAACTTATCCATTTCATATCAAGTTTCCATCATTTTTCATGATTTCATAGCAAGGTTATGCCAGAATTTCATCAAGGAGCTTCAATCATCTAAAAATCTTCATCAAAGTTTGCATAGGAGTTGGGAAAGGGCCAATTTCTATAGATAATTAGCACAAACTTCCCCATGGGATCAAGAGTTTGCATCTTAGAATAGGATTTCATTGTGTTCTTTGTTCATTTATTCATTTTATTTCCTATTTGAGCATTGCAAATGGAATTCATGGGAATCCTTGTTCTTAATTGCATTTGAATCTAACTTTGTGTTTGTTTTTCATGTTTGTGCAAGTATAAGGATTGGGGTTCACATTTTGGTGCTAGAAGGAGAGCAAGAAATCACAAATCTAACATGTTTTTTTATAAATTTCACTATTTTTTGACAGTTTTGTGCATTAATCCCTGTTTTAGCGTATCCCTGGTATCTTTTAGCGCATTCGACCTCTATACACTATTTTAGCACATTTGCACACTATTTTAGAGCATTTGGCACCTTTTTTAGTGCATCTGAGCATTCTTTTAGCGCATCTACACATTCTTTTAGTGCATCTATACACTGTTTTAGCACATAGACCTTTGTTTTAGCACTTTTATAGTTAGTTTTTAAAATGATGATATCTTAGTCATACAAAGGTATTTTTTGACCCTTTTTTTTTGAAATGGGATAGAATTTCATAAGATATGCAATGGTGTAGGTTTTTTTTCAATTTTATGTGTTGAAAGTTTCAATTTTACATCTAAAATCAAATCACACTATAACTTGGTCTAAGTTTTAGGATTTTTATGCTTAATGATCCATGTAACCCTTATATCTTCTTGTTTCTTGATCTCATCTAAAATTTTGAGCACTTTTTTAGTTTAGGAAATAAAAAAGGGAAGGAGAAAATAAAAGAAAAGGTTCTTATGACATCATTTTTCTATTGTATCAAGTGTCTTTAGACACTCTTGGAAGCAATTATAATTTCAATTTTAAGGATTTTATCTCTTCAAGCTTTTAGGACTCAATAGATTCCAATTTGGGCTCTAAAAAGAACAAGAGAAAAGGATTAAAAAGAACCTTAGGTAAATTTACTAGATTTTGTTTACAACTTAACAATTGAACAAGCAACTTTCACTTTTCCTTTTGGTGCTTAAAAATAATTCATTATTGCTTTGAAGGATTTAAAATGAACATGTGCTTTTGTGTCGTCAAATCTTTTTTGCAAAGTAATTTCATTTAAAAATACGCATTTGCTTCTCTCGCGCTTCACAAAAATATTGAGAATCAAAAGTCCTTTTGGTGACATTAAGTTGCATAAAAGATTGCCTCCACATTTCAATTTGGGTACCTTAAAATTGAAAAAAACTTGCAAGTGTGAGTGGAGGATATTGCATACATTCTCTCTCTTTGTATTGCAACAAATATTGATCGAGTTACAAATATAGCTCACTCACTTTTGTTTATCTTAGTGAGCCTGCCTTGTGGGAAAAAGTAATCACCCAAGGGAATGACCCAACCAGGAACACGCTAAATCCAAGCGACTTCCACCCGAGATATAAGTGAGGATATTAGAACAAAGGCCAATATCATGAGGATTATTCTGATGAGAGGGGCAGCAATGGTTTCTCGCCATATTAGATAGTCCCCCACAAACGAAATGCCCACATTAAAACCCCTTATTTAGCAAAGGTCAAAATTCTTAACTATTTATTGGTGCAAAAGGTCATGTCCTTTGAAGTTGCCCCACGTATACATGTGTTTCTATTGTAGAGATGAAAATTATGCCATGGGAGATTCATGGGTACTGATGCTTGGCTGACTCGAGAAGCGAGTGCACTATAAGGGGGAGCCTGTGTGGTCAAGCATCTAATTATCTTCACTAAATATGCGTGGCTAGATTTATTCAAGTGGGATCCCAACAAATATTCTCTTCATCCTAGGGATTGTACATGTTCTTGAAATCAAAACACTTTGCTTGGATCTAAAACAATAGAAAACAAACATTCAATGAATCATTAGAATTTCAAACCCTTTGGAAGAAAAAATACCTTGGAGGTGTCCACATGTTACTTCTTGTCCCGAGGGGTTCTTATCTCTAGAAGGTTTCTAAACATCCAAACATCTCAATTTGTTTCTCCCAAAGTCAACACTAGGAAAGATTTGCCTTGATTTCCTCGATTTCCACATAATGAACTTTGTGGGATGAAAGAAAATTAGGACATTGGACATTCAGTTTGAAAAGCTAATCAAGAGAATTTTTTTAGTAAAAAGAATTCATTAAGCAAAGTTAAATCAATTGAACCCCACACATGTTCTTTTCATCTTTTGGTCATATCATTTTCCATGCAAACATTGGTCTTTTGGTTTGAACAAATTTTAGGGAAAAGCATGTTCTTCATTACCTTGGTCTTGTAAGAAGGTCCTCGTAGGGTCATTTAGGATCAAAACAGACAATCATCTCATCCATCCAAACATTTATCAAAATCCCATTTCACCAAGAACTTTTGAAACCTTGGAAAACATCACTTATGCTAAACTTTAGGAAAAAACATCACCTTGTTTGGCTTAACACACCTAGCTAAATTATCCTTTTGTGTACGAGTTTACTATAGGATAACACAACTTCCTAGGGTTTAAAAGTTCATGATCACATTGTTTGGCTTAACACACTTAGTCAAATTATCCAATCCATAATCACCTCATTTGAATTAACACACTTAGTCAAATTATCCTCTTATGTACGAGTTTACTCTAGGATAACACAACTCCCTAGAGTTTACAAGTGCATTATCACTTTTTTTGACTTAACACACCTAATCAAATCATCTTATGTAAAATTTTGCTTTAGGATAACACAACTTCCTAGATTCTACGAGTGCATTACCCAAAATAACTTTGTTTGACTTAACACTCTTAGTCAAACTATCCTCAATCAAAATCAAATTAAACCAAGTCCTAAAGTCTAGCATTGATCTAAAGATCCTAAAAGTTCAAACACCCATATCATTTTCCCCTTTCATCCTTGATCTCATCATTGGTTCTAAACCACTCAAAGGTCAGCAGGGTCAAAACACAAGAGGAACATGGAATATAAACTTGGTTCAACCATCATGAGTAGTCCAATTCAATGAAACTATCAGGGCCTTAGAATGCCAATTGATTATCAAAACTCACATTTATAAAATCCATACATGGGATCATTGTCTCCTACAAACCTCAATGGTACAACAAAGGTGAGCATGCCCAATCTATATTTTGGAATACCTTTTCCTTTGGTAGATTTAAATCAAAGTCAAAACTTACAAATTTATCAACCTGTAGACATGCAAAACTAACATTGGCATCCAATTCTCCTATTAATCAATTAAAACAATTTATTGATTAGCTTCATCATACTTAATTAAATAAATCAAATTATTTCATTAAGTCCTTAAGTTCTTCTCATTTGATTCAATAAATCAAAATGATTTAAATCAAATGCCAAACTCCTAAAATCCTCCAGGTTAATTAGTTTGAATTAATTAACCTCTAAACATAATCACCCATTCTCTAGCTTTTGACTCAACATGAGTCAAATCTAAACTCTTAACTAACCCACCCACTTGCACCAATAAATCATTTCTTTGATTTATTAATTCTTCTAATTACTTTCAAAAGGGCATCAAGATGGAATATTCTATCAATTTGAATCTTCCCTCCAAAGGACTTGTCCCTTCTAACAAAGCATTAAATTCTCTTACACATGCTCTTACATGTCTCTTGCACAAGTCAAACTTGCCATTTGATGCAGCTTTCATCCCCTCTAAACATGTCATTTCAACAAAATTCAAATTTGAAATTGGCACATGGACCAAAACTTGCACATTCCTCATCCTGTGAAATCTTGACAAGTGGCATCTTGTCATTGGTTTATGAATGATCCCACATTCATCAAAATCTCTCAATCTCCTAAGCTTGAATCTATAAAATGCAAAGCATTTTCACAATTTGACAACATAATTTGATGCACAATCTTGGCATTTGCATCATCATCTCCCATTTTGGTAATCTTGCTTATCAAGGGGTGGGAAAGGGCATCCTTTCTACATCATGAGGAGCACCACTCCTGCTATGGAATAAAGTTTGGTCATGTTTTCATATTCTTTCATTTAACTATCTTTTTTCTACTTATCTAGTTTGCATATATCTAACATGGTCAAATATTTCATAGGGATGTGATTTGATAACAATGCTAATCTATGTCAATGTTTAAGAATTTGTAGATTTCAGTGTCTACAATTTGGCGGTAGAAGGAGGATAGTAACCAACTGCTTAGATTGAGATAAAATAGATTCATTAAGGATGTGTTGGATAGTTAATTTATGGCCGCATCAATTTTCTTGTTTGGTTGACAAATTTTAGCCAAGAGTCTTAATCACCTTATTTCATTACTGTTAAATATCAAAAGTGATGTTCTTATTGGTGGTTTATCTTAAAAGCTAATATTATGGCTCTGTGTAATTTATAGCCAATCAATTAAATTTTCATAAGATGTAGAATGTTGAAAAGTTCATATTTTCTTAAGTCTATGCTTAGACATTAACTACTCAACTGTAAACTGTTTTAAAGTTGTTGCTTGGAGATTTAAAGGGTGAAATATAAAGTCTCCTAAATTATCTTGTTGTGGAGTTGTCAACAGTAAATATCAGGTAATGCGTTGTTTTTGGAGATCACTTTGACTGCAAATAAACAAAGAGAAGGTATGTGCAAATGATCGCTGCAAATGTTAACATTTTGGATATAATCATAGCAACCTCTTGATTATTTAACTCCTTATCACTTTTGTGGAACTGTAAAAGAGAAAGTTGGAGGTATCTAAGTGCTATAATCCACCCTTAACTCATTTTATTCACCTTAAAGTCTTCTTACTTTGAGAGATTCAATGATTGCTCTTATTTGAATACTTTCACAATCTCAAAATTTGAACACTTTATAAATCCAATTATTTAGTCATTGCTTTGATTATGTCTTAAAGTTTATCTTAGATCACTATCTTTAAAAGGCATCGACCTCATTTATTGAGTGTTTAATGCTTGGTGCAAGTTGACATCTGTTTTCTCAGACATTTGAGGCCGAGTGCATATCGCCTAGGCAATATAGTCCATTCTCTTTTATGATGAACGATTAGTATCATCTTTTACCTCTGCCTTTTCCTTGATATAATTTTTTTTTTCAAAATGATATAGAAACCACTATTCTTATGCCTCTCATTGACCTACAAAATTTTCATGTACGCTTCCCTCACGACTTCCATTCTTTGACAGTTCTTTAAACTCTTCTTGCTATGGCTACATGGTCTCTATTTCCTTTCACGATGACTATCCATGGTAGGTCTATGAGGTGTCCTTTGTGTGACTATCCTTTTGATGACCTATTAACACAGAAGACTGGTCTTCTTTCTAGCACTAACTAGAGTCATGCTCTCTCAAAGACATCTAAACATATTTCGTCACTTGTTATAGCCATTTGAACATTTGACAATTTGCAAGTTGTAGTTCACTTGTGTTTCCTTCAGTAATTTTCCAAATCTCCATCTGTACCGGGTAAGTTACATTTGCAAGCTATTACTTTCAATTTCTTCAGTACATGAATATAGTCGATAGTAGAAAGACTAGTTATTTATAATACATTTCTCTGTGGGTATACATCCGCCATCTAAACTTTTGGCTTCGCTATTGACTTGCATGCCTTTTATATGCTTCTATGAGGTATCTTCCAAATAGTTTGCATGCCTTCGCTTCCTAGTATCACTGTTGTTGCCACTATTTTATTACTACTATGGGAGCGACTGAGAGCCCCCATTATACACAGAGACTGATCTGACCTCAATGGAGACTTAGAAATTGAACGTCTCTCTCCGATGTTAATGCCTACAGCGAATTTTTGTCTTCTTGAACCCAACTTTCTTCTGGTAATGTTTCGTTAATGTCTTTTAGCAACTAGCTTCATCTTCCTACCTACATTCATTATGATGCCTTTTTCTCGCTGCATAAAGTTAGTGGAGATTATATCATTCCATTAGGTGCATTCATTTTGCGAAGACATTGTGGTAGGAATTGATTTCAAATAACTATAGGGTAAATCTCACACAATATAGTGTCCTTGACATATTTATTGCTTGCAGATGATTCTTGCAGTAAGTCATTGGCATACGATCTGGAATGACAGAGCTTCATTTTTTCATATTTTGATTTTGATTTAAAAAAAGCTCTCTATTTATGGCGGAAACAATGGGAATGTCATGTGTGATATTTATCTTTAGAATGCATTATCGCTTGGAAAGATATGGTTGTTTCTAAACTCCTTCAATCATTGAAATCATTTAACTGATATTTTAGTTTTGTTGCATTTTTTGAATGTCCAAAACATCAACATTATGACTTATGGTTGTGAGTTATGGGTGATTTGATGATGTACCGAACTAGAGACCATCTTTCTCAATTTCCCCTTCTACTTTTTAGCCATATTATCTTCTACACAACAACCATAGTGCTTGATATGTCATTTAGGAAACTTGAGAAGAATACGTCATGCACCCGAAAGCATTACTACTGTGTCATTTTTATTTGATATGACTGATCTTTTGAACTATTTTTAATTGTTCTGGTTGTGTCAATTGTTCTAGATCCAAAATTTTGGTAAAGTTGTTTGCAACTTTTCTTTAGGCTTGAAATGAACTCCAATTCTTACGGGCATGTGCATGATCATCATGGAAAAAATAGGCCCTGTAAGTGGCAATGAAAATTCAGAAAATCAGAGTTAGGTAACTTGACATAAAAATTTGAATAAGTTATCTATATTATTTAAAAAATATGTAAGAATAGAATCTATAGAAAAATGAATTTAGTTTCTAAACTACTAGGTTTATTTAAAAAATAAAAAAATCTATTTGGTGAAAATTCAAAATTTCAATGCAGTAGTACTTAATTTTTAGGGAAAAAATAAGAAGTAGGTGTTTGTCTAACCACCCTAACCATAATAAAATGATAATATTTTTTAATAATTTTTAAGATATAATTAGAGGACTCATGTTCGGATGTGATGCAGATTTTTTTGTAATTTGTTTACAAGTAAATAATTAATTATGATTTTTTTATTACAACATTTAAAAAATATAAAAACTTGTATGTCTGACCACCTTAACTTGGTCAAAACTTCATGAAATTCAATTTATTTATTTTTAATCCTATAGTATGAAAGCATAGAATGTGACACATGTTTTGGATTCAAAAAATGTGATACCGTTTGAAAGCTATAGATGTTTTTAAATCAACCTATCAATCAGGACTTTAGTCGTAATTCAAATAGAAAATGAATAATAATTATTTATTAAATTCGAAGTGAAGCATAATTTATATTGTTCGAAAGCTGAGAATATCCTTTAAAAACCCTTTTCGTTTTATCAATTTTTGGTAAAAAGAAGGTCGTCAGCCACATGGGCCATCATATCACTTACATATCGCCACCTTGTGGGCCATCATGATCCTGCACATACCCTTATGCCTTTTCAAAAACAATCTCTTTCACATATGATCATGCAATCATTGCATTCGATGAGACCACATCTTTTTGGGCATATTGTTAATGGTTTACATGATTTATACATGCCATAATGGTTGGGTAAGACATCCATCAATTGGAGAGACTATAAAGCGTAGGGCAGTGAGAGGATTGTCGAGCCTCTTATCATTAAGAGATGATAGTTTTTTATTTTGAGAATAAAGTTAACTTCCATCTTGTGAGGTCACAACATCCCCATTGAATATCAATTAATGCATTTATAAAATCTTTGTTGGAGATCTATTAACATATATCACTCTTTGTAGAAACAATTAGTCACTCTCTATAAAAGAAACTAATGTATAGTTGTCTATCTGTATTGAACATTGAATATAGATTGGAAATATTTGCTGCCCAACTATTGTACTTTTTATTTTATTATGTAGATCTTTAGCTAGGCGTGACATCTTTCTTGAACAAATCATTGAAAATCAAAATTTAAAGATTGTAGACATCTTTATTAATTAATTTTTTATAGGCTAAAGTTAGAGAATCAAAATGTTACCATGATTTTATCAACAACTCATTAGATTGTTGAGACTACATCTATTTGGAAAAGCTTGTTGCACATTTGATTGTAAATTTAAGGCATCTAATTTAAACGGCTACACGTTTGATTTTTTCTCATTAATTTGGTGATTTTATTGTCTC
Organism: Sequoiadendron giganteum; assembly: GCA_007115665.2. Taxonomy (NCBI): domain Eukaryota; kingdom Viridiplantae; phylum Streptophyta; class Pinopsida; order Cupressales; family Cupressaceae; genus Sequoiadendron; species Sequoiadendron giganteum. Next base: position 487,304,752 of record CM021100.1, on the reverse strand, counting down.
AAATGCTTTTGCAAATCCGATGATTGAAAAACAGTAAATTTAATTTGCTCGCATTAAATCAATAGTCAATTCATTAAGTTAAATATTTCTTGTCTGCATTCAATCAATGTAAATCTTGACCAGGGGAATCTAATCAACCAGGGGATCTAAGCTAGAAATGATGATTTTTTGTTACAATTTGGCCACCGTCCTTTACATCAAGAAAAGGAAAATATCATTTTCTATTTGAATAAAGTTCTGGATCTATGATTGATTTTGTTTTGCTAACTTAAAGTTGTTGGGTGCAGATTGCTAAGGAGGAGTTTATCGATCAGTTTGTCATGCATAATTATAAATTTGATCTACTTCTCAAGGTGGTTAAATCCAAACAAATTTGAGTTGAAGAATTGAGCACCAAATTTTAACTTAACAAAAGCATTTTTTAATGCTATTGTAAGAGCTTGAACCATCCATTTCCTGCTTTTATTTTCTGTTTTAAACCAACTAGAACAATTTGGATTTAAAATTAATCAGTGATTTATTTTCTTTTTCAAAGTTGGATTAAAAACTAAACATTAGAAACTCACTAAGCTTTTCGATTTGGGTTCTAAAACTGAACAATCAACTCTCACATTTTGATTTTCGGGCCTTAAAATGAACTCAATTTCGCCTTTGAAAATTAAAATAAACATGTGCATTCAATGCTTTGTAATCTTTTTCACAAAGTAATATCATTGAAAAGACGTATGCGCCTCTCTCGCACCTCACGGTGATCTTGAGAATCAAATATCTTTTTCTGATATTAATTTCTCAAAAATATTTCCTTCACATTTCATTTTGGGTTTAAAATTGAACAAAACTTGTCTAGTGTGAGAAAAAGGCATTGCGAGTGTTCTCTCTTTGTTCACACAAACAAAGATGATCGAACTATGAATGCACTTACTCGCTATTGTGCACCTTTAGAGAGCCTTCCTTGGTGGGAAAACGTACTCACCCCAAGGGAACGAATCAAGCAGTAACGGGCTAAAGCCAAGCTCTTCCAAACCGCTAAATAAATTTGTGTTCACGGTGAAAGCCATGGACAATGGGAAGTGGTGCATGATAACTCTCCCCCAGTATCTTTATGATGCATAAATCCCTTGTTCTAAGGGTTGGGAGATCTCTCACAAGGAGTTTATCATTGCACCCCCTAAACTGGATGCCCGTACTACAAAATTTTTTTTAGAAGCCAAAAAATACCTTATGTTTGTTGGTGCAAGAGGTCATGTCATCTGAAGTCACCCCACATATACATGCAGTTCTATTGTAGAGATGAAAAGTATGCCATGGGAGATTCATGGGTACTGAAGCTTGGTTGATCCGAGAAGCGAGTGCACTATAAGGGGGAACCTGTGTGGTCAAGCATCTAATCATCCACACTGAATATGCACAATTGGATTTATCCAAGTGGGAACCTAACAAATATTGCATTTTTCTAGCCTAGGGTTGTACATGTCCTCTGAATCAAAAAAAATTTGCTTGAATCTAAAACAGTGGAAATCAAACATTCAACGAATAATCAAAATTTAAAACCCTTTGGAAGAACAAATACCTTGGAGGTGTCCACATGTTACTACTTGTCCCTAGGGGTTCTTATCTCTAGAAGGCTTCTAAACATTCAAAAATCTCAATTTGTTTATCCCAAAGTCAACATTAGGTAACCTTTCCCTGGATTTCCTTCATTTCCACATAATACACTTTGTGGGATTAGGACATTGGACATTTAGTTTGAAAAAAATTATCAAGAAAGTGTTTATGTCAAAAAGAACCAAATCTAAGCAAGATAACAAAAAATTGAACCACACATGTCCTTGCAATCTTCTTTCTTATGGTTTTTCATACTAACATTGATCTTTTGGTTTGAAACAGTCTTAGGGAAAATCGTGTTCTTCATTACCTTGGTCTTATAAGTAAGTCCTCATAGGGTCATCTAGGATCAAGTCAAAACACTTCATCCACCAAAACATTTATCAAATTTCCATTTCACCAACAACTCTTGGGAACTTTGAAACATCACTTATGCTAGAATTTTAGGAAAAATCAAAATCACCTTGTTTGACTTAACACAACTAGTAAAATTATCAATCCTCTTGAACAAATTTACCTCTAAGATAATGCAACTTCCTAAGGTCTACTAGTTCATGATCACTTTTATTGGCTTAACACACTTAGCCAATTCATCCTCTTATGCAAGTTTTCCCTAGGATAACACAACTTCCTAGGGTTTACAAGTTCACAATTACCTTGTTTGACTTAACACACTTAGTCAAATTATCCAATCCATTATCACCTTGTTTGACTTGACACACTTAGTCAAACTATCCTCAAAATCAAATCAAACCAATTCCTAAAGTCTAGCATTGATCCAAAGTTCCTAAAATTTCAAACATCCATATCATTCACCCCTTTCATCCTTCATCTCATCATTGATCCTAAACCCCTTAGAGGTTAGCAAGGTTGAAACACAAGAAGAACATGGAATATAAACTTGATTCCTCCATCATGAGTAGTCCAATTCAACCAAACTATCCAAGTCTCGCAATACCAATTGATTTTCAAAACTTGCATTTGTACAATCCTTACATGGGATCATTATCTCCTACAAACCTCAATGGTACAACAAATGTGAGTTTTCCGAATCTAAATTTTGGAACACCTTTCCCTTTGGTAGATTTAAATCAAAGTCAAAACTTACAAGTCTATCAACCAAACAATCAAAGCATGAGCCTTCCCCCTTTACCAATCATCAATCAACCGAATCTGAGTAACACCCCCTTCATAAGTCAAAGCATTATATCAAATTCTCATGTCGTTCCACTGATATGACAACAACAAATGGTGATCATCCAAGAAACCCCAACAATCAACACCATTCCCAATCCACCACCACCACTACCAAAGCACAACATGGAAAATTCGTTCTCCATCATGTTGCAAGCCACACAACAAGCCGCACAAGTTGCACAAGCGGCTCAAGTAGCCCAACAAGCATAGACACAATCTCAAGCCCAACACTAGGCTCGATAGGCACAAGGACAATTTCAGACACTATTGCAAACAATGCATCAACCAATGTATCAACAAGTAGCACAACAACAAGCCCAACAAAAAGCATTGCTGGCACAACAACAACACGACCAACAACAAGCATTATTGGCTCAACAACAAACATAGACCTTAATCCCACAATAGAGCTTGCAATAGATTCCCACCACAATCATTGAAAATGATGATCAATATCCATCCACCAATGATCGTGTTGACAATGTCTCTACATCACCTAATGAGTTAGAGGACATATCTCAAGAACTTATTCCAAACCATGATCAACATCTATCACCAATGTCGCGCAATGGTCCCTCCCAAGGCATATTGGCATCCTTTGACCTCATGGTTACGGATAGTGAAGGAATCCTCAAAGAAAAATAGGATATTGATCCACTTCCCATTCCTAATAACAATGTCCAAGAATCCCATGTAAACAATCCATCCTTTGAAATCGACCCATGTCAAGAACTTGATCCAAAGCATGTTGAAAGCAATTGTGAAATCTTTTGAGATCAACAATTTGTATCTCCAATCTACTACAATGATATAGTGGACACTCTCCTATCTATACAAGATATCGCAAATAAGGATCATATCCATATAGCACATACCCCCCCATCTACCCATGAGATGCTTTCTTTAGATGGACATGTAGATGATCTTCATTCAAAACAAGAGTCTCATACTCTTGATATCATTACGAAGGAACAAGAGTCCCCTACTCTTAACATTTGTACACAAGACCAAGATGTAGAAAATTTTGGAGACATAGCAAAAAAAAATCATGAGGAAGGCTTTTATAGAAATTGTGAATCAGAAACATCATGTGAAAGCGTATCAAGAAAGAATCACGAGGAAGACGTTAATGAGGAAAATGAATCATCAATGCTTCTTGAAGAAGCATTACAATATGATATCTCACAAGATCAAGTGAAAGATATCAATCAGACACTCATGCCACATATGGAGGATCCTACCACTTATAAACTTGGATCACTTACCTTTCTTAGGGAAAGCTACCTCATGGATAAAGAAGTTGTCACCTTTGAATATCCACCACAAAGAAGAGAAAGAGAAACACCTTGTTTCCAAGGTAAATCATATCCTATTGTAGACAAAATTTTAGAGCAGATGAATTATTAAGGCAGAGCATTAGGCCTACATGAACAAGGTATCCTAGAACCAATGTAGATTGTTGGAAATCCTAAGCATCAAGGCCTTGGTTATTCGATAATCAAGGGATATAAACATATCAGTAATACCTCTACAAAACTGGGGGCAACTTCATCTCAAGAAAACATCAACATAGGGAGCATGAAGAATCCTTATGATGAAACCAATGTCAACAATACGACTTGTTGTATCACGAATCTTCATCCAACCATCACCCCACCCACGAATTGGGACCAACATCAAGAGGAGGATGTGAATCAAAGAAAGAAGAATATCATCAAAGAAAAAGAAGCAGTAAAACATGCAGGACAAATCAAATACATATGGATACCAAATAATACAAAGAAATACTATCCCTATCAAACTCCATTAGTCAAAGAAACTATGGGGCAAAATCAAAAAGGGAAAATTTTCCATCAAAGATGTCCACAAAAGCAAAATCAGGCTTCTCAAGCGACATACAAAGTGTATCGAGTTTTTGGTCCTAATTCCGTGCACACTTACGTATCCACCCATCATTCCTCATCTTCCCAAGTTTGGAGAGTCAAAGGTTCCAAAATGTCAACCAATCCATCTTTTATTCCTAAACAAAATCCACCATCCATGCCTCCACACATAATATCCAATTCTCACATTGACCATGTGTTTTCAATGACCCTTCATCATATGGATTCAAAAGGCACTCTATTGCGATTTGCACACAAAGACGGAGCCAACTCCGGTATCAACAAAACAGATCAAGAATCTCAAAAGTTGCTTTCGAGTGCACATATCTTTGCAAGACAACTTCTTCAAGAAGGATATCGGTGGCACATTATGAAAGAAGCATCAACATCATAAGTACTAGGTGGTTTAGCATCATTTTAAATCTCTTAGAAAATACAAAAAAATAAAAAAATGCAAAAAATCCAAAAAAATCAGAAAAAGGATTGAAAACCGTAAAGAAAAAAATTGTCCTCCAGCGAAAACAACTTCAGGAAAAGTACCATGATGAAAACCTAGTAAACATGTATCATGTGTACAATCGAGCATCTTTGTGCACCAGTTTAGGAGAAAGCATCTTATCACATACATAATAAAGCTAGCATTCCAGCCATATCATTCGTTCATCCATGAACCGTTTATACAACCCATTACCATCTATCTATCTTATCTTGATCTTGACCAAGTTTGGTATAGATTTCACAAGTGTTTATGGTAAACATCTTGATATGGGTTATTTTCACTGATCCTATCCAATCTAGCATTATTTGAGCCTTGAAGCATTATCCGAATGAGCATTCCTTTGTGCAAACACCTTATCTTATCATAAGAGGATCCATATCCATTTGTCCATTTGTCTATCCAAGAATCCACCCATGGCATTCCTTACATTGCTAGACACTGGGGGTAGATATTTGCATCTTGCTTTGAGAATAAATCTTGATATATATCCTCCGACTTATGTGGAAATTCGAACATTAACATTTGTGATCCAATAATCCAAGTCACTAGCCCATGGCATATTTTGATAGGAAGACGTTCCTTATCAAGCTTTATTCTTTGTCGAACATCAATCCAACAATTCATATCAGTCACATCTAACTTGCATGTTAGCATCACATCAAATCATCAAAAGAATTTTCTTCCAAATCAAGCTTCATCAATCTTGATCAATTGAATCCAATCAATTATCACCTTGTTTGACTTAACACAATTAGTCAAACTATCATCTTGTGCACGAGTTTACTCTAGGATAACACAACTTCCTTGGGTTTACAAGTTCATTATCACCTTGTTTGGCTTAACACACTTAGTCAAATTATCAAAATCATCATCACCTTGTTTGGCTTAACACACCTAGCCAAAATATCCTCTCATGTATGAGTTTACTCTAGGATTACACAACTTCCTATAGTTTACAAGTACATTATCACTTTTGTTTGACTTAACACACTTAGTCAAACTATCCATCCATCAATCTGATTAATCAACATTAAGCTTGGTTTTAGAAAAACTCACAAAACAAACCACTGATATCATCACATATCCATATCCAAATTGTCAAAATCATGTGAAAACTCAAAAACATCATAAAATCAAAAATTCAAAAACATTCAAAAGTCTAAAAAATAAAAAAAACTATGTCATCTTGTCGAACTACGTCATCTCTGAGCTTGAACATAGGTAAGGTTGATCTTTGATCATCCCCCGAGACATTATAGGTTAGTTCTTATGCGTTCATTGCATTGGCAATCCGTTTTCCCATCTATTTTACATTTTAGGTTAGTTCTTATGCGTCTATTGCATTGGCAATCCATTTGCCCATTTATTTTACATTTTTAGGCTAGTCCTTATGCGTCCGTCACATTGACAATCTATTTGCCCATCTATTTTACATTTTTAGGTCAATCCTTATGCGTCTGTCACATTGGCAATCCGTTTGCCCATCTATTTTACATTTTTAGGTCAGTCCTTAGGCGTCCATCACAATGGCATTTGTTTTCCCATCTATTTAGGTGTCTGTCATAATGGAATTTGTTTGTCCATATTTTTCACATTTTAGGTCAGTCCTTTAGCCATCCGTCACAATGGCATTTTGTTTACCCATCTATTTAGGCATCCATCACAATGGAAATCCATTTTCTCATCTATCTCATCAGCAATCAAGTAAATTTTCATCTGAACTACGTCATCTCTGAGCATAAACGTAGGCAAGGCTAATCCTTGATTGGTCCCCGAGACACAAAATACCAAAAAAATTTGTAAAATAAGCTCAAAATCCCAAAAATAGCCTCAAAACATTTCAAAAAATACCAAAAACAGCCTCAAAATATCTGAAAAACCCAAAAATGGTGCATCTGTCTCATCTCACTTCCACCCGCAATAATCACCATTCCTAATAAAGCATCGTCGCTTTCATCCGTTCGTAAGTCAATTAGAAGAAAGTCTAGAAAATTTAATAGTGAATGCTTAATTTTTAGGAGTCTCAAGAATCTAAGTCAGTAAGCAAGCAAGTTGATCAACTCAAAGTATCAATAGCTTATCATCCAATCAGTCCCACCAAAACCCTGATCACTAACTGTCCTAGGATGAATCCTTCAAACGATGGACATAAGCATCAGGTACCCCACAGTAGTTTTTCCTTGGCTAGTGGTACAAAGAAAATTATCTTGTTTGTTTACTTTATCTGGTCTTTTTGATTTATCTTATTTTGCGCTCATTCCAAGGACCTCTCGATGATGCCTAAACAAAACAGGTTTAGAGAGAAAGGAATGGGGCAATGATCATTACCTTTTTTTCTGTTGTGCTGGTTGGGAGTTCTTGTAAAATAACTTGGTGAATACTTTCTTTGTTGGGTCCGTCCTAGCAAGGTTTTTGTATGTCAAGTGTTAACAAGAGCACTCCTATTTGATTGTCGATTCAAATTCCATCACACTAGGCACAACATCATCCCAGTTCTTAATACCTTGATGTATCATACCTATGTCTGTTATCAAGCATAAGGAAAGTTATGCTCTTTATCTCTTCCATCCCTGGATAAGCAATACATCATCATCATTCATCATCATTTCTAATAAAGTTGGCTTGTTGAATTTCCGCATCTTCTTGGATTCAAGGGTTGATCCCTCTCATTCGTCTATCCTCTTTCATGCTAAAAATGCATCCATCTTGCATCTGTACTCTCATCTTGCATAATCACATCATATCATCATAGGATAACATCATCCATCTCATCCAATCTCACATGCATTGCATAATCATAATTTGTTATTCTAAGCATCTTCCAAACATTTCATTTACATCATCATTATCATATAGATCATATCTAGTCTAACCATCCATACATTTATTTTGAACCTCTTTGTCGCGAGATCAACCTCAAATCAAATCTTTTGCTCAATCTCTCGAGGGGGCAATGTGCTAATGTACTTATTCCCACTGGGGCATCCAAAAAAATCAGATTTTTTTAAATTTTGATATCAGCATCATCATTCTTTGAACCAATGCAACAAGTACATTGCTTCAAAGAAGGGAAAAATGTAGACATGCAAAACTAACATTAGCATCCAATTATCCTTTTAATCAATTAAAACAATTTATTGATTAGCTTCATCACACTTAATTAAATAAATCAAATTATTTCATTAAGTCCTTAACTTCTTCTCATTTGATTCAATAAATCAAAATGATTTAAATCAAATGTCAAACTCCTCAAATCCTCTAGGTTAATTAATTTGAATTAATTAACCTCTAAACATAATCACCCATTCTCTAGCTTTTGACTCAACATGAGTCAAATCTAAACTCTTAACTAACCCACCCACTTGCACCAATAAATCATTTCTTTGATTTATTAATTCTTCTAATTACTTTCAAAAGGGCATCAAGATGGAATATTCTATCAATTTGAATCTTCCCTCCAAAGGACTTGTCCCTTCTAACAAAGCATTAAATTCTCTTACACATACTCTTACATGTCTCTTGCACAAGTCAAACTTGGTATTTAATGCACCTTTCATCCCCCCTAAACATGTCATTTCAACAAAATTCAAATTTTAAATTGGTGCATTGGCCAAAACTTGCACATTCCTCATCCTCTGAAATCTTGGCAAGTGGCATCTTGTCATTGGTTTATGAATGATCCCATATTCATCAAAATATCTTAATCTCCTAACCTTGAATCTATAAAATGCAAATCATTTTCACAATTTGACAACACAATTTGAGGAAGAACACAATCTTGGCATTTGCATCATCATCTCTCATTTTGGAAATCTTGCTTATCATGGGGTGGGAAAGGGCATCCTTTCTACATCATGAGGAGCAGCACTCCCCTCTTTAATAAAGTTTGGTCATGTTTTCATATGCTTTCATTTAATTATCTTTGTTCTACTTATCTAGTTTGCATATATCAAACATGGTCAAATATTTGATAAGGATGTTGTGATTTGCTAACAATGTTAATCTATGTCAATGCTTAAGCATTTGCTAATTTCAGTGTCTACACAACCAAACAATCAAGGAATGACCCTTCCCCCTTTATCAACCATCAATCAACCGAATCCGAGCAACACTCCCTTCATAAAGATATAGAGAAATCCAGAGACATATCAGAAATGGGTCATGAAAAAGGCTTCTATAGAAGTTGTGAATCAGAAACATCATGTGAAAGCATATCGAGAATGAATCATGAGGAAGACTTTTACGAGGACAATGAATGATCAATACCTCTCGAAGAAGCATTAAAATATGATATTTCACAAGATCAAGCCAAAGAGATAAATCAAGAATTTATCCCACTTATGGAAGATCCTATCACTTATAAACTTGGATCGCTCACCTTTGCAAGGGAAAATTATCGTATCAATGAAAGAGCTATCGCCTTTGAAGATCCACCACAAAGCAGAGAAGGAGCAACACCTTGTTTCCAAGGTAAATCATATCCTATTGCAAATAAAATGTTTCAATGAATGAATTATCAAGGTAGAGGATTAGGCCTACATGAAAAGGGTATCCTAGAAATAGTGCAGATTATTGGCAATCCTAAGTATCAAGGCTTTGGTTACTCAAAAATCAGAGGATATAAACATATCAGTGACACCTCTATAAAACTGGAGGCAACTTCGTCTCAAACAAATGTCAACATAGAGAGCACAAAGAATCTTTATGATGAAACCAATGCCAATACTACAACTAGCCATGTCATGAATCTCCATCCACCCATCACCCCATCCACGAATTGGGACCAACATCAAAAGGGATATTTGAATCAAATCAAAGAAGCTAAGAAGCACAAAGGACAAATCAAATACATATGGATGCCAAAAAATACAAAGAAAAATGATCGCTATCATACTCCATTAGTCAAAGAAACTATGGGGAAAAATAAAAAGGGAGCAAGTATCCATCAAATATGTCCACAAAGGCAAAAGCAGGCTTCTCAAGTAGCATACAAAGTGTATCAAACAGTTGGTCCTAATTCCATGAACACTTCCATATCCACCCATAATTTCTCATCTTCCCAAGTTTGGAGAGTCAAAGGCTCCAAACTATCAACCAATCCATATTTTATTCTTAAACACACTCCATCCACGCCTCCACGAATGATATCTAATTCTCCCATTGACCATGTGTTGGTGATGACCCTTCATCATAAGGATTTAGAAGGCACTCTATCATGACGTGCACACATTATGATATCGATGGAACATTATGACATAAGCATCTACATCAACACCACTAGGTGGTCCAGAATGACCTTGAAATATTTCATATAAAAATACAAAAAATATCAAAAATCCAAAAAAATAAAATTAGAAAAAGGATTAAAAGCAGTAGAGAGAAAAATTGTTCACTAGTGAAAACCACTATGGTGGTGCTTTGAGCAAGCACCATGATGAAAACTTGGTAAACATGCATCATGTGTAGAATCAAGCATCTATGTGCATCATTTCAGGAGAGAGCATCTTATCACATCCATAATAAAGCCAACATTCCAACCATATCATTCGTTCATCCATGAACCATTTATCCAACCCATTACCATATATCTACCTTATCTTGATCTTGATGAAGATTTGGTGCACACTTTACACTTGCTTATGGTAAGCATCTTGACATGAGTCATTTTTATTGATCTTATATTACCCAACATTGTCTAAGCCTTGAAGCATTATCCAAATGAGCATCCTTTGTTCGAACACCTTATCTTATTGCAAGATAATCCTTGGCATCCTTTTCATGCTTACCATATCCATCTATCCATTCATATACTGATCCAAGCATTCACCCATGGCATTCCATACATTGCTAGACACTGGGGGCAAATATTTACATCTTTCTTTAGGAATAAATATTCATATATATCCTCCAAATTATGTGATGATCTGAACATTGGAAAACTTGAAATTAAATTGGTCAAAGAATTTGTGAGCCAGAAGGCTAAATCACTAGCCCATGACATGTTTTGACAAAACGATGTTCCTTATCAAGATTTATCTTTTTTAAAACATCAATCAAAACAATCAATATCAATTGCATCTAATGTGTACTTCAGTGTCACATCAAATCAAATTCAAAACAATTTTGTTCCAAATCAAGCTTCAAAATCTCAATCAATCAAATCTAGTCAATCCCTCATCATCTCGAGATATCCTTCCCAATCCTTGTGTTTCATAACACTATCCTTGCATTGTTGTGTATCCTCAATAATGTTATCATTATCAATCTTGAAATCCTCGTGTTGCTTAACACTATCATTGCATTGTTGTGTATTCTCAATAATGTTATCATCATCAATCCATCAGTTTGATCATTCAACCCTAGCTTGGTTTTCAGAAAAATTCCAAAATAGAGCACTGGTATCATCATGCATATCCATATCCAAATCATCAAAATTATGCAAAAATCCAAAAAAATTCAGAAAATGATATCAACATCTAAAACATGTCAAAAATTTGAAAAATAAAAAATAGACTCATCTTGTTGAACTACATCATCTTTGAGCTTGAACGTAGGCAAGGTTGATCTTTTATCATCTCCCAAGACATTTTAGGTCAGTCCTTTAGGTGTCCGTCGCAATGGCAGTCCATTTTCCCATCTATCCCATTAGCAGTCAAGTCAATTGTCATTTGAACTATGTCATCTCTAAGCTTAAACATAGGCAAGGCCATCCTTGATTGGCCCTCAAGACACAAAATCCAAAAAAAATCAAAACACCCTCAAAACATTTGGAAAACCCAAAATGGTGCATCCATCTCATCTCGCTTTCACCCGCAATAATTACCATTATTAATAAATCAATCGTCACTGTCATCCTTTGGTAAGTTAGTCAGAAGCAAGTCTAGCAGGTTCAAAAGTGAACACCTAATTGTCAAAGTCTCAAAGTCGAGGTCAGTAAGCAAGCAAGTTGATCAAATCAAAGTATCAATAGCTTATCACCCAATCAGTCTCACCAAAAACCTGATCACAACATGTCCTAGGATGTATCATTTCCATGATAGACATAAGCATCATGTACCCCGTAGTAGTTTAGTCTTGGCTAGCGACACGAAGAACATTAGCTTGTTTGTTTACTTTATCTGGTCTTTTGACTTATCTTATTTTGCACTCATTCCAAGGACCTCTTGATGATGTCTAAACACAATAGGTTTAGAGAGAAAGGAATGGGGCAATGATCATTATCTTTTTTATCTGTTGTGCTTGTTGGATATTCTTGTAAAATAACTTGGCGAATACTTGCTTTATTAAGTCTATCCTAGCAAGGTTTTCATATGTCAAGTATGAACAGGAAGACTCCTATTTGATTGTCTAGTCAAAGTCCATCACATTAGGTACAACGCCATCCTTGTCCTTTATACCTTTGTTCATCATGCATACATGTGCTATTAAACATAAAGTAATTGGCCCTTTTAAAATCCCAACTCTTGCTACGAAAATAATCATCATCATCATAACATAGGCTTGTTGGATCTTCCTTCTATCTTTACTAACATTTCTATCTAAAGTAGGTGTGAGATCTCAAAATATACATGAGGCTACCCATGGTCGATGAATGTCTATACATCATCAGAATTGTCTACATCAAAGAATTATCTTTCCTCCTCTAATCAGTAGAACCACTCCTCTCACATTTTATCACAATATTGATCGAAAAATTAGCCTTTCCACCCAATCTCTCGAGGGGGCAGTATACTAGCATAATCCTTCCACTGGGGCAATAGTGGGGCAAAATTCATGAAATTTTTAACTCTGATCACAATAGTTTATTCTTTGAACCAATACAACGAGTGCATTGCTTCAAAGAGGGGCAAAATGTAGACATGGAAAATATACAATTCGATCCGACACACTGGATCCTGATTTACTAACACCATTTTGCCTTGAATCATTTCCTTTGATAGTCATTTAATCGAATAATCCATATTAAATTAAAATCATCAGTCTTCATCTCTTAATTAAATAAATTAATTTTATTTAATTAATTTGTAATCCCCCTATTAATTAATTAAATCATTTTATTTAATTAATCCCTAAAGTCATCTCATTTGAATTAAATAAATTTTATTTGGTTTAAATCCAACATCATCCCCCTTTAGTTAAATAAATCAAAATATTTATTTAATTAAAGTCTAAACTATTTTACTCTCATTCTTGATTTAAATAAATCCTAAAATCTAAGTCAAAATTTTCAAATCACCCAATCTCTCATTAAATTGATCAAATCTTGATTAATTAATCTCAATCACTAAGATCCTCTAGATTTTGCAACTTGCACCAATAAATCTATTTATTTGATTTATTAATTCCTCATTTTCATTCAAACTTGGCATCTTTGAAGGAATAGTCTCCCAATTTTAGTTTTCCCTCCCACCTGACTTGTCCATCCAAAAAATCATTTAAGAGCTCTTACATGTCTCTTACACAAGTCAAAATTGGCATTTAACTCATCTTTCATCCCCCCTAAACATGTCACTTCATCAAATTCAAAATTCAAACTTGGCACATTGACCAAAATGTGCACAACGTTCCTCCATTCACATCTTGACAAGTGGCACTTGGCCATTGGATGTTGAATGATCCCACATTGCTCAATTTCACTCATTCTTCTAGTTTTGAAATCTATAAATGAAAAACTCTTCGTCTCATTTAATCATCCACAATCCAAGCAAGTATACTATATTTCATTTCATCCACAACTTAACCATTTCATATCAAATTTTCATCATTTTCATGATTTCATAGCAAGGTTATGCAAAAATTTCATTAAGGAGCTTCAATCATCTACAAATCTTCATCAAAGTTTGCATAGGAGTTGGGAAAGGGCCAATTTTTGCACATAATTGACACCAACTCCCCTGTGGGATCAAGAGTTTTCATCTTAGAATAGGATTTCATTGTGTTCTTTGTTCATTTATTGATTTTCTTTCCTATTTGAGCATTACAAATGGATTTCATGGGAAATCGTTGTTCTTTCTTGCATTTGAGTCTAATTGTGTGTTTATTTCTCATGTTTGTGTAGGTATAAGGATTGGGGTTCACACTCCCATAACCACCCAAGTTTCATTAGTGTTTTCACAACAAAAGGCGGCCAAATCTTGCCAAAAAAGCTTTCTAGCCCCCTTTCCATTAGGGGCATAGATATTGGAAATGATCGAGCTAAAATTATCTCTAATATGGGTAAATCTAGTGGCCACATGGTTAGCACTTTCAAACGATGGTTCACCTTTTATTAAATTAAGATTTCAAAAGGTGACAATAACTCCTGAGGCACCTTCTGATCTGTTCCCCTAAACTCCATAAAACTTAAATAATTTGATCTTTTCCACTTTTTCTTTAGGCATTTTAGATTTCTGAATTAATAAAATATTAGGTTTATGATCCCTAACAAAATTATGCAACACATCCCTCTTATGGAGGCTATTCATCCCCCGAATGTTCCAAGACATGATCTTCATTTCTTACTTGGAGTGAGATTGCAAATTTCAGGAATGGTTTTCTGAACACCATCCACAATATCCTATATGCTATCATTCTCCATGTGCCATCAAGTAGTTCTTCTTCCTTGACTATTCTTTATGGCTCCATAATCTGGTTTTTCTCTAGCTCTCCTTGAGATGCCTTTCGGTGTACTCAGTTGTTGGTTTTTCTTATTCCTCCTCTTATTGTTAGAGCTAACATCACCTCTATCAGTTTCTTCCTGACTCTCCTCCTCCTTCCTAGACTCCCAATCTTCCACATAAAACCCTTTCTATTCTAGGGGAAGAGTGTCCATCATGCCATTGTTATTTTGGAATAGGTTCATACTTAAATACTCTAGATTCTAGCTCGAGTCCACAAAGGATTCCTTCACCATCTCCATGGAATCAATAGACTCCGGTATCTGAGCTGCTAACTTACTTGACACCTTACCACCAGAGGCCGGTGATAAAATGGGGATCCAAATCTCTAGCCTAAATTTTTCATATTTGATCGGCATATTTAAACCCTCTGAAGGCATTTCATCGAGTCTAATCTCAAATTTTTCCTTCCCCAAGCAAATATTCTCAGGATTGTTGTCTAGAGGCATTTGACACTGTTGGTCTCCCTCTCCATTTTGCAGGTTCCCTGCATTATTGTCCTCCTCTTCATGTTTTGCTTCTCGCTGATGGGTTTTAGCCATATTACATTCCAAATCAGCCTAAGTCCCTTAATCTCCCTTATTTTTGGGGATATCCTCTGCATCCACCTTCTTTCTGCTTTCATTCTCTTATCTCTTCTTCTCTTTATTTTTTTTGTCTTCCCCATCACTCTTCTTTTTCCAGACTGGCCTCGACTTAGGTTGGGGCTTCCCTTTTGGTTTGTTGGCATTAAGCAGACAATTCTTAGCCCAATGCCCATATTTTCTGCACTTGAAACATGGAAAATGGATTGTTTCAAATTTCAATAGCTTGAACCCAGGAACCCAACTTAGATTGGAGTTCGATAGATGATGACATATCAGCATTCTGGGACACACCCACACATATTCTTGCAAACACTAATTGTCTCCTGGTCACCATCATTGGGTCTATAGAAAAAAGCTCACCAAAAGAGCTAGCTAGGCCACTAAAAACATCCACATTCCAATATTACATTGGAAGTCCAGGGGGTCTAACCTAGAAAGGGACATTTTCAAAAATAGATTCTGAAAGATCTAGGTTAGTGGTCCATTTCTTTAGTGCTAACGAGGACTTTCCAATGATCCAAGGACCTCCACTCCTCACAACCTGAATGTCTTCCTTACAAGAGAACAAAAAAGAAAAATAGGCCTTAGGAAGAGCTGAGACAAGAACTTGGCCATTAGTTCTCCATTTTTCTTAATGAACATCTTGACAACCTCAATATTTGGTCTAGGCCCCATAAATTTACCAACCAACACTCTATCCAGTAGAGAGATATTATGATCAATGACCAGATCAGGGATTGAAATACAAAACTTCTCCTTTGTTGGTTCTGAGATATTGAAAATAGGAGGGAAAATCGATTTTCCATTTGGTTTGACACCAAACAGAGATGACCATTATTTAGGCTTGGTTCCTTCCCCTCTAGCTGCCGCCACCACATTTTTGGTGTTATCAAACTGATGTTCTTTGGTACTTCGAGAAGGAATCTTAGATGGAGCAGCTTTCCCTCTTGGGTCCACCAAGATGTTTCTGTCGAGATTAGGAACAACATTATCATCCTTACCTTGCTTTTTGATTAAATCTTGCTTTGATTCCCCCTAATTCTTCTGATTCAACACTTCCACGGTCTGTGCCATTGTTCAAAGATTCAAAATTACAATTTTATCACTTGTTCACTCACACATCCTCCTGCTCACCCATCCCACTCATTGTTTTATTTAAAAAATGTTTCAATGATTAAATTTCTAAATTTAAAAATAACTTTCCAATTACAATTAACACATTTTATAAATTTACTAAATAAAACATATTATTTTTTTGATGATTTGATTATAGCAATGAACTTAGAAAAAGAAGTTAGAAATAGAATAAAATCACACTAGGTTATAGCACCGAAGGAAACAACTCAAATAACATACAAACTGCTAAGCAGAATGAAACAAAATGTGAAAGCCTTACACTAGAAACCTCTTCTAACTTCCTAATTTTCTGTTTCAAGCATAAATGTTGTTCATCTTTATGGAGCTTATAATTACACAAGCAACCTAATCGTCTCCAATCACACAAGTGAACCTTGGCAAGTCAGAGTATGAAAAAATCCTTCCCACAAATTTTTGACAATCTACAAGGAACAAAAATGAAAATCTTAAATCATTAAACAACCTTACAGACATATTTTTACACATTTGATAAATGCAGCCTTTTTTGAGTTGTCCCTTATAAAGTTATTTATGTTTTCAATAGAATCTTATAATTACCTTACAAATAACAATGTAACATTTTGTTTCCATCACTTTATTATATTATTTCTTCCAATCAACCTCCATGGAGAACTTATCATCAATGAATGGATATCAACATCTGTGATTTTCATTTTCTATAGAAACTATGATAGAATGAGACCTGTACTTAAAGTTCAAATCAATTGAGTCATAGACGCATCCAGAACCCATCCCCATAGTTTGAAAGTGGAACACAACCTCCATTAAGTGTACAATAGTGTGGAGAAGCCTTCAAGTTTTGTGTAGAGAGACAGTCACAATATGTCAACTCAATGAGGTTTTGTCTATGACAACCATATAACTCGTAACATGTGGCCAACTATTGTTGGTTTGATCTCAGGCACCAAGTTTACCTGATCGCTAATGAGACCAACATTCGAATGCAAGATCTTTGTGTTCTAGAGTTTAGTCTATAGAAGGGATAGATATGGATTAACCAGAATTCACTCTTTCCATCAGGTCCACCAATGAAATAAATTCCAAGCATTGCTCTCTAAATGAGAGAATCAACCTAATTTAGCTCATCAAGATGTTTAATTCTATAAGCCATCCATGTCATGGATGGATGAAGTTTAGTGAGGAAACGAGGAGATTGTTAATGAGGCCATATGTACATATAACTTGGAAAAGTGTGCGACCTAGTAGATGATGCGTGCGACATCATCTAAGCAACTCTAACATCCTACAGCATTATTAGTGGAGGAAATTTGAGAACATCATCTTGGAGACTTGGAAATAAAACATGGGATGCAAGCTTAAATAATTTTCTAGCCTCTAGACTTCAATTAATTAGTCATCTTGAATTAGCAAGGAGACAAATACGGTTAGACTTGAGATTACACTACATGTAAAATTGAAACTCAATCAAGTCCACTTTTCTCCATGATATTAAATTCATGCATTCCAACCAAACCTTGGTATTTTAGAAAATCTACGTAACTAATGGGTAAGGTTAGTAATTTAAAATATTCAGAGCCCGTGGTGATAGGAAATTGTTTGACTCTCATGGTAAGGGACACTTGATAAATGGCCATTGATTTCTCAAGAATTGGTAAATATTGTGGACTTTGAAACTTTCTAAGTAGCACACAGATGATGTATGATATTAATCGATGGAAACTACATGGAGTTGAAATGTGTAACCATATATGAGATTAAAACTTGAATATTTTTTACTCTAAACATTAGATTCTTAGTAAAGTAGATTTAAATAGGGATCTTGGGCCTAGATTAGTATTGCTTGCCTTCCTAATTTATGTGAATGTGGAACACATTATAATCTCATTAATTTGTAAATTTAAAAAGTTTTCAAGTTTTTTTTATGGTTTTGGGGACACGCAATGTTCAAGGATTTCGTCAAAGAAATAAACAAGTCAAACACACTCAAAAAACTTGTGATTAAATTTTTTCCCAATCATTTATATATGTTAGAAAATTTTGATTTGCAATAGACAAGGGTAAATTAAATCATATTCCCTTATAAAATAAAATAAAATAGCAAATGAACTATGAATGTACAATTAAACACCATCTTCCAGCTTCATAAATCACTATTGTAGTGTATTTTCGTGTACATGGCTTCATAAGTTGATTTTCTCAAACTCCTTGAGATTCATTCACTAGAACATTACCAAAGATAGACCATATCCTTCACTAGTTTTTCATAATACAATATTTTAAAATAATCAATATTTAAGAACATATCATTTCAATATATTCATCTTGTTATTATGCTTCAATGGACATCCCTTCATTATCATTGAATATTTGATATAGTGCACATTATTATAGTGCAAGCCTATCTTTTAGATTTTTTCATTTAGTATCACCATTAGCCTCCATAATATTATTGTTCATATTTTAAATGATAGAAATAGTTTACATTCCTCAAAATAATATCTCTTCCCATAATCTTGGAGATGGTTTTAAATGTAGTGTGGCAATCAACACATACTCGAAGGTTCTTAAAAAGTCTAATTTTTGTTCCATGAGCTATATTTAACAAACCAAATGCATTTTTAAGATAATGTAAATATATTGAACCTAGAAATATCTTGCTATCTTCATTTTCCTTGCCAAATAAACCTCTATCACTTGAACCTCACCACATTTTCTTGCTTCTACATAGTTACTTTAGAGGAGAACATAAGTTGCAACATTTTTAGGATCCAACTAGAAGAATAGTGTGACTAGAAATACTTAGCCTATATAAGAAAACATATCTGTACAACTGCTATAGATTTAACTGGCACCTTGATAACGATTTTTTTTTAAACTTTCATGGTTAAAATTGACACAAAGATTAATATAGGAATTAAAATTTATACAGTTCTCAAATTATTTAGGAGGACTTTTAATTTCAACTTACATAATAATCTAGACATGCTGACTTAATAGTTATATTTATGACGAGTGAGTGATAAAGTAATCTGACATTAATTAGTTTAGATGTCTTAAAAAAAATTATTTAAAAAATATTGAGAAATACATAATTCTAAACTATTTTATCTATTAAAAAGTTACTTTATTTACTTTTGGAATTATTTTATTTTATTATGTTGTTAATTTTATTCTTATTTTAAGAGCTTATATATATATATTATATTTATATGATAAGAATTAAAGTTCAAAATTCTGTCACAATTTTATAAAGAGAATGATCAACACAATTGTTTCTTTTTTTTAAAACTTGTACTACCTAAAAGTGACATTTATGTTTTAAATTTTAAAACATAAAATAATGAAATATAAATTGGTGTGGTTTATATTTATAATTTTTTAATTTTGAAAAATTAAAATGATATATATATATATATATATATATATATAATTTAAGAGAATAGATTTAATTGATATATATATATATATTTGATGGAACTCTATAAGAAAAAGAGGAAACAATTTTTTCTCACATAAATAACTTAATAATCTTGTGCATGAAATAAAATCAATGAATATTTATTTTTAACAATTTGTTAATATTAAGCTAATCAAAATATCATAATTTTCTACAAACATCAAGTTTTGTTTAATTTTTTATCATTTTAAAAACATATATACTGTTTTGAAGAAGACTTTCTCTTCTAGAGCATTGCATATATTGTTTAGATTATTACATTTTAATATATACTTTAATTTCTAACTAAACTCATGTTTTGATTATAATAAGTTTTTAAACAATCATACTAAAATTAATTTTATTATATTTGTAGAGTATGCTTATTTCAAATAAATAGTAAATAAATATTTTGGTGAAGTACTTTTTTTATTAAATTATTGAATTAGGGTGTTCACTACCTCATCAATAGTTTCATTTGATATCTATTCAATCAAAATATTTTTTATTAAAATTTTGCTGAATAAAACTTTTTCATATAAAAAGAAAATTAGTCAAAATATTATTGTTGATGTTTTTAAGAAAAAATTAAAAAAAAAGCATAGAAGCAATTTTTGATCAAAACTAAAAATTTAATGAATTTATTTTTAACAAATGAAATAGAATTTAAAAAAAATAAAATGTTTTAATATAATTTTAATACTATTTTATTTTTTACTTTTAAAGGTTTAGATTCATTTTACTTACATTTAATTATTATGTTTTGATTAGAGTTTGGATACACATAGTTCAATACATATGCTTTATTACACCCATTCACCATTGGATAATATTCTTGCAAGACTTCTTGTAGGTCATTTTTATTGGTAGATGTAAAGTGTGAAACTCTTTAAACCAAAACATCGACAAAACATTAAATAATTTCATTTATATTCAAAACAAAGTCAACACTTCATTCATTTAGACATCCAAAAATTCAGTCGATTCCAAAACAATGACTTAAAGTCGATAAAATAGATTCAATATACATTTCTAGTTTAAATACATACACGTGTCATATTACATGACATTGATAATAATACAAAAGAAGTTGTAATATAAGTTACAATTCGAGACATAGGCATTCAGTCACCATAAGCTGTTCAGTACATATCTAAAGATTTACAATAATACATAAATGAAGATGATATCCTTTGATCTTCAATCCAATAGCATATCTTCAATAATGAAGACGAGAACAAGGATCACGTACTTTTACTGCCCAACCTCGAAGCTTACGCTTCCCCAAAATTCTTTAGTCATTCAAAGAATACCCAACCCTGCATGAATCGCTTAGCAAAAAGCAGTCGACAAGCAAAATGAAATCTAGTGCGTGCCTAGTATAACTAGTAAAACCACAAGCATTTTCATTTTTCTAATTCATTTAAGAAACAAGAAAGTTTGATACTAGGATATGGTAGAGAGTTCATTAATTCCATCTATTTCAATGGTCCTTATGTTACTTGGCCAAGTAAACTGTCATGCACGACAAATAAAAGCAGTTTTGGAAAAGCAAAATTACACTCTCTAATAACCCATATTCGACACCTGTCTTGGAAGGTAACTTTTCAAACACATGACATGCACATTCATTTATCAAGCATACATGGTTCCAATCAAATAAATACAATCTTTCAAAAACACTTAAACGAAAATCTTGTTTGGAACAAAAATAGTGTAATGTTGTTATTTTCATCATTTTAAAACATAAATATCATTAAATTAATATTTAATCGAATAAATTAAATAACAAAAAGAAGGTGTATCTCAAGTATGTAAATTAAATACATATAAAAACAGGCATAAAAGAGCTCACGTTCTTTCGTTCTATTTACTCCCCTATTTAATCATGTTCTAGTTTGTTTTGCTTCCAAGTAAATCATGTTTTTCACTTAATTGATTTATTTTCTATTTTGAAATCTTTCAAAAAATAAATAATTAATTTTTGAGGAAACAAATTAAAATAAATCATTTTAGTTTATTTTTTGAATGTTTTGAGTTTTATTTGCAAATTTCACTGATTTAAAACTTCTATTTTTAAATCACATTTAAATTTTAAAAGATATTTTATCAAAATGTTTTTTGTTTGATATTCTTTTCAAGTCAAATTTAAAATAACATTTTTTGTCCAACATATTTTTCCAAGTCCAAATTTCTCCTAAATTTATAAATCAACTGTTTTTCATTGTTTTCTAATCCAATTTTTCCTATAATTTTTTATTTCTAATTTCAATGGTTTCTGGAAAAACACAATTTGATGTTTATGAATTTAAGCAGAATTCGGTGAAAATAGAAATAATTTTTAATAGTTTTAAAAATCAAAACAAGAAAATAACTATTTCATTTGAATTCATTGTATTCATGATTTTGATAATAAATTTCCATAGATTCTACCTAGTAATCTCCTTCAAGTGTGTATTTTCTAGATCTGGCAAAGAATTAATTTTCTTTTCTATAGTTGTGTAAGATGGAGTTTACACTCCTTGGAAATTTATTATTTTCTTGTCTACTAGCTTGTTCCTTCTTCCTCTTTCCCTGGCGCCTCTTCCTTTTTCTCTGTCCACCCTTCCAAACTGCACACTTCTATTTTTATTATTTATGTCCTCTTGTTTACCTGGTGCCTCTTCCTTCTTCAGGAACACCTCTTTATTGTGTGTGGGGAGTGGATGAAGGGTCTTTTATCTGCATACAACAGCCTCCCCTCTTCATACGTGCCTAAGCCTCTCTGTCTGCTGGCTGCGTGTGGTGAGTAGGGGGGAATGAAGAAATTTTGTGCCTTTCTTGCACCCTTTAGCTGTCTTATTCTCCCCATGCTTAACCTTCCATCCAATTGCATGCCTTCCTTTTTTTCCTATGCATGGTGAGTAGGGGGGGGATTCAATCTATAGTGGAGATCTTTATTTGACTTTTCCTGCACACCTTCTCTTCCTAGTCATGCCTGTTGGGAATGAGTTGTTTGTCTAGCATAAACAATAAATTGAATTTAAGTTTCCCTTCTCTGATCTAGTCACGTGGAGTGAGTCAGCAGTAAGACAATTCAAAAGGGAAACTAACTCCCTCTCTACCTTCCAAAATAAGCTGAATCCTCTGTCAAAAATCAATAATATTGTGTCTTTTTTTTTCTGTTCCCAACAAAAATGGTTTTTTGTTCTCTTTTCAATTTCCAATTTCTTCCCAAACTGATTCCTTCTTTCTCATGCAATTGGTAGATGTTAATAAGAATAGATCCATAATTTTAGTGTGATCTCCAATTCAATTCTCCAACTCCAAGTTTCAGAATTTGATTGCCTTAAATTGATTGAAGATATTTTCTTCAATCTGTTCAACTCTAGTTTTAAATTCAATCTCCAATTTATACATGATTTGTTTTCCAGTTTGTTTTCAATAACTCAGCTTAGATAGTTTTTAAATTTCTTCATTAAATCTTTTCTCTTTCATATTTTCAAATGAGAAAAATAAAAACAAATAAATTTATAACACAATTATATTACATTTTAATAAATTTCGCAATTAAAAGTCTATTATATTACTTTCAAATAAGAGCTTCATTAATTTTAAATAATAATAAAATATTTACACTAGGAATTCAATTTATTTAAATAAAAACAATTTCATCAGAAAATACTCAAATTGCCATTTAAAACGACATATTCTTTTCACCAATTTTGAGAAATCAATTTAAACTTAATTTAAAATTTGCAAGCACAATAATCAGAAAAATGCATTAAAATAATAACTAAGTGTATGTGTGTGAGATTCTATCATCCTCATAAACATTTAATGGCTAAAACAACTCTACCCAATCGATGTTCTTGCCTTCATTCATGTTCACATGTTCCTGCGTTCACTTGCGCTCGGATTTTCATCAGCAATGACAAACCCCAAATTTAATAAAAATGCATTTGAATTTCAATTCCAATTTCACTTCAATTTAATAATCATTTAACATAATACTTAACAATCTCATGATTAATAATTGCATTTAAATAATCAACAAAATCAATACATGACATCCTTCCCTTCTTGGAAGAGACATCGTCTCGAGGTCTTATTAATCATTTCATAAGCATAGCATCTCAATAGGTAAAACATAGTATCTCGATCATAATGAAATAGTAACTAACAACATAGTTCTCAAATATAAGCATAAACCAATCATAGTAGCATCCACGCTATCAAAGTTCACAAAATGTGAATAAAAAACCAAAGTATCAAGTATCTCATGCATTAAGCAAATACTAATCTATGAAATCGAATGAGGAAAATGACGGTCAATCGTCATAGAATCCTCTCATATAGCACTATCCTCAGTATATTGGCCCCACTAGACCTTGTACTGAGTACTAACACTGATAATACTAGTCTATAAGCAACTGGATTCATGACTTCTAGTACATCAAAGGGTCCCACAAATCTCGTAGCCAACTTTGATGATTTCCCAAAAATACGTAAGATTTACAAAACATTCATTCTATACAGTAATATTTCCTTTTCTAGAACTTGCTTCAAGTGTCCTTACTATCACATAGGGAAACCTTGTATGCTTCACACATACTTACTCTCCCAAAGAGCTTTATTCTATAAATACATCCAATATATAATAATAACTATACTTAGTGATCGGAATTCATTGGTCCATGCATTTATCCTTAGTATAGTTCAAATGGAAGAGGAATGTCGATGTATTGTACACTACATTGTGGGTCCAATCCTTTCCTTTGAATTTACATTGTTAGACAACTCATAACCTGAGTCCATCCACCACTTACATATTCATTATCTCGAGCATAACATTGCTCCTAGACACTTATCAATTTTGATACTACTCCATAGTTAATCTTTGTTATCAATTAAGTTTAATTGATCACTTCTATCTATTTTTTCCTTTTTAACATTTTATCAAGTCTATGATTATATCCAAGCCTTTTTCAGCTTTAATAGAGTTTCCTTTCTTTCCATTTAATAGTCGAAATGTCAATTTTAGATTTTTACAAATCATTCAAGATTTAGTCCACCATTTTACTTATTTGATTAAAATAATATATTGCACATTTATTCAAATGAATGTCTCATGGTATGATTTTGGTTTACACAAACCTATAATTATTTTCTAAACTGAAATAACTTTTCATATTTACTAAGAAACTACTTACCCACAATATATTATTTAGGATCAAAATCCTATAAGTCGAGTTTCCAAAACCTGTTGATTTCTTTGATGAGTCCATCCAACAGAACATTATGTTAATTCTACTAATCAAAGATAGATCAATTTTTCTTGTGTTCTACCATTTTCCTTCTAGAATCTCAAGTGAGTTACATGTCCTACCAATGATGACTTTCGGTCTTCATTTCTTGGAATACTAGATATTACCTTGCTATGTTCCGTGCAGCTTCTTACTCTATCTTCTTTCAAATGATAGTGGATCTTTATTTGACAATTCCCTTTGTCATTGCAATGTCCTAACTCTGACATTATTTTTCTCGTTCCATTCTCGAATCTTCCAAATTTTGGACACATAGGTTCTTTTATATCCAACAATAGTCTATCCTTTGACTAAGTGATAACCTAATTTGATATTACACCATTATTATTCTTCTTGTAAATGGTTATAAGTTTTGCAGAGATAATTCCCATTTATCCTAGGACATCCATACCCTGGATTTTCTTTTGTCCTTGGATTATTTTCAAAGAAACAATTCATCTTTTAACTCAATCTAATTTCCTTGATTAATCTGATACTAATTTTTGAATATTAATCCTCATCCAATCATGTTGATCTCTAGATACTAACCAATTTAATTGCATACCTAATCATCAAGCATAAGAATTCAACTCCATGAATTTCTTAATTATAAAATATTCTGAACTTCCATATTTCATTTTGAGCACAAGTAACAATTATGATGTTATTCTCTGTAAGATTTTTGGCATTTCTTGCTAAGTGACCATTCTATGATCTTCTGTGATGACAACAGATGCTTCCTTTTGAAAGTGTTTCTCCTCTAATATAAGAGCTACTTAAAGTAAAGTCTTGTCAATAATATGACTTCCTTTAACTTACTAGGCATCCCTCCTTTGCTTCTATCCTTACAGAGTTTCATTAACTCCAATGATATTCAATCGCATGGGCAAATCTTAAACCCAATATTCCCTTCCAATTCTTAGGATGGAATCCTTAATTGTTGACTAGTCTGATTGTTTATAGATTTCTCCACTTATATGGCTATAGTCAAGACCCAATGTACAACTCATTCAAGTTTAATCCCTACCTATAGGTGTTAAGAAGTGATTCCAATACGTAATCCAACTTAATAGGTTTTAGTCTCATCATAAGATCTCTCTCTTTATTGAATGATCTTCTTGTCCCAATTAGGTTATCCTTAACCCAAGGTTTCATTCAAGAGTAAGGTAGTCATTAAGTGATTTAATCATTCTCATTAAGAGATTTTGGTGTGGTTCACATAACATCACATCTTACTTTATTTTTCCCTTCATCTCAATGGCTTAAATAGCCAACCTTTTTTTTTCGTCCAAAGGTTTCTTAGCATAGTAAGCTTTAGTGTCAAGTCGTTTCACGACATGGATATATTTCATATAGAAATAACATTGTTATTTAAATTCTCTATATAAAGTATATAAGAGTATAGAGACACTTTCTTCCAATCACAAGTCTCTTAGATCTTTCCTTGTCAATCCCATAGACAATGATCTTCCTTATCATGATTAAGTTATTTGCCTATCCTTTTCTAAGGCATTCATAATAATACCCTTTGATCTTTAGATAATCATAAGGTATAAAGGTCATAGTTCTTAACCTTTCCATTTGTCCTTTTTCCATTGTAGTCATAAAATGTATGACTTAATTGTCCTTATGACTTGCAAAGAAGTCATAACCAAGTTTTGTTGGGTGGGGTACTTAGCTTGAGTCAATTCACTCTCTTCCTTCCCCCCCCCTTAGTGTTTTCATAACTTTTTTTCTTCTTACGTTGAACTTCTAGCAATTTACTTGCTTCTTTGGAAAGTGTTTGCCATTCCTTATTGTTGACCTCTCATTTCCATCTTCTTTCTAATATCTTTTTTTTAATGAAGGAATATCCATACTCAATAACCTCTTTTGTTGATGTACTTCTTAACTCAAAGTGTTTCTTTCCTTGCAACTTCTAGGGTCCTGACACATAGAGCCATGTTGTATTCCTATTTCATTTTAGAACCATTATTCATACGTTGTTTGATTCCAAAAACTTCAATAACCTAAATAATTTTAGTTGCAGGAACCTTACTCACATCATTGATTGTTTCTTTTGACCGTTCTGGTCTTTTCTTAATTCCTCGGTACAAACTCTTTTCTAACAAGATCTTTATCTTAACACAAAAGTTTAAGTCATGAGTTCCCCAACCCTTGAGGATACTTCCTTCATTCATATCCTACTTGAACAATCTAAATTATGCTGACATTGCATATGTAGATTTGTAGTGTTTACACTAATCCCTGAGTTCCTGACTCTTTTACAATTGTAGGTTGCTACAATTCAATTTATGTCATTCCTACTCATTCTCTTTTTCTTAGAGTGTGTATGTACAGGTTATTCTTCCTAACCTTCCTAGATAACCTAATTGCATAATCTTCCGCAATCCTA
The DNA here is from genome assembly GCA_007115665.2 of Sequoiadendron giganteum. NCBI lineage: Eukaryota > Viridiplantae > Streptophyta > Pinopsida > Cupressales > Cupressaceae > Sequoiadendron > Sequoiadendron giganteum. The sequence goes on along the minus strand of CM021100.1, from coordinate 487,277,090 downwards.
GGTTTCATCACAAGTTGTTGGTTTAGGAATTATGATTTCAGGGATGAATCTTTAACTAGCCCCAATTTACAAAAATTACTAATGCTTACATCTTTCTTTTCTCTTCCTTGAGTTCTTTTCTCTTTCTATTCTAGCATAAGAAATTTTCAACATTTATCTTCTGATAAGGTTTACGCATTATTGTGTAATGAGCTCATAGGTTGCAGTGCAGAACCTAGTTGCTCTGATACCAAATGTAAAGTGTGAAACTCTTTAAATCAAAACATCGACAAAAATTTCAATAATTTCATTTATATTCAAAATAAAGTTGACACTTCATTCATTTAGACATCAAAAAATTCAGTCGATTCCAAAACAACGACTTAAAGTTGATAAAATAGATTCAATATACATTTCCAGTTTAAATATGTACACATGTCATATTACACGAAATTGATAATAATACAAAAGAAATTGTAATATAAGTTACAATTCAAGACTTAGGCATTTAGTCGCCATAAGCTCTTTAGTACATAATTAAAGGTTTACAATAATATATAAATGAAGATGACATCCTTTGATCTTCAATCCAATAGCATATCTTCAATAATGAAGATGAGAACAAGGATCAGGCGCTTTTTCCGCCCAACCTTGAACCTTACGCTTCCCCAGAATTCTTTAGTCATTCAAATAAGACCCAACACTGCATGAATCGCTTAGCAAAAAGCAGTCGACAAGCAAGATGGAATCTAGTGCATGCCTAGTATAACTAGTAAAACCACAAGCATTTTCATTTTTCTAGTTCATTTGAGAAACAAGCAAGTTCGATACTAGGATATGGTAGAAAGTTCATTAATTTCATCTATTTCAATGGTGCTTATGTTACTTGGCCAAGTAAAATGACATGCACGAAAAAAAAAAATAGTTTAGGAAAAGCAAAACTACACTCTCTAATAACCCATATTCGGCACTAGTCCCGGAAGGTAACTTTTCAAACACATGACATGCACATTCATTTATCAAGCATGCATGGTTCCTATCAAATAAATACAATCTTTTAAAAAAAATTAAATGAAAATCTTGTTTGGAAAAAAAACCATGTAATGTTGTTCTTTTCATTGTTTTAAAACATAAATATGATTAAATTAATATTTAATTGAATAAATTAAATAACAAAAAGAAGGTGTATATCAAGTATGTAAATTAAATACATATAAAAACATGCATAAAAGAGCACATGTTCTTTCATTCTATTTACTCCTCTATTTAATCCTGTTCTAGTTTGTTTTGCTTCCAAGTAAATCATATTTATAACTTAATTTTATTTTTTTATGTTTTGAATACTTTCAAAAAATAAATAATTAATTTTTGAAGAAATGAATTAAAATAAATCATTTTAGTTTATGTTTTGAATGTTCTGAGTTTTATTTGCAAATTTCACTGATTTAGAACTTCTATTTTTAAATCACGTTTAAAATTTAAAAGATATTTTATCAAAAAAAATTCTATTTGATATTCTTTTCAAGTCAAATTTAAAATAACTTTGTCTGTCCAACATCTTTTTCCAAGTCTAAATTTCTCCTAAATTTATAAATCAACTGTTTTTCATTGTTTTCTAATCCAATTTTTCCTACAATTTTTTGTTTCTAATTTCAATGGTTTCTCGAAAAACACGGTTTGATGTTTATGAATTTAATTAGAATTCGATGAAAATATAAATAATTTTTAATAGTTTTAAAAATCAGAACAAGAAAATAACTATTTCATTTGAATTCACTATATTCATGATTTTGATAATAAATTTCCATAGATTCTACCTGGTAATCTCCTTCAAGGGTGTGTTTTTTGGATCTGGCAAAGAATCAATTTTCTTTTATGTAGCTATGTAAAATGGATTTTACACTCGTTGGAAATTTATTATCTTCCTATCTACTGCCCTGTTCCTTCTTCCTCTTTCCCTAGCGCCTCTTCCTTTTTCGCTATCCACCCTTCCAATGTGCACACTTCTATTTTTAGTATCGTTGTCCTCTTGTTTACCTGGCACCTCTTCCTTCTTCAAGCGCACCTCTTTTATGTGCGTGGGGTGGGGATGAAGGGTATTTTGTCTGCATATAGCAACCTCCCCTCTTTCTGTGTGCCTAAGGCTCTCTATCTGGTGGCTATGTGTGGTGAGTACAAAGGGAATGACGAAATTTTGTGCCTTTCTCACGTGCTTCAGCGTTCTTATTTTCCCCATGCTTAACCTTCCCTCCAATCGCATGCCTTTATTTTTTTCCTATGTGTGGTGAGTAGGGGGAGGATTCAATCTACAATGGAGATCTTTATTTGACTTTTCCTGCACACCTTCTCTTCCTGGCCGCGCCTGTTGGGAATGAGTTGTTTGTCTAGCATAAACAATAAATTGAATTTTAGTTTTCCTTCTCTGCTTTGCCCAGGTGGAGTAAGTGAGGAGTAAGACAATTCAAAAGGGAACCTAACTCCCTCTCTGCCTTCCAAAATCAACTGAATCCTCTGTCAAAAATCAATAATATTGTGTCTTTTGTTTTCTGTTCCCAACAAAAACGGATTTTTGTTCTCTTTTCAATTTCCAATTTCTTCCCAGACCGATTCCTTCTTTCTCATGCAATTGGTAGATGTTAACAAGAATAGATCCGCAATTTTAGTGTGATCTCTAGTTCAATTCTCCAACTCCAAGTTTCAAAATTTGATTGCCTTCAATTGATTGAAGATATTTTGTTCAATCTGTTCAACTCTAGTTTTAAATTCAATCTCCAATTTGTACGTGATTTTTTTTCCAATTTGTTTTCAATAACTCAGCTTAGATATTTGTTTAATTTCTTCATTAAATCTTTTCTCTTTTATATTTTCAAATGAGAAAAATAAAAACAAATAAATTTATAACACAATTATATTACATTTTAATAAATTTTGCAATTAAAAGTCTATTCTATTACTTTCAAATAAGAGCTTCATTGTTTTTAAATAATAATAAAATATCTACACTAGGAATTCAATTTATTTAAATAAAAAGAATTTCACCATAAAATACTCAAATCGCCATTTAAAATGACATTCTTTTCACCAATTTTTTGAAATCAATTTAAACTTAATTTGAAATTTGCAAGCACAATAATCACAAAAATACATTAAAATAATAACTAAGTGTATGTGTGTGAGATTCCATCATCCTCATAAATGTCTAATGGCTAAAACAACTCTACCTGATCGATGTTCTCGCCTTCATGCACGTTCACATGTTCCTGCGTTCACTTGCACTCAAATTTTTGTCAACAATGACAAACCCCAAATTTAATAAAAATGCATTTCAAATCATTTCATTTGCATTTCAATTCCAATTTCACTTCAATTTAATAATCATTTAACATAATACTTAACAATCTCATGATTAATAATTGCATTTAAATAATCGACAAAATCAATACACGACAGTAGATATAAATATGCATATATTTTATGTTTATCTCATAAAATTATTACACTTTTTGATGATATTTCTTCTACATGACATGATACCCATACATCTGTATAGTCATATTTTTTAGATATGACATCTATATTCATACATCCTGTTTTCATTTATGATAATCAATATTTTAGATCTCATGTTTTCTTTACTCATACATCCCATTGGTAATGGCGTACTGTATGATAATATTTTTTGACCTCTTCATGTGAATGATTGTGATGTCACAAATCTCTTCTAATTTATTACATGAAGAAACTATGCAAACAAACTAACTAAAGGAAATTTCATGATAATAATGATGAATTTACACAACTCTTGTAGGTCTACATTCACATGATGATTATGATGGCCGCATAGCATCTACAAGTACACCTTGATGATACTACCACAAATTATGTTGTGTAGTGCATTAGTTCTCCCACTTGAACCTTAACTCACATCTAAACAATATAACCGAATTTTGGCATCATTCATGAAATTGATTGGTGATCATTCTTTTGTAGTCTAGATATAGTTATGTTATTTATCCATAAGGTCAATGATGATCCTATGAATTATGAACTTACATTTGCTTCTCTACATGATGATTATGAATTTACGTATATGTATTCCCAACTTTAGATTATAATTGAATAGTAAATATTTGTAGCAATTACATTCTTCTTTTTTCTTTACTCTTGTTTCTTTCTTTTACAAAATTAAAATAGAAAATCAATTTAAAATTATTTTTAAGAAATTATATATTTATTTTATATTTGTTTAGTCACTTATGTTTCCCAATTCTATTAGTGTACGCCTTCTCTTTGTTTTGTAAAGTGATCTTAGAAATTAAAAACCACATAGATTTTTTATTTTCTCTTTTGTACTAGGGTTTATTAATTTGAATTTCAACACCAAGAGTTGACCAAATTTTGTGTTTCATTAGGCTATATAAATTCTAAAGAGAATATATTAATTTTATCTTAGTGTTTATATTCTTAAAGAATGTCTAAATATGATGTAATTTCATTCCGCCAGTACCGAAAACCTTAGGCAACACCCTTGTATTATATATTTGAGTCTCATGTATTGCAAGGTATATCATAGACTCTCTTAGTTAAGAATTACACTTGGAATAGCAAGCCATTAGCCATTCACCATCCACCTCCATTTCTAAAACTTTCATATATCCACTTCTAACGAAAACAATACCGAAAAGCTCATTTTTCCATTTCAACTTATCAACCTCTAATAACTTTCAAATAAAAATGAAATCGACCAGCTCAAACAAAACTCTTATTATTCTTGGGTCTTTTGAATATCTATTACAACTCCCAACTTCATCAATAATTTTCAAATTTAATTGTCAAACATAAAGAGAAGAAAGGTCTGAAGAAATGAAAATTTAAATGAACACTGAAATGACATCTCCAAACCAAGGGTCATTCCAAAAGTCTATTGTCTTGCAAACATTAAAAACTTAGATATGGAAATTACAACATATTATCAAGTTGCAAATGGTTCTATTCACTATGTAAGAAAAATGCTAAATTTCAGTCGAGCTAAAACAACACACTCTAAGTTTTGACTTGTTTAGGTGACTCACCTTGAATCATAGTTATTTAGGTGTGTCTTGTCAAAGAAGCAAGTGTGATTTCAGATGAACCACCTACACAAATCAAAGCTTAAAATATGTTATTTAAACCAAATTGTAAATTTCCAAGAGCACTCGTTACAATGCTCATTTTATATTACACAAGCAAAGATCCAAGTGTCAAACTATGCCCCGACATGTGCTAATCTATGAAGTTAACTTTGGCTTCAGAAACCACACAATCCAGGGCATGTATAACACTGAGACAAAAACCGTTAAAAAATAGCAGATATTCAAACAAAAAGTACAACACAGGAGATTATAATAACATATCTGGAAGACTTGCTCGTCATAAACACGAGAAAATATTTTCAATGCCTCATACTGGCCATCATTGAACGCCCATGTCCTAGCCAGATTGAGACCATGGCCTAATGCTGCAAGAACAGATGCAACTCCTTTTTTATGTGATGGATCTAATGCTAGACACGGTAACCAGTAAGAATTAAACTCATCAACATCCACAGGATTTGAATTGACAAACAAATGTGTCTTGCGTTGTCACAAACCCATTTCCTGCAGCCAGCTGACAGCTAATAAAAAATACCAAACAGGACACAACATCCATGAAACTCATCATTTGAGCACAACTCATTTGAAAAAATGAGTCTACTGCCTTCAGAAAAACAATGAAAAAATGCAGATAAGCAAGAAAATGATTACAGAGAATGACTCGACATGAAGGTAGCATGAGTACTTAAGACTGAGTTTTTTAGGATGGCAGAGGCACTGCCTATAAATAGTAGAAATGGGTAGTTAGTGGCCTTTGCATCGGGTAGAGTTGAAACAAGGCAAGTTACTGAGTCCCCTAGAACACCTTTCTCTTGGATTGTTACAAAAAAAAATCATGACTACTCAGTGGGAACCTAACCTTATGTTCTGAGAATATCTTGAGCTGCAGATAGACTATAATTGAATGCATTGGAGTGCTGTGGATGTGGAAAGGAGAAGAAGAGAACAAATTTGTGAAAACCTAACCTAAATTCAAAAATGGAAGTCAGTCTAAGGTTGGTATATGTCATTCCAATACATAAAAAGAAAATGGGTTTGTTGAGATCTTCTTACTAAGTCAAACCACGCATTTACCAAATTATGGAGCAGTCTCCTTTTCCAGTCTGATTTTGGCAAATAAATTAAAAGAACAATCCCATTTAAGTTCAAATAATATCTCCTTATTCTAAAGATCGACTGATAAGTCATTGGCATTTTATACTGTAGATTATTTTCAAATTGATTTTGGATTCGCACATTTGAGGTATACTCGAATTTTCCTGGGGAACAAGGATGAGGTAAGACGAGAAATACATTTCCACAAGCCAAACATTGACCCGGCCGTGTGCAAAACTATGGCCCGGCTCACCATTGGCGTTTCAACAATGCATGTTATCGACGACCTCGGTATTTACCAATGCTCGTCAAGAAAAGTCGGGAGCATGCGTGCCGTGATTAATGGACAGTTTCTCAAAAAGATTCGCGTGTTTTATTTTTATAGGCAATTGTCAATTCTTTCAAAAGCATCGCATAGTGCGATTGGAACTGATTAACGTTTTCGTATAGAGCAAGAGAAATGTGAGTTAATATTATATTAATATAATCTTGCAGAACACGACTTAGGAAAATAAAAAGGTTATTTTATAAAAATAAGAAAAGAATTTGAACGAAGGAAAGGATAGGTTAATTTAATTTAATATTAACATAATGTATTGAATATTCCAATAATCTTTTTATAAAAGGTTTTTTTTTTTTAAATCATTAAAATTTTAATCAAAGTAAATAGATAAAAACTTGAGGTTATAGGAAAAAAAGTGTATATTATTTTTTCATTTTAAGTTTATTTGATCTTATTCCATATTTAATTTAGACTATCTTATGCATAAGGTAGTATAGTTTGATTTTTTTATTCATTAGTTCACCTTATTAATTAACGATTAGATTTAATTATCACTTTAGTTATTCTTGTAGATTGGATTAGAGCACAAATGTATATATGTTCCGAACATAGAATCACACCCACAACCTTATCCTAATAATTGTTACTCAATTTATGTGCCTATTATTTAAAACTTAGTGTCTAAGAGTGGATTTAAAGAGAAGTCATATGAAAATACTATAATCAAGTATAATCAAGCAAAATCATGAAAAGATTAAAATATATGATTCTAGCATATCAAAAAGTTCTACTTGCATATCTACATTAGGATTTATAAATATTACCTAGGGCCTCATGCATTTTGTATCTAGTTTCTCTTTGATAACATGAATAAAAAATGATCTTGACTCACCATCAAAGGTGTTTATTGTTTGCTTTTGTTTACAACAAATCAAAAAGTTTCGTCTACCACCCCATTTGTTTCCATAGTATGTTTGAACAAAGGAAAAATTCACACTAGGTAAGAGTGTCCATTTAAACTAATAGCACAAAAATTCATGTCATGGGATTTTATATAGAGCAAAAGTTTGAATTTATTTTACAATTTTGAGGAAAGATCCTATTGGTGCAACAAAGAATATCTACATGCAAAGATAATGTGATGCATTCATGATCATGTGGTCTTATAAATAGTGTGATCATGTGAAAATTGATGCAAATAAAATAATATTCATTGAAGTTTCAAAATTTATTTGAGACTTTTTTCTTCTATGCATTATGGAAGGCTTCTTAGAGGAATTATATTATAGTCATCTATCCATTGTCTTTCTTCTAAACTCTTTTTCATTAAGGAAAAAATACATCATCTTCTCTTTTCTTACACCTCTTTTAATTCTCTCCACCTCTCTCCCTTCTCCCTCTAGGATTTACATAATCCCTTTCTCTCTATAGGATGCCATCATCCTCCCCTTCTCTCTCAAGGGTTTTTCCTCCCCTCTAAAATTACATATATATATTTATAGTCTTTCCTGTCATAGATTTTTTTTCAAGAACTTGAAGAACTTCTAAAACCTTGTCTTTTGTTTAAAGGTTTGAGAGGTTCTAGAAATATTTTATCCTTAAGAACTTGAAAAGTTACCTCCAACATCTTTGTTGTATCATATTTCAAAATTTTCATTAATTTTATAAAGGCAATGATTTTTTCTTTTGCATATCGAAAAGGTTTTGAAAATCTTGTTGAGTGTTGATGAGGTTTTGAAAGCCTTGTTGAGAGCTAACAAAGGTTGTGAAATTGTGATAAATCATTGACATTGATCTTCAAAGCACTTTCTTTCACTTTCAAAATGTGTTAGAAACTTTCATCCATGATGGAGAAAAATTTAGGAACCAAAATTTGACTTTGAAACAACAATCATTCTATCATAATCAAGAGGTGAAATACTATTGTGTTTTGACAAGGTTAAGGAAATTGTTAGAATTATGAAACAAGCACAAAACCATGAGCCATAGGATCAAACAATGAACAAAGACACTTTCCACACAAGAGATCTGCAAACAATATATGCAATATTCTTGAACAAGAAAAAGCTACAAAAGCAAGAGACTTTCATGAAGATATGAAAGCTCCAGATATTTACAGTGAGGGTTGAGTACTTATAAGAGGAAAACCTTAAATGAGAAAGTGATCAGATCATGAAAAGTGTCAACATCACATGAGATGAGACATAATGATCTAATAATAGCTCAACTAATAAAAGCATTAAAGCACTCCAAAGTTTAGCTTAATTGCATGAGAATAAATTAGACTAACAATCAATTAAATATTAATTAATTATTAATTAATGCATGATTACTAACAAACCCCTTAAGATGAACTAGTAGCTACAAACCCTAAAAAAAGGAATGTAATATGGGTCCCAAAAAACAAGGCCATGTAAGGTACCTATGTACAAAAAAAAGATCTTTATAATGTAGAGAAATAGAGAAAACCTCATGGGAAAAACTCCACTCCAAAAAAAGTTGAAAGCCAAGTGAAGGACTATAGAAGCCTCCAAACATGATAGTTTTCTGAAAAAATAAGAACATGTAGAACATCTAGAAGCATGAAGAAGCTGCAAACACTATCGAAGAATGACTGCTGTAATGCCGAAAATAGGAATGCAAGAGTATCCATATGGTAAGTGATCCATCTCACCGAAATACAAGTAACTAGTCACTGATGTATGCTACATCCAAAAGTACATAGGAACAAATACTATATATATAGCTTACTCCAATGCATAACCAAAATAGCATTAGAGCCAAGAGTAGAAACCCCCCCATAATGTTGAAAAGGGAGAGGCATGATAGGTACACTGAAAGTGAATGCAAAAAGAAGTGCATGAAGAAGAATTAGGAACATCTGAACATGAAAACATGAAAGTACCCACATATAAAAGGTGTGAAAATAAAAGTCACACATGTATGAGGTTGTTGTTGTGGAAGGGACACTTTGTTGTCGTGGAAGGGACACTCACTTGACAAAGGTATGATTGCAAACAAAAGGAAAAAAATCAAACCCATCCATGGCGCTTTATAACATAGTGAGAGTACAATAAAGCACAAAATAATGTGCAAGATCCCTTAAAAGATACACCTGCTATGGCACTTTATTTCAGTGCATTTACAAAATGAAAAATTCATACAATGGGAGCCCATAATGTCCAAAAAAGGACTACATGCTGGAAATATAATTCTCTAATAGAGAAAAAAGAAACTGGTAGCAACATGATGAAGTGCATTAAAAATCATGCACTTTAAAAAAAATAGCACCCAAAAAAGTGTCTGGATGCAGAAGATATGACTCGTTGAAGTCTCCAAAATGAGAACTTAACATCAACAGCACTGAGAAAACTAAATTCTGGAAAAAACCTAAAGTCAAATTTGGAAAACACCTACACCACCATTAAGAGCTCAAAATTCCAACCCATTTAAAAAAAAATGCATTGGAAAAGACAATCATATGGTTGAGATATGGCCTCTAGAATATGAGGCACAAAACTGAAAAGCCTAATGGAGAGGAGCTAAATAGGGCAAAAGAAAACCCCTCCAATTTTTTCAAAAACACCTCCAAAAATAGAGACCCACCAAATATAGTGGTGCTAAGAGAAAAAAATCTCCCCCAAATGTATAAGTATAGTGCATTTATTTTTCTAAAAAATAATAATTGCAAAACATAATGGTAGTTTTTATTTTAAAGAAAAAAAACTAACCAAAAAAAACTATCATATTTTTCTTTACAAAAATAGATAAAAACATTTTTGTTTTTTTTTAATATATTAAAAAAATAAGGAGGGACCCCACCACTGGCAGCCTCCAAGGGGCCGCCACCGATAGGGCGACGATACACCAAGGTACCATAGGGATGGGCCTATAGGTTTGCCACCTTCGCCATGGCAGGGGTGAGCTGTACCGAACCCTCCTTTTTTAATATATATATTTTTTAAAAGAGAAAACCTACTCACATTTTAGAAAAAAATTAACAATTTTAAAAAAAAATCATATGAAAAATCATATGATTTCTTTTACCTCGATTTTTCTGCCGGGGAGGCCGTACAACCTCCTTGGCAAATTTTTTTTTCTTCAGAAACTCCTGACAAATATTTTGATGATTTGACAATCAATCTTAAGGTTTATGGGTCTTCTAAGCGCAATGGTGATGACCTTTTTGGTTCAAAACACACCAAAATTGTAGCTACCCTCTGGATTCAAAAACGAAGCAACCACTTCAAACCCCCGTAGATCTGGCTTCAAGAACCCAAATCAGTCGAAATAAAATTCAAATATAACTTTCTCGACAACTTTGAATGCAACGATGAGGTTATTTTTGCACCAAAATGCACCAAAAATTTTCCCACCTCCAAAAATTGCAAAAAAAAGCAAAGGGGATTCAAATTTGATGCCTGTACAACCCTTGTTGAAGAAAAAAATCTCATGAATTGAAAAGGGGTTCGCTGAATCCACACTCTGATACCATGTTAGTATTGTGAAACAAGTAAAAGACCATGAGCCACAGGATCAAACAATGAACAAATACACCTTCCACCCAAGAGATCTGCAAACAATCTATGCAATATTCCTCAACAAGAAAAAACTACAAAAGCAAGAGACTTTCAAGAAGATATGAAAGCTTCAAATATTTACAATGACGGTTGAGTGGTTAGAAAAGAAAAACCTTAAATAAGAAAGGGATTAGATCATGACAAGTGTCAACATAATATGAGCTGAGACATAACGATCTAATAATAGCTCAACTAATGAAAGCATTAAAACACTTCTAAGTTTAGCTTAAGTGTATGAGAATAAATTATACTAATAATTTATTAAAGATTAATTAATTATTAGCTAATGCATGATTAATGTAATAGAAATCATGTTGGGGACTAATGAAATTTTTGAAAACATGCCAAATCTCTTAAACCTATTAGAATATGTTTTTCCTTTAGATACAAAAGAACAAAAAACATTTCATCAAGTGATTTGAATAGTACATTTGGTTTCGAGAAGATTGTGACAACCTTCTTGGAGGCCAATGATGGTTTTGAAAGAATAATAGAAACTTAACACCACCTTATGAGAGACTTACTTTCAAAAATGAAAGAGTTATACAAGTTTGTGGATAATAGAAACAAGTTCTAAGACCCACTATAAACCTTGACACAAGTAGTTTCTTTCAAAGTAAGAAAGTCCTTAAGTGGCTATCAGGACCATATGAGATCGTGACAACCTCTTTCAACATTGAAACAAATTATGAAACCTCTTAGTTTACCTAATGTATTTTCTCTTAGAGAAACTTTACGATTTTCTAAATTGAGTTTTTCAAAGAAACTAGTAAAATTAATAGGAGCACAAAAAAATTTAATTGAAATTTTTAAAAAATACAATTTTTGTTTTCATTAATACATGATTGTTCATGGAAAAAACAAATCGTGAATCAAACTTATCGAGTAATATTTTTTTTGGAATAGGTTCACACAATGGATTTGAATGATAGGATCATCCTTCTATATTATAAACAACCCTCCTCAATCTCCAATACTAGAATAGGTACATAGAAATATTTTTTCCTTCTCCTCTTCTAGCATTTGGCTAAGAAAATCTCCATCCTTCTTTGTCAAGTTTGTTCCTCAAACCTTCTTCTTCTGGACCCATGTCTATCACTGGCCATCCTCCTCCTCTAAATACAACTCAAAACTTAATAGTTCTACACATTTCTCCACTCTCCAATTCTCTTTCTCCTAATATGGAGATTAATGTACCATTGGATGAATTCCTCCACATAAAATATTATATATTTTCCCCATTCACTACTACACTTGCACTCAAAGAAAGATTACACATTATTGTAGTGTAGGAAAAACTCTCCCCTTTTCACCCTTAATTTGTGAATGATTAATAATAAAATGAACCTAATTATGCCTTAATTTAGCATTGTAATATGTTTTTCATATTCACATTAAGTTTAGGGCCCTTTTAAATTAAATGGACCTAAATGTGCCTTGCTTTTTATGTTGTAAGGTGTATATTTACACTTTTACATGAATCTAGGGTTTTATTAATTGATTGAGGTTAATTTTCCTTAGTTGGCCCCTTTAATTTGAATCCGAGACTAATTAAATGCAAATTCTGAGGGATAAAACCCGACATTCATAAATGCCATTACATAACACTTAACTTTGGAGGATGTGTCCTAGGTAAGTGACCTAGGACCCATTGTCCATAGGGTGAATGGGTCCTCACTTAGTCCTAGGGTCCTATTTTTACACAATGTTTAATATTTCCCGATGTGTGTCCTAGGTAACTGGCCTAGGACCCATTCACCCTATGCTGAATGGGTTCTCAATTAGACCTAGGAACCCCCTTTAAAATATGTTTTTGGTGGTATTTTAATGATTTCAAATCTATAATTCAATGTCATCTTTTGATATTTGTATTTTTAGAATTAATAATAAGATGTGTATACATACAAGGTTATTTGACTAAGCTCATCCTAGAATCACATAAGTAATCAAGAGTATTTTCACAAGAGAAATTCAAGAGCATTCAAGAGAAATTTCAAGGCATTTCAACCAAATATTATAGAAGATAATTATTGCAGCAATCAAGATTCATTTCATCATGTCAAAGATTTGTTATATCATGAATGTTGTTTGAGCTCCTATGGTCATGTAGTGTTCAAGATATAATCAAGCATTGAAAGGAATTGTTTCACATTAAGATTCTTGATTCCAACCTTCAAAGAATATTTATTTCCAATTTCCCAGATAAAATTCAAACAATATTGAAATGATGAGATTTCTCTCCTTCACACAATTATGCACAACCCTTCATTATTATCAAAATTTGATTAGTAGTCATGATATGAATAATCCACCTAGCCATCCTAAAAAGTTTGAATCTGCATCTCAAATTAGTTATCAATCCTTCAAGAAAAAGAATAGGGGATCTTACAACTTAATTCCCCTCAACCAAATGAACAAGTTGATAAACAAGTGGCTTCTATAAAGACAAAAAGTCCTTTTTCCCTTTGGGGATAGGAATAGAAATGTTATCCCTCTACTCGACACCCTTCATAATATCATGCTACAACTCATGGACAAGAATATGATTTCATTACCTCCTATTAGAGCTCCTAATCCTAATAAACCATTACCCTCAAACTATAGATCAAACACTTATTTCCATTTTGACAAAAAAATATAGACATAATACATAATATTGCAAGCATCTTAAACATCTTGTGCAAGACCTCATTGATTCTAATCAAATTCAAATTGGAGGTGTGAATGATTAAGGTAATAAGTACGTAGCTCCTCCTAATGAAAACTTAAAAATCTTTAGAAATCCCATGCCAAAACAAACTATTTAATTTGTCAAAGCTAGTGAAGCAAAGAATGATGTGTTGAATGTTGACACGGACGATGAAAACACAAAAGATGACAATGAGGAAAAAACTAATTAAAATGGTGTCATTTATTGAAGCTAAAACTTGTAAGGGTAAAACCAGAATGCCCCTTAATATTGCTTTCTCAAAAAAAGACACAATAATACATGCACGGTCCAATGGTCCTCTTTTCATAGCTTGAAAAATCAATGACAAGCCTACTAATTGGATATTAATTTATCTCGTTTGTGTAGAGAATGTGATTACTAAAGAATTCCTATATGTGCATGAAATCTATCAAGATACATATGACAAACCAAAATCATGGATCAAAATGCATAATGATTTTGCTTGCCCTATGATTGGCTTGATAAATCTCCCTTTTAAAGTTGGACTGAAAAAATTAAATGTCTTATTCACCATAATCCCGTCATTAGACCAATTTAATGTGAAATTAGGCTATCCATGGCTTTGCTCAATGAATTCCATCTCATAGGTTGTGCATAAATGTTTAAAGTTTTCGTATGGAAATCGGATATTTACTATGATTCATAGTGGCTTTGATCCTATATCTTCCCATGGGAGCTTTTCATTTGATTTCTTTTTTCCCAAGCCTATTGAATCTATTAGACCCTATGAAGGCTTCTTTTTCAAATCATATCAAAATTTTAAGGCAAACCATATAGAAAAATTATCCCTTAGAAATATGCCTCAACTCGTGATTGAGCCACGTATCCTTGAAAAACCAATGATTAAACAAAAAGCCCTTCCAAATATCTAAGAGAAACCTATGACAACTCATCCTATCATTTCCTATAAGAGACTACAAGACAATCAAAAAAATCTCGTTGTGCCTTCTAAAATCAAACAATTTTACAAAGCTAAAGAGAAAGTGGTTGAGCAACCTCCTATGGTTCCTTATGTTCCTCCCCTAAGGGAAGACAAGAAACTTATGGTTGATAAACCTACTCCTACATAATTAAAAATTGAAAATATATTGAGAAGAAACTAAAATTCTAGAGAGCATAGGCATAGATGTCATGCTTTTGCTTGTATGTTACAAACTAAATGGGAAAAGAGAAATATAGAAAATTGAAATCCGAACTTGGTTGAAGAAATGAATGATGACTCTATACCTTCACTGCAATATAAACAAGAACCTTATAGAGACATTATCATTCAACCTCTTGTTGTGATTAATTTAGATGATGAAATTGATATTATAAAGAGCGATGAACAAGTGCATAATGAGTTGAATTCATTGTTCTCCTCTTCCATGAGCTTGAATGACAATTCTCCTAAAAAGAGTGTTGAAATTGGTAGGTGTCCTAATTCAACACTTGATGTTGTCCCTTTGGATAGTTTTTCCTTTTATCTACACCGAAAAAGATTGGGATGCAGACAACCTTCTATAGGTTGACACACATGTTCCTTACTAATATTTTGCATTATTTTATTTTTCATGGTTATTTATGTTATTGCATGTGTGCAATGTGATCCCCTATATTGTTTTGTTTGATTTATCTCTCTCTTAATGTACATTCCTTTATTTTTACCTACATTCTTCTATTTTTACCTATATTCTTCTCTATGTCGTAAAATTTTTACCTTTTTCACTTGTCTTGTGTTTTCTTTTTGGGGATGATGCAAGGCATCAAGAAATTTAGGTGTCTTCCTTGTTGACGTGAAAGGCTTTTTCATTGTTTTTACTCTCCACGTGTCATTCTAATAGTTCTGTGGGTATTTGGGGAATGATGATGTTTTTGGGCTCTTAAAAAATATTGTAGCACAAATATATTGACCCTAAATCCATATATCCCTTATGTATTTTCGGGGGCAACCCATCCTTCCTTTTTCATGATGTAGCTTCATTTCAAAACCATATGACTTGGCATAGGGATTTCCAAGTAAGCTCTCATGTCTTAGGATTAAATCATTGGCTACTTTAAAGAAATTTCTCATAGAAATGGTGTTAGCAACTGCTTTAATGTGTGGGCATAAATCAATAATATCTTTTGATAATTTTCATGTTTCATGGTGTGATTTTATTTCTGCTTGTGATGCGTCCTTTTCTTGGTGGTGTCATTGGGTTTCATAGTGTGGTTTTATTTCATCTTAGTGGTGATGTGACATAATGCATTCCCTAACTTGCAAATATTTTACTCTTGACTTTTCCTCTCTTGGAGAAATTAGGCATGATGTTCCCTAAGAAGAATACCTTACATGAAATAAGAAAGATCCCTTTGAACAAAACCTATATATAATGTTGATAAGTGTTTCACATAACATAGATTGCTAACCTTGTGAAGCTCGAACCCTAAATTTAAGGCCACTTAGCATAATACACTTTACTTGCCTATGGAGTATTGCCTTGTTCATGGGTTCTTAGCATGACGTAGCTTGTTAAGCCCTATGGAGCTTGAAACTTTGTCTTGTGGTGCCTTATTGAATTTTTTAGGAGGATAGCTTTGCTATGCTATGGGAGCCTAATAGGATTCTCCCATTTTCCACCCTTTATTGGAAGACTCACCTAGTGGACAACATGAAGTTCTGCTACCTCAGAGTGAGTTCAATCGATAGCTTAGATGTGTTCCACATCGTGTTGGACACTCTAGGCTTGGTCTTCTAGAACTTTGATGTTGTATGATTATGTATCTTTCTCTTGGTTGCATACATAAGTGTCTTGAGTTTCTACTTTAGTATGAGTTTGACATGGGGTCATACTCTCACTAAAGTTGGGGCAAAATGTAGTGTAGGAAAAAGTATCCCTTTTTCACACTTAATATGAGAATAATTAATAATAAAATAAACCTAATTATTTCTTAATTTAGTGTTGTAATATGTTACTCATATTCACATTATGTTTAGGGTCCTTTTAAATTAAATGGACCTAATTGTGCCTTGTTTTTTATGTTGTAAGTTGTATCTTTACACTTTCATATTAATCTAGCACTTTATTAATTGATTGAGGTTAATTATCCTTTAATTGGCCCCTTTAATTAAAATACAAGCCTAATTAAATGCAAATTCAGAGGGATAAAACCTGACATTCATAAATTTCATTAAATAAAAATTAACTTTTGATGATTTGACTCCTAGGTAAGTGACCTAGGACCAGTTCGCCATGGGAAAAATGGGTCCTCACTTAGTCCTAGGACCCTATTTTTACATAATTTTCAACACTTCCTGATGTGTGTCCTAGGTAAGTGGCCTAGGATGGGTCCTCACTTAGACCTAGGACCCCCCTTTAAAATATGTTTTTGGTAGTATTTTAATGATTTCAAATATATAATTCAATGTTAGCTTGTGATATTTAAATTTTGGGAATTAATGTTAAGATATGTATAAATACAAAGTTATCTCACTAAGTTCATCGTAGAATTTCATAAGCAAATAAGAGTATTTTCACAAGAGCACTTCAAGAGAATTCAACAACAATTTCAAGGCATTTTAAGGGCATATTATAGAAGATTATTACAACAATCAAGATTCATTTCATCATGTTAAATATTTGTTGCATCGTGCATGTTGTTTGAGCTCCTATGGTGATGCAGTGTTCAAGATGTAATCAAACATTCAAAGGCATTATTTCACATCTAGTTTCATGATCAAGATCTACATTCATTGAGGCCACTTCATGCTAGTTTGAATCTACATGATATCCTACAACACTTGTATACATATAATTGAAATAAAAATATCCTATCTTCTCCTCAACATTCACCTCTTACTCCACATCACCACCTCATATTCATACAATCTATGGTCATCTTCATAACAATGAAATAATTAATCATTACCTCTATTTCTATATTTACTTCAATTATTGTTGCAAATCATTCTTCATCATTATCTATCACAATATATTACTTACTAGATCTTCTATTACATTATCACTCTTCCTTGTCTCTATTGCAATATCTTCCTCAACAACCTTTGTTACAACCATTTTCACCACTTCTTCCATCCCTTCCAAAAGACATGATTCTACTGAAATATTATTCTTGTATTCTTAATATTTTCTTACACACATAGGTTTACCTACAAAAATAATAATAAAAATATAATTGGACTCAAACTTACTCATAGTTTTGTCTTCTTTTCTCACTCCAATCTCTACTCTACTCTCCCTTAAAAATTTAGCATCTTTTTGCTAGTATTAAAATTGCTTAAACCTTTTCTCATAAGCATAGAAATTCATAAAGCCTCACCCAAGGAAATACTCATAATATTATTCCTTTCTATGGAGAATTTTTTCTATAAGTGTTTATTTCTCTTTTCTTATCTCTTTCAACTTGCATTTTTTCCTACCACTTGTCACAATGGATCATGTTTTGGGAATTTGTAGGAGGATTTTTGTGAAAAGGTGTGTAATGGTGCCATGCTACCTTTTCGAGTCTGGCGCTATACACGTGCCACCCACACAAGTGTTTTCCTCCAAACCTCTCTCCCAAGTTTTGAAGAATGCATTCCCGATTGCCACGTTTCCCATTTTGTGTAGGGGATTTCTCTTCACCGTTGAAAAAATTCTTTCACACAAATTGTCAGGTGGCAACACTTTTGTTTCATCTACCAATCTTGGAGCTAGCCATTTTTTACATCACCATTATTTCCAACATCAAATTGAATTACAAAGAGGCAAGCATTTAAGGGTGTATCTTCCTTCTGACAAGGAGACTTGCATGAAACTTTGCGGAGATATGAATCAATGACCTATTAGACACATTTCCATTATGGAAGAAGCTCAAATTTTAATATCAAATCAAATCAGATTTTTGATCAGATTTGAGGTTATATAGTGGCAACAGCTATTATGGTTTTTAGCATTTTCGGTGGAGAGTGCTTGGTGCCTATGTGCTTCCCTTTTCTTCTAAAAGGGGAAGTTTTCTTGGAGAAGAGACATGGTCAATGATGGATTAGAACCAATAGATAGATCATCACTAGTAGTAGGATAGGATATAGAAAATTTCTTGCAGAGCTTAATCGCTCTTTTGTAATTGTTGTCAAGACACTTATTTTGTTATTTGACCTTAACATTTTTTAGCAATATCAAGAACATAGTTGTATCAGATTGTGCTCATGTGGCCTTTATTTTATGCTTTATTCTCAGTTTAATATATATATCAAATGCTCTATGTTCTTGTTACTTCAGCATATAAGTCTTGATTATAAAATTTTAATTGTTAAGATTCTATGATCTCTAAACCTAGCTTTCAGGAATTGAATCATGTTTTGATATTTTCTCAATCTCTGGTTAAATTTTCTAGTGGTTTTATATTATAAGGTTAAGTGAATAGCTCTGTAAGAGTCTACATTATCTTGTTTGAATCTAGGTTTCCTTTTTTTTCTTGAAGCTTAATGGGTACTTCCTGTGGGAGGATTTGAATGTCTACTATGTGCCTACATCAGCCTTAGTTGTTTGTTCTCCTTCCAACAATGAAGGGTCTATGGCATTCTATGTTCACTTCATAAAAAAATTGGAACTAGTAAGGGTATTTGAAATGTTGTAGAGCCTTTAGTGCATCGCCACCTTTCGTTTTCCTTTCTAAATTACCTTCTCCATTTTCCCATACCCAAAGAAGAGCTAGCTTCATTAAAAATCCCAGAGGCTATTCAGTAAGGCGTAAGAAGGTCCCACACTTGCTAAATTTCCCATAAGGCTATTAAGGAGAAGTGCAAGCTTTTAAGATCAACAATTTCCAATTTCATGTGGTCTCACTAGTAATCTACAAGATTTGAAACATGAAAATGCACCTACAAAAATTGTCACAATAATTATATTTTAGAACCTACACACTTTGTAGTTATAGGTCATCTCCACCTTCAATAAGACTCACTCACAACAACACAAACGTAACTATCCTCTACCCAAAAAATATTCTAGATGATGTACCTCCCAAAACCCCCTCTACCCTATTGCAATTTGTGCGTCATTGGTCTCCTTATGCTATGTAGCACAACTCTTGGTTTCATGACATAGCTTAACCACCTCCCATGGATTCATTAAATCTGGCAATTTTATCGAGCATTAACAAGTCGATCTTTGGGTGCAACAGTAACCGTCTATGCACCAATTGGTATTAGAGCTTGTGTTATGGGTTCCAACCCCTTGCTTGCATTGTGGGGGATTGTGGCAACGTGTGCACCCTTGGTCTCCTTGTATTGTGTAGTTTAGTGCTTAAGTTCATGACATGGCCTAATCACCTCTCATAGATTGATTAACTCTAGCAGTGGTATTAGGCATTACTAGGTCAATATTTTGGTTTAATGACAACCGTCTATACAACATATCCATCTACCCAAGATTATCTTAGTTTGAAGACAACCAACATATGTCATAGAAAACTCATTTTCTTAGGCTCTCTAGAGTTACAAGACTTTTTCATACCTACAAAAAATGTTATAATTCCCCTTAATCTTATCTTACCATAAAAATATCCTCAACACTCATCCCAATCATCATTTAAGATCTAATATTTTTGAATTGCTTTAATTTTCACCTGCTCTCTTTTCATAATAAAACTCTTATTTTTTCTTCTATTAAAACTTTAATCATGATCTAATACCTCCTAATGTATTTATGAGTAGGGGGTCTTAACAATCATCTCAATCACATAGCCAAAAAAACACACACAAACAAAGAAAATTTGATGCAAATTAAATAATAATTTTATTAAATTAAATTTTATTACAAAAACAAATATATTCTACACATTATCCCAAGCTCCCTATAGCCATTATATTAAATTTATCTCTTCATGGTATTCTTCTCAAAACTCTCTATTCTGCAAAAAAAATCTTTATGTAGTTCTCTTTTCTTCCATATCTTCATCTTATTTCTACCTCCTCTCCATTCTCCCTCTAAGACTTCACACCTTCTCTACAATTATTTGCATACATATTTATAGTCTTTCTTGAAATTATTTTTCTTAGTGAAACTAAAAAGGTTAAAATTCTTTTAATGTTTGAGGTTCTTGGAATAATTTTGATACCTAAAATTTTTTCAAAGGTTTGAGAGGTTATCAAAACCATTTAAGATTGTAATAGTGGTTTATAAACAAAGTTAGAAAAAATATATATTTAAGAACTTCAAAATTGCCTCCAATATCTTTGTTGCACCATCCTTTAAATATTTCCATAATTTTAAAAATGTTGTGAGTTTCCTATCACATTTCGATAAGGTTTTGACAACCATTTTAGGTTGCTAATGAGGTTGTGACAACCTTATCAAGAGCCAAAAAATGTTGTGGAACTATGATAAATCAATAACACTTATCCTCAAAATTACTTCTTTCACTTTCATAATGAGTTGGAAAATTTCTTCCATGATAGAGACAATTTAGGAAGCTAATTTAACTTTAATGCATGCACTTTTCTATCATAACCATGAGGAATAGACAGTACTATCAAGTTCCAACAAGGTTAAGGAAACCATGTCAAGGGTTAATGGAAGTTTTTAAACATTGTTAAATATCTAAAATGTCTTTGAATATGTATTTCCTTCACATACAAGAGTAATAAAATATTCCATCCATGGTTGGTGTTAGTTTTTAAAAAATGACGAGACTTTGACACAACCTTTCAAGAATCTTTCTTTAAAAAATAAGTGTAAGAATTTATGTTTTTAAATAATGGAAACAAGTTCTAGGATCCAAGATAAACCTGAAGATAAGAATTTTCTTTCAAAGTAAGGAGGTTGTGAAGTGATTGTCACGAGCCAATGAGGTTGTGATAACATGTTCAAATGTAGACAAAATTTGTAGAACCTCATATTTTTGGTGATCAAAGAAAATTGATCATTTAAAAATTGAAAAGTCTCTAGAAGAAACCAGTAAAATTGTTCAAAGAACAAAAGAAATGAACTGAAACTGGAAACAAAACCTAAAGTATTTTTTGTTGATATATGATTTCTTATGGACCTAGAATCTCCTCCATAAAAATGTGTGAATAAAATGAATAAATATTTATTTTCTGGTTCTTCCTAAAGCGTAAATAAATTAAAAGATGCCCTAGTACAAACATAATTAAAAAATGAGAAGAGATAAAAGAATTAGAGATCATGATATTTTTTAAACCAATTAAATTTCAAGCATAGAGAAAAATTTGGAACACAACAATCATTGAAAAATGTTATGTGAATGTGACTGGAACAAGAAAATTCGTTATTGGTTAAGGGAGAATTAGAAAGTTTGATTTTTTTCATATTTATCCTAAAAGACTAATTAGTTGTTGCATTGAAACAAGAGAGTAATAGAGGTACTATTATTTACTAAGGACCATGGATGATGTAGAAATACGATTATGCATTATAGAGTTTTCCCAAAATTTGATCTCTCATCATGTGAACTATCTTACATCCATACATATAAGCTTTTCCTAAAGAATATTGGACAAGACAATGTTTAAGTTAAATAAAAATAGTTTTATCTATTTGATGATGATTAATAAAAACTGATACAAGGATACTCAACAATTAGAAACATGTTCATCGATAAAATGTGAGGATGTGGAAGATTAAAAAATTGTGAGCACTAAAAATTCAAATACCACAAATTTCTTTTTAATGAAATTTCAAAAATGAAGATTACTATGTATGAAAATATATTTAAGAAGAAAATATTTAACCCAAAAATTCATATGATCATTCATAATTTTACACCCTCAAAACTGTTGAGAAAAGATGTGTCAAAATTTCTAGCATAGAAGGCATCGACTTTGGGCTCATCAGGCTGACAGGTGAGTGTCAGCAAAAATAAGTTTCTAGTCTCCTCAACATCTCAATAAGCTCTCCATGGATTGGAATTAAGTTATTCATAGATTTGAGAGTCATATGTCAGTGGGACAGAGTGATAAGTTTCCTTAAGAAGCACTTTTCTTATCGATAGGTATGTTTGGAGTTTGCATCGGTCAAAACTTCATCAATGAGAAAAGTGAATATTGGTGGGTCTGAATGAGCAGTCTCTTCGACATGTCAATAAGATCTTTATCAGTGAGACATTACAATTTTAGAAGGAGTCACTTGGAAGTCCTCTTGACATTTTGATGAACAATGGAGAGTTGCTTCGAGGAGACATTAAAGTATCAAAGGGACCTTGAGTCTTGTGCCTTCGATATCCTGACAGAAGGTAGTGTATCTGCATCGGAGGGAATGATGGATGTCACTAGGACTTAGATGTTACTCCCTTCGATGTGTCCATAAGGTGGGACCAAACAACATGAAGGATAATTTTAGATGTATGATGGTGACATGGATGATGTGTTGGCAGTGGGGGACCATGCGATCGAGGCTACAAGATTTGTCGATTAGACTTCCTTATATCGGTCGGAGGTGTTACAACATCCCTTCGATATCTTGATGGAAGGTGCTAGTAATAGTGAGTAGTATTCTTATCAGAGAGACAAGGTTTTATGTATCTTCAATATTTTGATATGACTTCAATGATGATAGAATGTAATGATGGTTATGTTGTTTGTGACCATTTGTCTGTTATGGAAGTTGGAGTGATGGTTTCCTAGAATGCCTAAGATGTATGTATGAATTTTGTAGTACATTGGAGAAAAACATGAGAGAGGGTATTGGATTCAAAGGGGTTATGCTATTGAATTTTATCTAGATGGAACATGATGTAAATCTCCATGTAAAGGCTTAGACCCTGCATTTTATTGTAACCATGTATGTTTGGTTTTTAAATAATACAATGGGTTTATGCTTTTAGAATATGTGATTTTTCAGTTGAAATGGTTTTCCCCTAGTAAATCTTTGCGTTCATGTCCTCTATTCTATCTTATATGTTTAATGATTTTGTTTGTAGAATTTGTTTAATGCATGTTGTTGAAACTGGTTGATCATGAAAGATTTTAAATTGCATAAAATTTCCTCTAAGGATTAATGTTGGGAAATGAAATATGTCTGATTAAATCATTGGGGCATATGAGTCCCGGTAGCCTAATCTTGGGACACAAATTTTAAGAAATGTTAAGTTCTATTCCATATTTAGGATCAGGCCCTGAAACCTAGGTGGGACCCATATGCCCAAGTTGGTGTATGAGTTCCATATCACTAGATCTGGAACAAACAACCCAAAAACATGAATTATGATTGGTCATTAGCTAAGTGTCGAGATCATCCTAAGAGAAATGCATTAAATAAGGCTTGTGGATGCAAAATAGGACCAAATAAGGCATAAAGAAGCCCAATTTTAGGAAGGAAAGCCCAAAATGGTGTGAAAATATAAAGGGATACATTTTTCTACACTACAATTAATTATCCCCAATTTAACTGTGGAAAAATAGATACTTTTTTTGACACTACATTTTTCCCCTGGTTTAGTGAGAGGATGACCCTAGGTAAAACTCACACTAAAGTAGATATTCAATACACTTATGTTTGCAACAATGAGAATGATACAAAATCATACAATATCAAATACCAAGAAGAATCAAGCCTAGATTATCCAACATGATGGGGAACACATCTAAGCTATCGATTTTCGCTAACTCTAAGGTAGCAAAACTTTAGGCTATCCACTAGGCGAGCCTTCCAATAAGGTGGATTAGTGAGAAATCCATGCCTCTATGTTGGCTTCTCATCATACTGACCATACCAAAGTTATCCCTCTGATAACTTCAATAAGGTGCCACAATGCTAGGCAAGACTCCACAAGCAAGAAAGGTGTGTTATGCTAGGTATCCTTGAATTTAGGGTTCGAGCTTCACAAGGCTAGCAAGTTGTTCTATTCCAGACACTTATGGAAAATAATTATAGTAAATTTTTTTGTTCAAATGGATTTTCCTTAGTTCATGTAAGGTCTTCTTCTTAGGAAACATCATGCCTAATGTTTGCAAGAGAGGACAAGTCAAGAGTAAAAGATTCACAACTTACAGAATGTAGTGCGTCACATCACCACTAAGAGGAAAGTCATACGCTATGAAATATTACACTCTTGGAGGACATAAAACCTAATGATACCACCAAGAAAAGGACACATCATAAGAAAACAAAGAAAATTGTATCATGAAACATGAAAAATGTCGACATATATTGTTGATGTATGCCCCCACTTTAAAGTGGTTGCTAACACCATTGCTGTGAGCAATTCCTTTAAAGTAGCCAATATTTAATCCTAAGGTATGAGAGCTTACAAATAAAACCATATTCCAAATTATATGTTTTTGAAATGAAGCTATGTCATGAAAAAGGAAGGAGGGGTTGCGCCCAAAAATACTTAAGGGATTTATAGATTCGAGGTCAGTATATCTTTGCTACAATGTTGTTATAGACCTCAAAAATTTCATCATTCCCCAAATACCCATAGAATAGAAGAATGAAACAAAGAGAGCGAACACAAAGAAAAATACTTTCAGGTCAACATGAAAGAGACCTAAATTTCTCGAAGGCTTGCATCATCCCCAAAAGGAAAACACAAGACAAGCAAAAAAGGTAAAAAGAAAACTATGAAATATATAAGAATGTAGATACAAATAGAGGAATGCACAAAAAGAGAGAGAGATACATCAAACAAAATAGCATGGGGAATCACATTATTCACATACAATCACATAAAGAAACATGAAAAATAAAAAAAAGCAAAATACTAGTAAAGAATATGCGAGTCAACCTATAGCAGGTCATTTGCACCCCAATCTTGATTGCTATATATGAAAGGTGGACAAATAGCCAAAAGGGAAATGGATAGTGCTGGAATGGGACACACATGAAGTTCAACACTGATTTTAGGAGAATTATCATTTGATCTCATAGAAGAGGAGAACATTGAATTTGATTCATTATGCACTTGTTCATCAATCTTTGCAATGTTAATGGCATCATCTAAATTAATCACAATAGGAGGTTCAATTATAATGTCTCTAGAAGTTTTTCATGTTTACATTGCACTGAAGGTATAGATTCATCATGCATTTCTTTAGTCAAGTTCAGATTTTGAATTTTTATGTTGCTCTTTTCTTCTTTAGTTTGTAAAATACGAGCAATAGCATGAAGTATATGCCTATGCTCTCTAGCATTTCAGGTTCTTCTCAATCTATTGTTGATTTGTAATTGTACAAGAGCAGTTTTGTCAACCAAAAGTTTCTTTTCTTCCCTTAGGGGAGGAATGGATGGAACCATGGGAGGTTGTTCAACCAATTTCTCTTTGGCTTTGTAAACTTGTTTGATTTTAGGAGGCACAACAAGATTATTTTGGTTGTCTCATGGTCTCTTATATAAAATGGTAGGCTGATTTTGAGTTTTTGGAAGGGATTTTTGTTCAATCATTGGTTCATCAAGGATAGGTGGCTCAATGATAGGTTGAGGTATATTTTTAAGGTGTAATTATGCTATGCGCTTTCCCTTAAACTTCTGATATGCTTTGAAAAATTAGTCCTCATGAGGTCTAATAGGTTCAATAGGCTCAACCCAAAAGAAATCAAATGAAAAGTTTCCATGGGAAGACACAAGATTAAAGCCACTACAGTGCACCATAAAAATTTGACTACCGAAGTGAAACTTTAGACATTTATGCATAACTAATGGACCAAAATTCATGGAGAAAATCCATGGTAGCCTAACTTCACATGAAATTGGTCCAATGATGGGATGATGGTGAATGAGTCATTCAATATTTTTTTTCCAACTTTTAGAGGGAGATTTATCAAGCCCATCACAAGACAAGAAAAACCATTATGCGTTTTGATCCATGCTTTTATTCTGTCATATGTGTCTTGTTAAAGTTCATGCATAAATAGGAACTATTTAGTAATCATGTTCTCTACGTAGATGGGATCAATAAATATCTCATTGATATTCTTGTCATTGATTCTTCTATCTATGTAAATAGGACCATCGAGTGCATGTTTGCTTATGTCTTTTTGTGAGAGAGCAATATCAAGAGGCATTTTGGTTGAGTCCTTACAAGGTTTAGCATTAATAAAGTTGATCGAGGCATGTAAGATATCATTCTTTAGACTGTTTAAGTTCTCATAAAGGAAGCAACCAAGGCTATACAAAATTTATATTCCTTTTTAAGTTTTAAGCATTTGACTTAGATTTTATAAAAGTAGAAACAATACCGGTGTCCATTTTTTCGGAAAGCATAATGTTTTGTAACTTTTCTAGGCCTTTATCTATTCCTTTTTATGTTTTCTTGTAGGACATGAACAACATCATGCACATTGGTTGCAGGTAGGGAAGTCATTGGGAATGAGGTATGCATGCTATGATCCATATGGGGTTGATTATCAACACTATTAGAAAGATATTTAGAAAACCTAAAATCCACGGTGAATGATGTATCATAGGATGACATGAGTCTCAAACTACATCTCGCAACAATATTTCTAATAGGACACCAAGTGGTAAAGCTCAGACAAGTTTTACAAACTCAATGTGAACCCAAAATGGAAAGAGGGTAAAGGTGCAATGCAATGACCTATGTAATGCACTTTTCAAATTCTAAATAAGGTAATTTTTTTATTACACTATGCAAAAATCTAAAAAGAAGTCTTGTAAATGCAATTTTCAAATCACATAATGCACTAACTTTAAAAAATTAAGCTAAATAAGATCAAATTATTAAAATAGAAATTTTGCAAATGGTAACAACAATCTAAAAGGAGAAAATAAAAATGTAGAACTAAATATTTTAAGGCCCAACATTTTAGATTATGACTTGGATGAGGGTTTTGAAACAATTTTTTATAGATATTTAAGTGATTTTCAATTGTTTTCAAATTCAAGTTTGTTACATCAAATTTTAGTTTTATTTTTCTATGAATGTAATGTGAAATGCAATTACAAATTATGAAAAATTTACAACCTAGAAAAGATAGTTTTATATGCAATTTTTATTTCAATTTTCAAATGCAAGTTAATATGATGTATATGATATGCAAGATGACTATTTTTTTTTTCATTTTTCATATTTGAATAATGTAAAATATGCAATCCTAAAACCTTTAATAAGATGAAAAGTTGAATGCAAAATAGACATCCTAAATGAGACCTAATTCAATGCAAAGAGATGCAAATGAATGCAAGATCTAAATCTAGGATGGAAAAGGACTTTCAAATTCAGAAAATACAATGATCAAAGGTCAAGTTCACCAGAATGTGATAATGAGAGATTATTGTGTTTTGTGTGGTGTAAAAATGAAATGTGTATGATCCACCTATTTCTCCTAATTTCATCTAAAATGTGTATTATATTATGCAAATGATAAATAGTAACCAAATGTAACCCAAATAATAGTCAAAAGGAAGATCTAGAAAGAAACAAATGTTGTGTACCTTTCACCAAAATTTCTTATTTAGTCCTCAATGTGGACTCACTCACCTGATGGCAAATGGGTCCTAACTAGGGCTCTTGAAATTCAATTTTTGGGTTCTATTCTTCTATGTTTGCACTAGAAGATTCTATTCAAACACTATCAGAAAGCCAAAAATAAAGTCTCTAGCTCAACTTCTGTGATTTTACAAATTTTCTCGCAAATTTGATAACTTTGATAACTTTGAAAATTTTCTCTCTAATTGATCTTCAACCTAAAACCTACAATCACACATCAAAGTAAAAAAAGCTTGTTTGTTAGAGAATAAGGGTTTACCTTGGTCAAACCCCATTTTGGTAATTAAACCTTCAAATGAGTAAAAGCATAAAGGAATGATGAATAAAAAATAATATGTAACAACTCACCAAAACTTAATTGAAACCTTGGAATAAAAATCTACAAACTTACATGAAGAGGCCCCAATGAATGTAGATCTTAATCATGAAACTTGATGTGAAACAATGCCTTTGATATGCTTGTTTTAATCTTGAACACTACATCAACATATTAACTCTAAAAACATGCATGATGCAATACATCTTTGATATGATAATGGAATCTTGATTGCTACAATAATCTTCTATAAATCTTCCCTTGAATTCCTTAGAAATGCTCTTGAATTCTCTTTTCTATTAGGATGCTTTCTTAAAAACTTTAGGATGAACTTAGTGAAATGACCTTGTGTTTATATGTATCTTAAGATTAATTACCAAAATTCAAATATCACAAGCCAACATTGAATTATGGATTTGAAATCATTAAAATACCACCAAAAACATATCCAAAAGAGGGGTCCAAGGTCTAGGTGAGGACCCATTCACTATAGGAAAAATGGGTCCTAGGACACTCACCTAGGACACACATCAGACAAGGTGAAATGTCATACAAAAATAGGGTCCTAGAACTAAGTGAGGACTCATTCACCTTGTGGGAAATGGGTCCTAAGTTACTTACCTAGGACACGCATATTCCAAAGTTAAGTGTTGTGTAATGGAATTTATGAATGTCGGGTTTTATCCCTCATAATTTGCATTTGATTAGGCTTGGATTTGAAATAAAGGGGCCAATTAAGGAAAATTAACCTCAATAAATTAATAAAGCTCTAGATTAGTGTGAAAGTGTAAAGATACACCTTACAACACCCTAAACAAGGCACAATTAACAACATTTTATTAAAAAGGGCCATAAACTTAATGTAAATATGAAAAACATATTACAACACTGAATCAAGGCATAATTAAGCTCATTTTATTATTAAGTATTTCCAAATTAAGTGTGCAAAAAAGGGATAATTTTTCTAACACTACAATATCTATGCCACTTGGTTTTAGTATTATGAAATTTACTAGGAAATACCTCAATCTACCATTAAATAAGGGACTAATAAAAAAATTGTATGAGACAGACTTATCAATTCATGTAAAATATGATGATGAAATTAGTGAATTCACCCATTCAAAAAAATGTGATGCATTCTATATAGATTATGATGAACGAAAGCAATAGTTTAGAAGGAATCATTAAAAAATACTATGGGAAGTTTTCAATTCCTTAATAAGAATTGTAATTATTGGTTAGAACCATAACTCTAATGATAAATCTACTAGAGATGTCAATATATTAAATATAGAAATATAGGACTAAACTCATGCATCTAAACTAATATAGAAAATATATGATAATAGAACATCAAAATGGATACAATTATTAGAATAAAATTACATAAATTTAAAAGAACCATCATGAATTCTAAACATAGTAAATCAATGGGATGAATCACACATTTAGGTTTTAATGCCACAATGCATGTCACTAATCTGTAATAAACTAAAATATTAGAAGTGATAACATTAAGAAACCCCCACAAAAAAAAGATATAAAATCTCGGTGAATATTTCACTTTTCTTAAGAAAAAAACAATTTATATTGGTTAATATTTCCTTTTTTTATAAAAAATATTAAATTTATTGGCGATTTTTTATATATTACTAAAATTTTATAGAAAATCCTTGGAAAAATTGGAAAATTATACGAAAATGAATTAATCACCATGGCTAATCCTTCCATTCCAAATAATTTAATTATTTATTGGAAAAGTAGGGGCTTGCAAGTGGAAATGTTTGAAGGATTTAAGGGGTAGACTCTATAATATTTAGTTGCCATTATTTACTTAAAACATAGTCTAATGGACCTTGTTCTATTGCATGAAGTAGAGTGTACCTATAGTTTTTAATGCTCATGGAACTCAAAATTGCATTTTGATCATTAATCTCCATTTTTTTAGACTGCAAGAATCAGGTAGCATGACTCCCTATAAACTGTAGTGCACCAAGTAAGTTTTTTTAACATGACCAATGGCACTAACGCGACATGCCCTATATTACCATAGGAGTGGGGGAGACTAGATCTTGTGACCAACCTCTTGCAATAGGAAAGGTTTATCCAACCGAGCTAGGGCCCTTGCCCAATCATTGATCTCCATTGATATCAGTGATGTAAAATTCATTTTTGGCCCCATGAGCATTATAGATCACAAGTTTATTATAAATAAATGGTTGTAAATAAATATTGTAAATATGACCCCTAAAGTAACTAATAACTATGATATATTGTTCATCAATTATATTTCTATAGTAAATTATAAAATTTAGGTGAATCTAATCTAACCATGTATCAAATATTATGAAAATGTTTCGAGTTAAAAAGTCTGAAAAATAAATGCTATGAAAATTTAAATAAGACCAAAATAATTTTTTTGTAAAAATGTAGAGATTCAAGTCACCTTACAACTTGAACTATTAGCCAAATTTTGATTCCCAAATATTAACTATTAGCTAATTGATGAATATTTTCAACTAAAAAATTATTGCACATGAGAAATTAATGTTTGGAAAAGTTTTATATTCTAGGACGATTGTTAGAATAGCTACCCCCTATATGTGGATATGCCAAATTTAAGTGGTTACAAAGAAATAATAGATAAATAATGTGTTAGAAAAATGGTGTATCAACCTTAAAATTAGAAAAGTTTACTACTTATAGTAAGTTTATATTTGAGCATGTATGGGTGCAAGTTTTTCTCTAAAGCTATGAAATTGCTAGATAACCATGGTAGTAAATTTTTGAACCAAAATCATGTCTAGATTTCAAGATGTAGTGTAGGAAAAAGTATCCCTTTTTCACACTTAATTAGGAGTTAATATTAAAATGAACTTAATTACTCCTTAATTTAGTGTTGTAATATGTATTTTATATATTCACATTAATTTTAGGTCCCTATTAATTAAAATGTACTTAATTGTGCCTTAATTTTAGTGTTCTAGAGTGTACCTCTTTGCACTTTCACACTTATTTAGGGTTCCATTAATTTATTAAGGTTGATTTTCCTTAATTTGCCTCTTTAATTAAAATTCAACCCTAACTAATTGAATTTTCTAAAGTTGAAACACGACATTCATTAATGTAATGAAATAACCCTTCTCATTGAGCAATGTGTGTCTTAGGTGAGTGACCTCTGACCCATTCTCCCATGGGCGAATGGGTCCTGACTTAGACCTAAGACCTAAATTTTAATTATGTTTTTTGTGGTATTTTAACATTTTAAAATCCATATTTTAAACCTAGGACCTAAATTTAAATTATATTTTTTGGTGGTATTTTAAAATATTCATATCCATATTCACATGTCGGCTTGTGTTATTTAAATTCTACGAAATTAATGTTACATACCTACAAATATAAGGTCATTTCACTATATTTGACCTAGAAATTTTATGAGCAAGAAAATATTTTCAAGAGACCATTTCAAGAGAATTTCAAGGCATTCAAAGGTAGATTTAGTGAAGAATTATTGCAGCAGTCAAGATCCTATTGTCATATCAAAGTATTCTTTCATCATGCATGTTATTGGAGCTAATATGTTGATGTAGTGTTCATGGTCCATTCAAACATTTAAGATATTCTTTCAAATCAAGTTTCAAAGATCAAGATCCACATCGATTCAAGCCATTTCATGCAAGTTGTAGATCTAGATTCCAAGGTTCTTCAAGGGTTTGGTGAGTTGTGATGTTTCTTTGATCATTCATCATTTCTTTCATGCCATTTTTTTTTATTTCAAGGTTTGATTACCAAAATGAGGCTTGACCAAGGTAGAACCCCATTCACCAAAAAAAAAATATTTTCCCCTCCTGATTTGTGTTTGTAGATTTAGGTGGAAGAAATCTTAATGATCTCTTGAAGAGCAGAATTGGAGAACTTGTCAAAGTTGAAAAAGTTGTGACAAAAATTTTCATCTCATGAAAACTCAATTACATAATTTATTTCCGACTTTTCAAACCTAAAACCTAGGAAAATTGAAACGTTCAGATATGAGGTAGAAGCTCTCGAATGTTGTAGACATACGCTAAACTAGGATCCATTCTCCCCTTGGAAAATGAGTCCCAAATCATCTTCAACAAAGCTCTTTTAGTGAGTGGTACACACCATCCTACCTCTCTTTGATCTTCATTTTGATTTATGGTTCCATCAATATTGAGCTTAATCTTCAAGATCTAAGTTATAGATTTCATTTTGGGTTTGATTTTCTATTTTTAATTATTCTCCCCAAAGTGTTGTTTAATCAAGACCCCCATCCTTGCAAAAAAAGGAAATTATCGGATGCACACTTTGACTTGATTCACCTAAGGGTTGCTAGTCATTTCATTGTGTGGCCCTCATTTTCTAATGAATTGAAGAAGAATACAACCCCTAATTATTTCATCAAATCCATTTTGGAGAACTCCCCACCTACTTGTCTTCTTTTCATTTTGGTGAACCTGACTTTTGATCATTACATTTTTCTAATTTTGGAGTCAAATTTCACCCTAGATCTAAATTTTGTATTCCTTTGCATTACATTGCACTAAATTGAATATAATTTAGGTTTGTTTAAATTGAATTAGTTTTCATTTCATTTAGGGGTGTTATGATTGCATCTTTACATTATTGAAATCCTAAAAATACAAAAAAAAAGTCATTTTATAAATCATTTACATAGCATAGCAGTATCATTCACTTACATTTGAAAACTAAATCACAATTTCACATAAAACCAGCACTTGCACTGCAATAAGGTGCAATACTTATGTCGATAGGCTAAGCCAACATTATTTATGGCTGTGAAAAGCAGTGGACAGCATGAAGAAAGCAGTGATCTATCTCACCTATCCCTCTCTACCTCTCCCACCCTCCCTCCCCCCTTCTCTCTCCCTCTTGCTCTCTCCTTCCCTCTCTATTTCTCTCTATATAACTTATCCCTCTCTACCTATCCCTCCCTCAATCCCACCTATTTCTCTCTAACTCTCTCCTTCCCTCTCTACTTCTCTCCCTCTCTCACTTATTCCTCTATACCTCTCTCTCCTTACCCCTCTAATTCTCTATAACTCCTCTATCCCTCTCTACCTCTCCCTCATCTCTCTCTCTCTCTCACTCTCTCTAGCTCTCTCTTTCCTTCTCTACTTCTTTCTATCCCACCTCTCTCTCCCTCCCTATCTCTATCTCACTTATCCCTCTCTACCTCCCTCCGTCCCTTTACCCTCCTCTTTATCTCTTTCTCTATCCTTCCCTCTCTACTTCTTTACCCTCCTCTCTCTTTCTCTATCTCACCTATCCCTCTCTACCTCTCCCTCACTCCCTCCCTCCCCCCTTTTCTCTCCCTCTTGCTCTCTCCTTCCCTCTCTATTTCTCTCTATATCACATATCCCTCTCTACATGTCCCTCCCTCCATCCCACCTATTTCTCTCACTCTCTCCTTCCCTCTCTACTTCTCCCCCTCTCTCACTTATTCCTCTCTACCTCTCTCTCCTTCCCCCTCTAATTCTCTATATCTAACATATCCCTCTCCACCTATTTCTCTCTCACTCTCTCCTTCCCTCTCTACTTCTCTCCCTCTCTCACTTATTCCTCTCTACCTCTCTCTCTCCTTCCCCCTCTAATTCTCTATATCTCCCCTACCCCTCTCTACCTCTACCTCCCTCCCTCTCTCTCTCACTCTCTTTGATTGTCCCTTTCCTTGTCTACTTCTTTCTATCTCACCTCTCTCTTCCTCCCTATCTCTATCTCACTTATCCCTCTCTACCTCCCTATGTCCCTTTACCGTCCTCTCTCTGTCTCTGTCTTTGTCTCTCTCTGTCTCTCTGTCTCTCTATCTCTCTGTTTGTCTGTTTCTTTCCTTCCCTCTCTACTTCTTTTCCCTCCTCTCTCTTCCTTTCTCTATCCTTCCCTCTCTACTTCTCCGCCCTCCTCTCCAATTCATTCCAAAAACAACACTTCCTATACAACTTTAGTTTTTCATTTTTCTATTTGTTTATTGTTTGGATTTTATAACACAAAAACAATTTTAATTTTTTTAAAAAATTATTATATTGTTTTAATTATTTTATTTAAAGAATCTTTTTTATTTAATTTATTATATAAATTATTATATAAATTATTACATAAATTATTATTATATCATATAAATTATTTTATTTATTATATAAATTATTATATAAATTATTACATAAATTATTATTATATTATATAAATTATTATTTCAATAAAAAAAAAAAATCTTAAATGAAAAATTATTTTATTTTATTTTATTCATTATATAAATTACTATTTTTTATTTATTACATAAATTATTATTTATTTTATTTATTTTTCATTTCCACAAAGTATCTTCTCTAAATAATATTATAATAATCAAAATTGGTGGAAGTTCCCCTGCAACTAATTCATTTGAAGGAATATATTCTATATTCTAGATCTGTCTTAGCCTTTACATTTCTGCACAAACAAGAGCTAGGGTTTTTATTATTATAGGTCCGCAAAAGGACATAGTAATTTACGTTAATATCCACATTCTAAATTAACGGGAAATGGGAAAAATAAGTAAAATCCAAGAGGACATTTTACCCCTACCGTAAAGTTCATGGAATTCCCGCCAGCGTCAGACTGCTAGAGATTTCAGTGGGATCTCCCCACATAAGTAGCCTATCAGCTAATTAGGTTTCCTAGCTTGTCATTTTTTCATATTTTGTATTTACATTAAACTGTAATTTCATAGAAAATTCAAATTGTAACTCACTATTTTAAATCAGAATCTAGAAACCATTGGAATCAACTCAAAAATCTGAATAAACATTTTTAAAAACACCAACCTAGTGTAACACCCCGCCACGCAACCCTAGAGGAAGTTGCATTTAACTACTTAAATGAAATATTTTTTTTTTTAAAGGATAATTAATGAGTAAGATAATTAACTGATGCCAACAACCTCTAAGGTTATGAGACAAAGGTTATATAGAACCTCAACAAAACATGAATATAAACTATGACAATTATTTAATTAATAAATTAACACATACATTCCAAGAAGAATGAAATAACAACAAGCATAAGATAAGACTATCAATTTCATTAAACCATTCAATAAACCATAAGGTTACAATCACTCATTCCCGGAATGAGGCAAGTCAAATAAAATACGGTTACAATTAGAAATTCCACCTCAATAACAAGAGGGGTAATAATTACAAGAATAATTGAAAGGATAACAAGAGAACTGCAACTGAAGCGGTGAGCTCTCCAACTGGAAGGCTCATCCACACGTACTAGGAGAAAACCCAACGGAGTAAGGTGCATGCCACCCAACCAAGTGGAACCCAAAGGTCCACTCCCCATGCTAGGAGATAGTAACCAGAATCTCTATCCAAGGACGTCTATCTCTAGACATAGGCTAACATAACCATATTGAAATAAATATAGTAACAACATTAAATCACAGGGTTACAATGCTTCCAGAAGTTACTTAATCAATTGCATCACTGATGCGAACATATTGTTGACCTAGGAGAAGTGTCATCACATCGTTACATAGGTTATCCTAGTGAGTCTTCCTAGGTCCTGGCCCCCATCTTGCGTTATCGTGGTAACCTCTAATGACTTCTGGCCCCTCATGTAAACGAATGCAGAATCAGTTAACTTTCGTGGTGACAAGATACTGATCTTGCCATTCCAGGCCTTCCCGTCTCAACCCAAGTCTTTACAATCCCTTGTGGTAAGGAGCGAGGCATAATTATCTTATTTAAATGTTTGATACTACGTGATACTCTAATCATTTAATTTAGTTATCACTGGATTAACTAACTTACAACGAGTTATCCTGGCACAACTTTGTGTGCCGACCCCTGTCAAAAGCCACTCCTCTAAGACAACACATGGAACAACTCCACAACCCAAGGGTACACAAGTGCTATGCAAGGATATCACATCCCTAACCATGACATACAGTCAACACACACTCCCATTCGTGATAACCGGGAAACGAGCTGGTTATGCACTACCCAAGGCCATCTATGGTTGACTACACAAAATGACAACCCACAGACTGAAATCCCAACTGGAAGACTTGATATTTAAGAAACCCACACTTCCCAATGATACGCACGTAGATCAATGCCAAAACCAGAATCAAATCTACTTTGGGTTCACTTAACCCATGTCCTAACTAATCATTCAATAACCAGTGCGTTCAATAAACGAAACTAATTACATCACTTTAAAAAGAATCATTTCATTCACAACGATATTTGAATGCATAAGACATTACCCATGTCCCCATAAGCCACTTAAAAACAAGTTCCCATTTTAAATCAAATATTATTCCATAAACAATTAACCCCATTAAAAGAAAATAATATTCCCCCCTTTCAATAATTGAAATAATATAATAATATACTCATTTTAAAACATTAATATTAAAATGATAATATGACTATTATCATTTACAATTTCCATAGTTCATTGATTTAATAGTCATACTATTAAAAATATTATATGTATTTTAGATCGCATGGAGAAACAAATAATAATAAAATAATAAATTTTAACATTAAAATATTATAATAATTATAGTATTACAATATTATAAAATTATAATATTTAAATTTAAAATATTATTATTAAATTATTATATATATATATATATATTTTAAAAATAAATTTAATTTATAAAAGGCCATGCCTGACCTCAATCCACGTGTGCGGCTAGGGTAGAGGCCGCGGTCAACCCTTTTCTTTTCCACCAATTGAGTTTGTTGTTGGGTGGAGGTTTTGGTGGCCGCAGGAGGCGGCGCCACCGTTTGGAGAGGTGGTGCGGATGGCGTAGCCGGCCACCACTGGTGGTCGCATGGCCTACGCGGTCCACTAACCATGGATGGGGGTTGCGCTGGGTGCTCTCCCCAATGCCGCTTCCCAAGGGGTTGGCAATGGGGTGAGCCCCAACACCCCTTTTTTTTGGCTTCCACTGTCCTTTTTTCTTTTTGAATTTCGTTTTTTGTTTTCTTTTTTTTATAAAGAAAAACCAAAATTTAGAGAGGTAAGAAAAAATGACATAAGAATAATAAAATTCTGGAAAATTTATTTATTTTACTTTAAGGAAATTTGGCCAGCATAACCCTACCATAGGAAAATTATAAAAATTAATCCCAAGCTCACATGGATTATTCTATATATAAAAGTAGGTCTAAATAGCCAAACAATCAATTGAAGACCAAAAAAATATTGAAGAGCATCAAGAACAATGAAGGATTGAAAGAAACATGGAAATTTAACCTTTCATTCCTCAACACACTTAAATCAACAAAATTGCATTAGAATAAGGTGTGAACCTGAATCTTTTGGAGTATGTTGATGAACCTGTTGCTGCCTTGAAACCTTCTTGAGCCCTTCAGATTCCACAAGCTTTTCCTTCAAACCCACAAAATCAAACAATCTTCCTCTTCTCTTTTCCAATTTTCCCAAAAAACTCCATCTTTCAAATTTGTGAAGAAATTCAAATAAATGCGAAAATCCTTCCAAAATCCACAACAACCCAAATAAATTTTTGAAAACAGAAAATAGGAAATATCTGTTTTTTTTGTTGAATTTTTTGAATTTTTAATTTCAAATCCGACTTTTAATGTATTTTTCTAATTTTTTTCAATTCCAATTCAAATTTGCATGCATTTTCAAAATGAACAATTTAAATCATTTCAACATGAATAACTTAATCAATTAATAATTAAATCTACCATAAGATTAAATATCAAATTAATTAAATTAAATACTCAATAATTGAATCACAATTCCTACATTACTCTAATTCCCAAAATAGACTG
This sequence comes from Sequoiadendron giganteum, assembly GCA_007115665.2. NCBI lineage: Eukaryota > Viridiplantae > Streptophyta > Pinopsida > Cupressales > Cupressaceae > Sequoiadendron > Sequoiadendron giganteum. Next base: position 487,238,696 of record CM021100.1, on the reverse strand, counting down.
AAATCGGTCAAATTGAACACAATAAACAACTGGACCATACTAGGCCTGACGACACACTACAACTAGGGTGACGACTCGGCGTGGAAATCCTAGCTACTATCTCCCAATCGATTGTCGTTTGGCAATGGACACGCTCGAACTTGAGAAACCAGGTGGAGTTGATGTCCTGTACCTGTCAACCTACAGCACAAAATATATCCACATGCAATAATATGTCTTAATTAAGGCACACCGTGAAGAGGAAATCACAAGATCGCAGGGCACTCGCAAGCGAATGATGCGATACTGTCCTCTTCACCAATACAATAGTTCTAACTGACGCATCTAACATAGTAGCATAATCGAAAGCATGAAACATCATAAGTTAAATATCCACATATGTTACTTCCAAACATGTCATAATAATCATATCCAAATGTAATATCACCACATCAAAATACATCATAATAAAACAGTGATCCACTGAAATCAAGTACATAGTCCAAGTACAAAGCAAAACTAAAGCATAGAGAGGAACAACATAGTTCGCACAATAGATCAAAATGGAGGGGTATTACACCTAGGACCCATTCACCCCTAGGTGAATGAGTCCTTATCAAGGTCATTTCCAAATTTTCTAGGCATTAAAACATCTATTTTTACATTATACTTTGTTGTTTTTAGATTTCTATTTCAGTTTGTAGAGTTACTGTTACTTGAAATTGATCATATTTAGCTTCATTTGATAAATTTAGTGCATTGTGTGATTCCAAAATTACATTTACAAGATAAATTTTTTATGTTTTGCATAGTATAATTTGAAAATTATCTTGTTTGAAATATAAAAAAATTTGTTTACATCTTTAAATTGCACTTTACATCCTATATCACTTCATTGCATTTCACCTTCTTTCCATTTTGGGTGCATACCAAGTTTGTGAAACTTGTATGAGCTTTACAACTTGGTGTCCTATTAGGAATATTGTTGTGAGACATAGTTCAAGACTTATTCTAGACATCTGATGATACACCATTCATCGTCGATCTTGGGTTTCCCAACTCTTTTACTAATAGTGTTGATAATCAACCCTTTGTAGATCATAGTATTCATACCTTATTTCTAATGACTTTCCTACCTACAACTAATATGATTGATGTTGCTAGTTTATCACAAGAAAACATAAGAAGGATATATGAAGAAATAGAAAAATTGCAAAACTTTATGACTTCCAAAAACATTTCTAGTAGTGTCATTCCTGCTTTAGATAATACGAGGAAAATGCTTGAAAATGAACATGGAATAGAGATTGTGTGAATTCTAGCTCATATTTTTTATCAAAATATCCCTAGCATGTCTAGTTGTACTCAAGCTTTAGGGTATACTCAAATCCAAGGTGGAAATTCAATTCATCCTTCCATGAACCTCACTTCTATTCCTACATACACTAGTACTCATGTTACCACAACCATCCAACCCACTAGCAATGTCAACACTTATTTAGGTATTTCCACTAGGAATCCTTCTACCTTTGTGAATTCAAATCTCATATCTCCTCAACCACCCCCCCAAAAAATCTACAATTCACTTTCCCTCTACATACATACACCACTCCACCTTATTCCCCTCCATCTTGCAATACCAAAAATGATCCAATCCTTAACACACTTTTGCAAAACATGTCATCCCTCCAATAAAAAATCACCACCTTAAACCAAGAAAACAATGGCCAACCTTCATAATACATTGAAACCAATCCATTATCCTTGGAAATATTTAGAACACAAATTCCACAAGGTAAAGAGGTTCCTAGGTTTGAGAAATATATTGGGAAAGGATATCCCGTTAGCCATGTTTCCACTTACATATCCTTATGTAGTGATTTAATTTTTGAAGATAAACTCTTGGCTAAGCTCTTCCCTTGATCCTTGAAATATGTTGCTTTAGAGTGGTGTTTCTCCCTAGAAAATAATTCAATTGGTTCATTCAATGAACTTATTGGTGCCTTTTGCAACAAGTTCTAAATTCACATAGGTCCCAAGATGGCCTTAGCTTATTTGATGACAAGCAAAAAAAAAGGATGATGAAGGTCACTAATTTCATATCGTGATACCAAATGATTTATTCACATATAAACATTAAGATTTCTAATGTTGACCTTCAAAGAATGTTTATTTCCAATTTGGAAGATAAAATCCAAAGTAAGCTTGAGATGTTAAGCTTTCCTTCCTTCATACCATTATGTATAACCCTTCATGATTACCAAAATTTGGTTAGTAGTCATGAAGTAGAAACTCTCTCTAACCACCTTGAAAATTCAAATCCACACCTCAAACCAACTAACAACCTTTCAAGAAACAAAATAAGAGATTTTTAGGTATGTGCAAGATCCTCATGGAAAAAATAGACCCTTAAGTGGCGATGAAAATTCAAAAAATCAGAGTTAGGCAACTTGACATAAAAAATTGAATAAGTTATCTATATTATATTTCAAAAATATGTAAGAATATAATCTATAGAAAATTGAATTTAGTTTCTAAACTACTAGGTTTATTTTTAAAAAAATCTATTTGGTGAAAATTTGAAATTTCAAGGCAGTAGTACTTAAATTTCAGGGAAAAAAAAGTAGGTGTTTGTTTGATCACCCTAACCACAATAAAATGATAATATTTTCTTATAATATTTTAGATATAAGTAGAGGACTCATGTCCCGATGTGATGCATATTTTTTTTGTAATGGTTTTCCACGTAAATAATTAATTAGGAATTTTTTATTACAAATTTTAAAAGATTATAAAAAATCGTATGTCTAACCACCTTAACTTGGTCAAAACTTAATGAAATTCATTTTTTTAATCCTACAGAATGCGAAGTATAGAATGTGATGCATGTTTCAAATTAAAAAAATGTGATATTGTTTGAAAGCTATAAATGTTTTTCAATCAGCCTAGATCAATCAGAACTTTAGCCATAATTCAAATAGAAAATGAATAATAATTATTTATTAAATTCAAAGTAAAGCATAATTTATAGTGGTGGAAATATGAGAATCTCCTTTAAAAACCCTTTTTGCTTCATCAATTTTGGGTAAAAAAAGTTGTCAGCCACATGGGCCATCATATCATTTACATATCGCCACTTTTTGGCTCATCATGATCCTGCACATACCCTTCTACAACTAAATACCCCTCAATACAATCTAAATTTTGACGCACAAGTGGAAGCTATAAAGATGAAAAAACCATATGCCTTTGCAAATAGAAATAAACAATTTATGCCCCTACCTGATACCCTTCATAATACCATGTTGCAACTTTTAGAGAAGAATTTGATTTCCTTGCCTCCTGTTAGAGCTCCTAATCCTGCTAAGCCTTTACCTTCAAACTATCAACCAAATTCCTATTACCATTTCCATCAACAAAATGGACATGACACAAAACATTTCAAGCATCTTAAACATCTTGTGCAAGAACTTATTGATTCTAATCATATCCTAATTGGAGGTGTTAATGATCAAGGTAATAAGTCTATCACTCCTCCTAATAAAAACTTGAAAATCTTTACCAATCATATGCCTAATCATAATATCTCCTTTGTCAAAGCTAGTGAAACAAAGAATAGTGTGATGAATGTAGACATAGATGATGAAAAATGAAATAAAATAAGAAAAACCTTATGAATGATGCGATTTTTACAAGAATGGAAAGAATGAAGGTATTGTCATTGATTTCAATTGGTCAATTGGATATCAAATGGTTGATGTTGACTATATATGTTGAGGATATTGAGAAAATTTTATTAAAGGAAGATTGCAAGTGTTGAGTGGTTGCTCCGGGTTTTTCTCCTATGTTTGTGTCATTCAGATATGTTGATCATGGTTGATAGAAGATGTTATATATCTATATTTTTTGTTTTTGATTCATTGTACAATGCAAGTTATGCACACTAGTTGTGAACTGCGGTTTTCTGTGTTTTTTGGTTGGGGTCCATGAGAAATTTTGATGGTCCAAATTTCTCTTTGGTAAATTCTTATGACTTGTAGTTATAGAATTTAGTTTCCTTGATTTTGTTGAAGATAATTTTGGCATCTGGAAGATTCGTGCTTAATGGTTCTACGTGTTTTACATTTTTTTGGCTGACCTTGTGTTGAACACTACCTTCAAAGTAAATGAAGCATGTTCGATCTATTTGGGTCCCTATGAAACATGTGTTTGGGTTGCCCTCATTATAATTCCACCCTAGGATGTTTGGCACCAACCTAATTTGACATTGAATATTGGATGGCCAACTTTGGATATGTTTCAAAGTTGAATATGGTATAAATATAGGATGAGTTAGCAAGGAAGGATCAACGACAACTAATAAAAAGAGAAAAGAGAAAAAAGAGAATAGAGATAGGAGCGAATCAATATGTGTGTCTGATGTGAGTGTGGCAGATTATTGTGGAGCCTAAATGTTGAGTTTTTGGATGTAGTAAGTAGAAGTTGTACTCTATCATTCATGCACATCTCCGAGTGATTGTGTTGGATTTCTATGTTGCATTTAAATAGTTGTCTATCTATAACATATCTCTTTTATCTTCTTTGTATCTTTATGGAAGTGAGCCTTCCAGGTTGTTAGCCCTGCTAGATAGTGAGTCCCATTTCAGACATTGAGTCCTTGTTTTGGCAGTGAGCCTTGTTTCTTAGGAAGTGATCCTCTTGTAATCAATTTTGATATTCTCTATAGTGTGATTTAATCCTCACCATTGTTTCCCCTTATTGGTTTTTCCATGTAAATCTAGAGTTATTGTGTTTGTGTGATGAATTTGAGTTTTTGCATTAGCATTTGATGATTAATCATTTAAGCGGTGTTAAGAGTTAGTTCTGGTGAATGAATTAAAGATTAAATCTGTGACAATTGATTCACCACCCCTCTCAATTGTGCTATTCAACAATTGGTATCATACCTTGGTTCCTTTGTGAAGAGCTTAACTACTTGAGGTAGGTCTGGGATGGCTGCAAAAATGGTTTATGATTATCTGAGGTTTGATGAAACTAATTATGCTATCTAGAAATTTTTAATGGAAGAATATCTAGATTATTGTGGATATTATGTAGAGAAAGCTTACAAGAATCCTTACACTCCTCTTGCTAATGGTATGAGTATGACTAATGAGATCAAAGTGCATGAAGTCGACAATAAGGTGAAGTATATCTTGAAGAATAGTCTGGTACATTTCGAGTTAATTAAGGTTCTGAATTTGAAGAATTCTAAGGAAGTAAAGGATTCTTTGGAAAGAGAGCACATGAAGGTCATGAAAGAGTCAAAGAGGTGAAATTATAGAATTTGGAAGCATAGTTTGAGCTTCTATATATGTCTGAAGATGAGAATGTTAAATTTTATGTATAGAGATTGGATGAGATAGTTGCCAAAATGTGAGGACTTGGTGCTACTGTAGATGAAACTAGTATTATAAAAAATATTCCTAGAAATCTCCCTAATGCTTATAGTGAGAAGGTGTGTTCTATTGAAAAAAGTATAGATTATAAGACCTATATTAAAGATCTACTATTGGGATTTTTGACATCTTATGAGACAAGGAAGTTGTATCTAAGGAATAGATGCAAATCAGAAACTGCTTTTAAGGCAACAAAAGCTAAAGATTCTGATGAAGAAAACTTGATGAAATAGAAGCTAACTTTGTAATAAGGATGAGGAAAGGATCCAACAAGTATGAAGGTAAGTTACCCTTTAAATGCTTTAGTTGTGGAGAAATAGGTTGAATTATGTTGAAAAGTGTTCGGAAAGAGCTAAAATGAATAAACAAAGATATCAAAAATAAATAAAAAGGAAAGAAGATTAACAGAGCATATTATGTGAATGAGAATGGTAGTATATCTGATGAGGGTTCCAAATATGAGGATCTCGATGACAAGGAATGCTTGTTCTTGGATATAAAGGATAAACCTACTTCTGCCAATTTTGAAAAATAGGTAAAGGAAAGCCCTCCAGAGATGGAGAAAAATAAAGGTACTATTAACTTTTCCCTACATGGTAAACAAGAAAAGAACTATTGGGTTGTTGAAAATGGTTCCTAACATCACATGAATAGTGATAAAAGTAAGTTTGTTAAGCTTGAAAAATGTGATGGAGGCTTGGTTATGTTTGGAGATGATGCTAGGGCTAAAATTTATGGGATAGGTTCAGTAAGTTTTGATGGAAATCATAACACTAATTATGTATATTATGTTAAGGGTTTAAGGAATAATATTTTGAGTGTTGGACAGATGTGTAGTAAGGGATATGATCTTGTGTTTAAGGATGAGATATGTGAAATCTGAAAAGGATCCGAAATATTGATTGTTGTAGGAAAGAAATCTAAAGGAAATATCTATCAACTAAAGGGTTCTAATGGACGATGCTTTATAACACAAATTAATGAAATTTATTTATGGCATCAAAGAATGTGTCACCTGAATTTTGATAACTTGGCAAGGATTAGTTTTGTTTAGGTCATGAAATATTTACAAAGGATTACAAAGCTTGTTAATGCTATTTTCTAAAATTTTCAATGTGGTAAGCATGCAAGAAATCATTATAGATCAAAGGAACAGTCTACTAGTAGACTACTAGACTTAATTCATATGGATCTCTATGGTCCTAAAAGAGTGAGAAGTATACAAGGTGAAAGGTACTTTATGATTTTAATTGATTATTATTCTACATACACATGGGTTAAATTTATTAGAGAGAAATCAAATGCATTAGATAGATTCAAGAAATTCAAAGCTATGGTTGAAAATGAAGTGAATAAAGGATAAAATTCTTAAGGTCTGATAGAGGTGGAGAATTAACCTCCCATGATTTTAATATCTTTTGTGAAGTGCATAGAATAAAGAGATAGTTATCTACTCTAAGAACTCCTTAATAGAATGGAGTTGTTGAAAGAAAAAATAGAATAGTTTAAGAGGTTGCTAGATCAATGATGATTGAGGTTGGCTTACCAGAAGTTTACTAAAAAGAAGCTATTCATACCATTGTTTATGTATTCAATTGAGTTCAAGCAAGAGAAAATAGTACAATGACTCCCTATGAGCTATGGAATGGAAGAATTCCTACTATTAAGTATTTCAAGGTATTTGGAAGTAAATGTTATATCAAAAGAGATGACGAAACTTTTGGAAAGTTTGATGCAAGATGTGATGAAGGAATTTTTATTGGAAATTATACTAAAATAAAATCATATTGATGTTTCAATAAAATATTGAGAAGGATTGCAGAGAGTGAAAATGTCAATTTTGATGAAACAATGAAGAATTCTATTGATATTGATAGATATATATTTGATGAACCTGATTGTGTAAGAATAGAAGAGATTGTGGAAGAACAGTAAAAGGATGAGAAAGAAAAGTAGGATGAACAAAATGAAAGAGAAGAGGAAGCCCTGGTGGTGTTCCCCAAGACACCTAGATATGTATAGAATAATCATTCAGATATTCATATTATTGGTGACAAGACAAAATGTGTATTCACTAGAAGCAGAGCTACTGCTGAAGTAAACCTATGTTTACTTTTTGAGATTGAATCAAAGATTGTAAGTGAAGCATGTAAAGATGAACATTGGATGGAAGATATGAAAGAAGAACTTATTCAAATTGTGAAGAATAAAACTTTGGAATTGGTCTAAAGATTGGCACATAAAAGCATTATTGGATCAAAGTGGGTGTTCAAAACTAAGTTGAATGATAATGAAGAAGTGGTTAGAAACAAAGTGAGTCTTATGTCTAAAGGTTAGTCACAAGTAGAAGGCATAGATTTTTAGGAGAATTTTTCTTCAGTAGAAATATTGGAAGCTAGAAGGATGTTCTTAGTATTTTCTACTCATAAAGATTTAAAGGTCTATCAGATGGATGTCAAATCAACATTTTTGAATGGTGAAATAGAAGAGGAAGTCTACACAGAAAAACCATAAGGATTTCAGTTATCAGATCAACTGGATATGGTGTGTAGATTGAACAAAGCTTTATATGGATTGAAGCAATCTCCTAGAGCTTGGTATGTGGGATTAGACGGGTATTTAATTCAAGGTTTCAACAAAGCCACAATAGATAGTAATCTATATTTTAAGATTGAAAATGAAAAAATCTTGATTGTAGTTGTGTATGTTGATGATATTATCTTTGGAGGAAACTAAAATATGTGCAAGATGTTTATGAAGAGATGTAGAAAGAAATTGAAATGTCTATGTTTGGTGAGATAAATTTATTTCTTGGTCTACAAATCAATGAAACAAAGAAAGGAATTTTTATTTCACAGTCTAAGTATGTGAAAGAGATGTTAAAGATGTTTGGGATGGATGGTTCCAAACTAGTATGTACTCCTATGGTGACCAGTTACAAACTAGGTAAAGATGATGATTCACCTAAGGTTGGTTAGAGAAAGTATAGATCTATGACTGGTAGACTACTATATTTGACTACTACTAGACCAAATATTATGCATCTTTTCTGGCTTGTGGCTATATTTCAAGAAGATCCTAAGGAAACACATGTTGCTATTGTTAAAAGAATTTCTAGATATTTGAATGACACTCCAGATTATGGGTCATGGTATCCTAGAGATAGTGATCTTGCACTAAATGCTTATTTAGATGTAGATTGGGTTGGATGTATAGATGACATAAATAGTACAAGTGGTGGTGCATTCTTTCTTGGTTGCCGATTGGTGGCATGGCTAAGTAAAAGGAAAGATTTAGTCTCCTTGTCTACTACTAAAGTTGAGTCTATTGCTACTATGTCTTGTTGTACACAAGTTCTATGGATGACAAAACATTGAAAGATATCATAGTGGTGTATAATGATCCTATATCTATGTTTTGTGATAACACAAGTGCAGTTAACATTTCAGAGAATCGTGTGATGCACTTGAGGAAGAAGCATGTATCTATCAGGTATCATTTCTTGAGAGAGAAGGTTGTAGAGAATGAACTAAAGCTTGAGTATGTTTTGACGAAGGATTAGATTGTTGATATATTTACAAAGGCTCTTCCTAAAGATACTTTTGAGTATCTTTGAGAGAATTTAGGGGTCATTTCCCCTCCTTTCTTGAACTATATGCATATAAAGATGTATTAGTCTGGTGGATCTATGGATATATCTTTCTTCTAGACGGATGTTTGGTGGCTACCTCTCAGGGGGAGTAGGTAGTGTCATGTGTTTTCATTGTGTGTATTTTGTTTTCAAAGGGGAAATAAATGTAAATATATTTTTCCTTTTCCATCGATGTCAAAGGGGGAGAGGAAAGGAAGAAAGTAAAAAGAGATTATCTAATAAGGGGGAGAAACAAAAATAAAAATCTTGAGAAGTGTATTTAGAGCCAGTATGTTGTCTTTCATGGTTTTTCACATCATGTGTTACCATCAATGACAAAGGGGGATATTTTTTCAAGAATGGAAATAATGAAGGTGTTGTCATTGATGTCAACTAGTCAATTGGTCATCAACTTGTTGATGTTGACTATATATGTCAAGGATATTGAGAAACTTGTATTGAAGGAAGATTGTAAGTTTTTAGTGGTTTCTTTGGGTTTTGCTCCAAGTTTCTCTCCTATGTTTGTGTGATTTAGATATGTTGATCATGGTTGTTAGAAGATTCTATATCTAGATTTTTAGCTGTTTATTCATTGTATAGGGAAAGTTATGTTCACCAATTGTGAACTGTGGTCTTCTATGTTTTTGGTTGAGGCTCGAGAGAAATATTGATGGTATAGATTTATCTTTGGTAAAGTCTTATGACTTGCAGTTATAGAATTAAGTTGCCTTGATTTTTTTGAAGATAATTTTGGCATCTAGAATATTTGTGCTTAAAAGTTCTATGTGTTTTACACTAGTTTGGATGACCTTGTGTTAAACACTACCTTCAAAGTTAATGAAGCATGTTGGATCTATTTGGGTCCCTATGAAGCATGTGTTTAGGTCGCCCTCATTCTAATTCTACCCTAGGATGTTTGGTACCAACCTATTTTGAATTTGAATATTGGATGATTGACTTTGGATATGTTTGAGAGTTGAAGATGGTATAATACAGGATGAGTTAGTAAGGAAGGATGAGCAATAACAAAGGAAAAGAGACAAGAGTGAAAAGAGAATAGAGATAAGAGTGAATCAGTATGTTTGTCTGATGTGAGTGTGGCAGGTTAGTGTGAAACCTAAATGTTGAGTTTTTGGATGTAGAAAGCGCAAGGCATACTCTATCATTCATGCATGTTTGTGACTTATTGTGGTGGATTTATTTGTTTTACTGAGATTTTCATCTCTCTATAACATATCTATTTTATCATCTTTGTATCTCTATGGGAGTGAGCCCTCCGAGTTGTTAGCCCTGTTGGATAGTGAGTCTTTGTTTTAGTAGTGAGCCTTGTTTCTCAAGTAGTAAGCCTCTTGTAAGTGGGTTTGATATTCTCTATAGTGTGAGTTAATCCTCACTGTGGTTTTTCCCTTATTGGTTTTTCCACATAAATCTAGTGTTATTGTGTTTGTGTGATGCATTTAAATTTCTATATTAGCATTTGATGATTAATTATTTAAGTAGTGTGAAGAGTTAGTTCCATTTAATGAATTAAATATTAAATCTATGACAACTGATTGAAACTCATCTCAATTGTCATGTTCAATAGTGATTTGATTTATCAATGCTAAGCCTCGTAAGGGCCTAACTAAAATGTTGCTTGAGATTGCTTTCTCACAAGACATACTTAAACATGAACCCAATAGTAATCTTTACATAGCTGTATGAATCGATGACAAGCATACTAATGTGATATTAATTAATCAAGTTTGTGTAGAGATGGTGTTCACTAAATAATTCCTATTTTGCATGAAATCAATCAAGATACATATGAAATATTGAAAGCATGGATCAAAACACATAATGTTTTTTCTTGCCCTACAACTAGCTTGATAAATCTCCCTCCAAAGGTAGGACTGAAAGAATTAAAAGTCACATTCACCATCATCCCATCATCAGACCAATTTCATGTGAAGTTATGTTATCCATGACTTTGCTCCATAAATTTTGTCCCATTAGTTGTGCGTAAATGTTTAAAGTTTCCATTTGGAAATGAGATCTTTACTATACATCATTGTGTATTTAATCTTGTGTCCCATGAGAACTTTTCATTTATTTCTTTTGGCCCAAGTCTACTGAACCTATTAGACCCCGTGAAGACTTCTTTTTCAAATCCTATTTAAAGTTTAAGGCAAAGTGCATAGAAAAATTATCCCTTAGCAATATGCTTCCACCCATTATCGAGCCTCCTATCCTTGAGAAAACCATGATTGAACCAAAAGCCCTTCCAAGTATGCAAGACTAGCCTATGAAAAATCATTTACTTATTCCTATAAGAGACCATGAGACAATCAAACAAATCGCATTGTGCCTCCTAAATCTTAAAATTTTTACAAAGGTAAGAGAAAGTGGTTGAAAAACCTCCCATGGTTCCTTTTGTTCCTCTCTTGGGTATGTGTAGGATCATCATGGACAAAATAGGCCCTTAAGTGGTGATGAAAATTCAGAAAATCAGAGTTAGGAAAGTTCACATAAAATTTTGAATAAGTTATCTATATTATTTCAAAAATCTGTAAGAATAGAATCTATAGAAAATTGAATGTAGTTTCTAAACTACTAGGTTTATTTAAAATAAAAAAATATATTTGGTGAAAATTTGAAATTTCATTGTAGTAGTACTTAAATTTCAGGGAAAAAATAAGAAGTAGGTGTCTGTTTGACCACACTAACCATTATAAAATGATAATATTTTTTTATAAGATTTTAGATATAAGTAGAGTCATGTCCAGATGTGATGCATATTTTTTTACAATTTTTTTCCACGTAAATAATTAATTATAATGTTTTTATTACAACATTTAAAAAATATAAAAAACTCATATATCTGACCACCTTAACTTGGTCAAAACTTCATGAAATTCAATTTTTTTTAATCCTATAGTATATATAGAATAGAATGTGATGCATATTTTGGATTCAAAAAATGTGATACCATTTGAAAGCTATAGATGTTTTTCAATAAACTTATCAATCATGACTTTAGTCATAATTCAAATAGAAAATGAATAATAATTATTTATTAAATTAAAAGTAAAACATAATTTACATTGGTGGAAAGTTGAGAATCTCTTTTAAAAACCCTTTTCGTTTCATCAATTTTGGGTAGAAAAAAGTTGTCAACCATGTGGGCCATCATATCACTTACATATCACCACTTTTTGGCCCATCATGATCCTGCACATACCCTCTTAAGGGAATAAAAGAAATCTATGCTTTATAAACCTACTACTACATAACCACAACTTGAAAACCACATGCAAAGATACCAAAATGCTAGAGTATAGGCATAAAAATTGTGCTATTTCTTTTTCATTACAAGAAAAAGAAGAAAATCAAAATCTGAACTTGTTTGAAGCAAGGAATGATGCCTCTCCACCCTTTCCACAACATAAAAAACTTCTATGGATATTGCCATTAGACCAACTGTTGTGATTAATTTGGATGATACTGAAATTGATAAGATTGATGAGGAAGTGCATAATGAGCTAAATTTAATGGTTTCCTATTTTATGAGCTTAACTGATGATCCTCCTAATAAGAGTTTTGAACTTGGTTCTTTTCCTAGTTTTACATTTGACGTTGTCCCTTTGTCTAGTGTCTTCCTTCCATATATACTGATCAAGATTGGTATGTAGACAAACTACTATAGGTTGAATCACATGTACCCTACTATTATTTTTCTTTGTTTACTTTTGACGTTCCTTGTGTGATTACATTTGTGTTATCTGATCCCCTATACCATTTTGTTTGATATATCTCTCTATTCATGTGCATTCCTCTATCTATACCTATATTCTTCTATATCTCGTAAATCTTTAACTTTGTTCTTGTCTTGTGTTTTCCTTTTTGGGATGACACAAGGCATCGAGAAATTTAGGTCTCTTCTATGTTGACTAAAAATATATATATTTTTTTCACTCTCTATGTGTCATTCTTCCTATTATGTGAGTATTTGGGGAATGATGACATTTCCAGCTCTATAACAACATTGTAGCAAAGATATATTGACCCCAAATCCATAGATCCCTTATGTGTTTTATGATTTCATTTTGGGGGAAACCCCTCTTCATGATGCATCTTCATTCAGGAACATATTACTAGGCATAGGGATTTTTGAATAAGATCGCATGTCCTCTTTATTGATTAACATTGACTATCGGCTACTTTAAAGAAATTCATAGCAACGGTGATAGAAATTTATTTAAAGTGGAGGCATACATTGGAATTATTTTTGACATCCTCACACTTCATTGTGTGATTTCCTTTATTTTTGTGATGCATATTTTTCTTGGTGGTGTCATTGGGTTTGATGTCCTCTTAGAGCAAGATATTTCTTGGCGTACAATTTTCCTCTTAGTGCTGATGCTACATGTTGCATCGCCTAAGTTGCAAATATTTTATCTTTGACTTGTCCTCTCTTGGAGACATTAGGAATAATGTTCCCTAAAAATAGACCTCACATGAACTAAGAATAGTCCCTTTGAACAAACCTCTATTTTCATTTTGTTCATCAATGTTTTGCATAATACAACTTGTTAACATTGTGAATCTCGACGTCCTAGTTTTTCATTTTGTGGCACCCTACTAGAGTTATAAAAGGGATAACTTTGGTATGGTTAGTATAGTGAGAGCTTGTAGAATTGGCATGAATTTCTCACTAAACGAATTTCTTGGGGGCTCACCTAGTGGATAGCCTAAGGTTCCGTTATTCCAAAGTGAACATGTGTGTTGTTTTCATAGTGGAAATGGAGTTCTAATTGTGAACATTTTTGGAAAAATAGTCGAGACATGTTCCACATTGCATTAGAAAGTTAAGGCTAGATCTACCCCTTTTACAAGACAAACAGTTGCGGCATGTTCCACATTGCATTGGATAGTCAAAGCTTGATCTGCCCCCCTTTCTTTAAGGCCTTTGATGTTATATGGTGGAGTATCTTTGTCATTACTGCATACATGCATCTTGTATGTCTACTCTAGTGTGAGTTTGATAGAGGTTCATCCTCTCACTAAAGTGGGGGCTAAATGTAGTGTAGGAAAAAGTATCCCTTGTTCCCACTTAATTAGGAATTAATATTAAAACGAACTGAATTATGCCTTAATTTAGTGTTGTAATATGCATTTTATATATTCACATTAAGTTTAGGGCCCTATTAATCAAAATGGACTTAATTGTGCCTTATTTTTAGTGTTGTAGAGTGTACCTCTTTACAATTTCACACTTATTTAGGGCTGCATTAATTAATTGAGGGTAATTTACCTTAATTAGTCCCTTTAATTCAAATCCAAGCCTAATTAATTTTTGAAGAGGAAACCCAACATTCATTAATACCATAATATAACTCTTCTCATTGAGCAATGTGTGTCCTAGGTGAGTGATCTAGGACCCATTCACCCATGGGTGAATGGGTTCTCACTTAGACCTAGGACCTAAATTTTAATTATGTTTTTTACGGTATTTTAACATTTTCAATTCCATATTCAAATGTCGGCTTATGTTATTTAAATTTCTTGAAATTAATGTTACATACCTATAAATATAAGGTCATTTCACTATGTTTCACCTAACATTTTTATGAGCAAGAGAAGATTTTAAAGAGAGTATTTCAAGAGAATTTCAAGAGAATTTCAAGGTATTCAAAGGAAGATTTAGTGAAGAATTATTCTAGCAATCAAGATCCTACTATCATATCAAAGTCTTCCTGCATCATTCATGTTATTGGAGCTAATATTTTGATGTAGTGTTCATGATCTATTCAATCCTTCAAGGAATTGTTTCAAATCAAGTTTCAAAGATAAATATCCACATCCATTAAATCTATTTCATGCAAGTTGCAGATCTACATTCCAAGGTTCATTCAAGGGTTTAGTGAGTTGTGGAATTTCTTTCTTCATTCATCATCCCTTTCATGCTATTTTGTTTCATTTCAAGGTTTAATTATGGAAATGGGGTTTTAGCAAGGAAAACCTCCATTTACAAAAAATAAAACATTTTTCCCTCTTGATTTGTATTTTTATATTTGGGTGGAATAAATCTTGAAGATCTCTTGAAGAGCGAAATTGGAGAACTTTTCAAATTCACAAAAGTTGTCATTTCATGGAAACTCAAATACACAATTTATTTTTAGCTTTTTGAAATTGAAACCTAGGAAAATTGATAGATTAAGATCTAAGGTAGAAGCTCCCAGAATTTGCAAACAAACCCTAAACTAGTACCCATTCACCATTGGGAGAATGAATCTCAAATCAGTTTCAACAAAGCTCTTTTGATGACTCGTACACACCATCCTACCTCTCTCTGATATGCATTTTGATTTTTGGTTCCATTAGTATTGAGAATAATCTTCAAGATCCAAGTTGTAGATAGCATTTTGGGTTTTATTTGCTATTTTTAATATTTCTCTCCAAAGTTTTGTTTAATTAGGACCCCCGTCCTTGCCAAAAATGAAAATCAGTAGATTCACACTTTGACTTGATTCACATAAGGTTTGTTAGTCATTTCATTGTGTGTGTCTCATTTCTTAATGAATTGAGGAAGAATAGGGCCCCTAATTAGTTCATCAACCATATTTTGGTGAACTCTTCACCTATTTTTGTTCTTTTCACAAGATATTTAAGTTTTCATTTTAAAAAATTTTAAAGTAAAATTTGAGGCACTTTGAGGCTATTTTTTGGCATGAAAGGGGTCATAAAAATAAAAAATTATAGCTTGATCCATCACATCATGAGCTTTCTAAAAATTCAAATGGTTCATTAATCAACCTGTTGAATCAAAATTTATGGCCTATAGAAGTTGCGTCTCCTAACTTGGAAAATGTGAAAATGTGTTATACATAAAATTGTTTCAAGTGGGAGTTACATGTGTTGGTGTGTGTTTTGATACATCATATTGTTTATTTCAACTAATATTAGTTGGTCACTAGTTTTTTGATAATTTCATGTATTGTATCTCCTATATATAAGGTTCTTGAGATGGAGGTTACTTTTTTGTCTTATAGATGTCGATTTTACTCTAGATATTTAGGTGGTGATACTCTTGTGAAGGTTTATTTAAAATTATATTTAATCTTGTTGAATTATGAAAAATAAATTGGATAAAGTTTCTAGTATGGGGTTTTTCTCCCCAAAGGGTTTAACCATGGAAATCCTTGTGTTGTGATATGAATATGTAAAAGAGGAGATTCACTACCCTCAAGAAAATGGGTTTTTAAAGTGTAAATATCCCTTCATTACCTAAAAAGAGACTTCTAATGTGACAAGATAAATGATAAAGAATATTTACATAATTTGACTGAATTGACACTAAGTTTCAAATAACACGAATATGAAAATAGCTTAATTAAAGGAGTAAATGATAGAATTAATTTCTCTAATGTACAATTTTTTTTTTTGGAAACCATAGATTAGAACTTCAAGTGGATTAGCTTCTAGACATGGATGCTAGCACATTGCATGAGCCTTTGTGTGTTGTGGTGTCATATCTAAAGAAATAGATAGTAGAAATCCACAACCTAGAATACCCAACTAATTGAATCTGTTTATCTACACAAAAATGAGACATAAAAAATGTTGGGGGCTCTTTACGAGCTTACCTCATTCAAACCCCTATTTCAGTGTTACACCTACAAAGACAACCAAATAGGATCAATATAGACAAAATGCATAAATCAATGATGTGAGATAGAAACAAACCATTCAAAGGAAGAAAACCCATATCACAAATATAATCATATAAATAAATATGAGATTATGCAGACAAGATCATAAAAGATAAAATGATAAGAGAGCATTAGCAATAACTTGTTGCTCCATTCTTGAATTGATAAATGAGATAATTTTTTTAGCAAGAGGAGTCTTGACTATTGTGCGAAAAAGAATTTATATAGAGCTTCACTATGAGAGTGAGGGTAAGGGATCCTTACATTTCATAGAGTCCTCTCCCTCAAATGAGATTGAGAATTGAGCTTTGTTAAGTTGCAAGGGTGGGAGGAGCCATTACATACACATCCTTGCCAGTATGACATGTGTCAAGGAAAAAGAATACAAAATATTCCTTTTTTATTCTCAAAAAGTACAAGGATGCTAGCATGTTGTGGAAATGTCTATGCATCATGCTAGTGTCCAACCAAAAATTCACGAGAATTAGATACACATTGCTCGTGCTCCATCATTGTTGCCTATGAGGTGAAAATAATGAAATTACAACTTATAGATTTTTACCATAAAAAAGGTGGGCCTAAATACATGAAATTTATATAGGGTACAATTTTATGAGACTATATTTTTCCCACAATTTAGTTTGCAGAATTTTAAAAAAAAAAGCTATATACTAAAGTAGCTAGAAAGACATAAATATTGATTTTGTAATTTTAACATTTTTTTCCAAAAATGATACTATAGAGACCATAGAGGTCAAGAAGGAATATACTAATAATTTCCCTATCATTCGAGCTCAGTAAAAAAATATACCATTCCACAGAAAATTCAATTTTGCAAGAATACAAAATTTGTTAGTTTTAAAAATGGAGGAAAATACCATTACAAGAAGAATGATTAAAATAAATTTTGTTGAATCAAAATAAAATAATGATAAAGAATTCGTTATATGCCCCCACTTGGTTTTCCCCTAGCTAGAAGAGTAAAAGTAGGTAGGAAATAAATTTTAAGGAAAGTTTTCCATGAAAAATTGGCAAAAATATGCCTATAAAATCCAATTGTGGGCCCAAAGAAGGTCATTTTCACTATTTGCTATGAGGATTTTGTTGACTCTTGTATAGAGATTTTAGAAAAATGCCTTGTAGATGTAATTAATGACTACCCAGGATCAAGCAGTTGTGGTTCATGGTGGAGAGGGGCGAGGTACTTGATGAGGTATGATGAAAATTTCTCCCTTTTTTGTTATTTTGTGTTTTTAGCCATAGAAGATCGATGAGGAGTGCAAGCATCTAACTAGTGTGATAAAATCTTATGGTCATGCTGGCATCTAGTTGATGCATTAGAGTCCATAAATCACACTGGTGTCTATCCTGTACATTGTCATCAACCAATTAGGTCACATACAAAGTCATGTCCCATAGACATCTATGCAACATGTAGGCATCTTAGAGAGAGATTGATAAAATTATATTTAAGTAGAATATAAGTTATATAATGGAGTTTCATGGCATAGTTCCATTTTTATAGGACCTTTTCCACACTCGTGAGCAAGTCTATTGATCTGTCTTGTCACTACTAAGGAGTCACAAGATACAAATATCAATGAATGAGTACTCATTACTATAATTGGTCAGGCTATGATGGGTCTTCACTATGCTGAAGATTTGATTCCATATGCCCATGCTTATGGCACTGATAGAGAGATACGATGTTGATACCTCCTCTTTTCATATTTGAAAATGGGAGATGATTGGGACCCTCATAGATATATGCTACATCCTTTGACTACCCATCTTGGGACAAAGGTTGGTCCACGAGGAAAGATGCACATCCAAAGATGAACAAGAACATTGCATCAATTATCTCATTACTAAGGACACCACTAGACACATCTACATGTGGTGGTTGGAGTAGGGGCACATTGCATTATCATTGATAGATCATGTAATGATCATGATAGTGGCACTATGAGTATCCATCAATGGAAAATTCTCTCACCTTCATGGGGGCCTCATACAATGCATTATATACGCTTGGTAGTGGAGTATGCTTGGACATCTCTACCATGACCTAAGGTGTTATGACCATTTTGAGTACCCTAGTGTTACATCTTGCATGCACCTATAGGTATGGGTGTTCAAGCATATTACCTACTCATGGACAACTAGGTATTCATAGAGTGTAGCGTAGTTAAATCCTTGTGCACATACACACGTATTGGGGCATGATTCAATATTGAGGGATTTATGTTTGGAGATTGGAGAGATTTGAAAGATTAGTTAGTAGGGATTTCAAATTGTGACCTTAAAGGGATATGAGGACCTGGCCCTCAAATAAAAGGTAGTTGTGGCACTTACAATAGAATAGGCTCCTAGGAAGGAGGACAAATGGACATCATCATCCCCTACTACTAGCGTTGGGTGGCTTTCTAGTTTGGTAAGGTGGAGGCTATTCAATTCATAGCACCTATGTACATCCAGTTGCACTAGAGTTTAGCTTGACCAAGAGATCATCCTTGTCAAAATATTATAGATGTCACTCTCTGCACCAATGATGGTGTATATGATGACCAACCAGAGGCCATTATGATTGATGACATTGGCATATTATTCAGATTTACCAACTCGTGGGTGATAGCAAATTTGGCCCTGATTTTCCTAATGGATGCACATGAGGGTGATGCTAGTGCACAAGTGTTAGATGGTGAGGTGGTGGAGAATGATAGAGATGAGGGTGCATTGGAGGCATCCTGAGCAAAGGAGAGGCCAAGGTGGAAGTGATGAGTGTCCTCACTATTACCCACATTTATGATCTTTGTTGCACCCCCAGGTGCCTTAATGGTTGTACCCACTTCTGCTACTACTATGGGGCCCAACATTGCATCCCCTCATGGTGTTTCACCTATGAAACAATATTGGAAGGATGGGGACAAAGGTACAAATTTTATTTGATGTAAATTTATGATAAAAACATTATTTAATTTTAGGCATATATATATACTTTTTTAAGATTGCAGGAATCGGGTAGCACGACCCCCTATAAACTGCAGTGCATCTGGTAAAATTTTTAATGTGACCGATAGTGCTGGCATGACATGCCCTCCAGTACCATGAGGGTGGGGGAGACTAGACCTCATGACCAACCTCCTACAACAGGAAAGATTTAGCCAACCAAGCTAGGGCCGCAACCCCTAATTTTAGGGATATTATTATATGCTCATGTGTATATATATTTTTATGATGTAGTGTTTACATAGGAGTGGATCAACTTCTTTAGTTGATGTAGAGCAGAGGTAGTCCCAGCTATCTAGATCAAGGGCTAGGTATTGGACACACACACATGCCACAATCAATAGGGTGACATGCCCAATTATTAAATCATATAGTGCATCTTCAGATAACCTGTAAGGAGGGATAGGTGGAGCTAGTTCAACATGTTCTAAAGATAGCAATAATGATTGGGGAAAGAAATTAGTGGGGTGTAGAGCTTTAGTCTATCCTCACTAAGAGAGATATTCTAGTGATGATAGTTGAGATTGTTGAGAAGTCGCATTATTCCCTCTATATTTAGGTTAATGACCTTAGAAGACAAATAAAGGTTTCTAGGATAGCCCTAACTGATCTACAACATCCCTAGGTATAGCAGCTTAGGGATGAGTTGGTAATGATGAGGTAGAGATAGGATACAATGAAAAAGCATCACTTCTATGAGGGATCAGGTGGGAGAGCAATGAAGAGAGGTGCAAGGACTACAATAAAAAATAATATCCATGTCATAGTCACATCGGTCCCATTCACATGCATCCATCTACCAGCCACCTCCACCACCACTAGGACCAAAGGGCCCTTGGAGCCATGTGCCTAGCATCTAGATGTATTCTATTATTATATAGTATTTTTGATATACAAATTCATATACAAATATACAAGAACCACATTTTATTAGGGTATGTGTAGGATCATCATGGAAAAAGAAGACCCTTAAGTGGCAATAAAATTCAAAAAAATCAAAGTTAGGAAACTTGACATAAAAAATTGAATAAGTTATCTATATTATTTCAAAAATATGTAACAATAGAATCTGTAGGAAATTGAATGTAGTTTCTAAACTACTAGCTTTAATTTTCTTTTTATAAAATCTATTTGGTGAAAATTTGAAATTTCAATGCAATAGTACTTAAATTTCAGGGAAAAAATAAGAAGGTGTCTATCTGACCACCCTAACCACAATAAAATGATAATATTTTTTATAATATTTTAGATATAAGTAGAGGACTCATGCCCCAATGTGATGCATATTTTTTGTAATTTTTTTCCAAGTAAATAATTAATTATGAATTTTTTATTAGGAATTTTTAAAAATATAAAAACTCGTATGTATGACCACCTTAACTTGGTCAAAACTTCATGAAATTCAATTTCCTTTTTTTTAATCCTATATTATGTGAAGCATAGAATGTGACGTGTGTTTCAAATTTAAAAAATGTGATGTCGTTATAGATTTTTTTCAACCAGCTTATGAATCTGGACTTTAGTCGTTATTCAAATAGAAAATGGATAATAATTATTTATTAAATTCAAAGTAAAGCATAATTTATATTGGTGGAAAGCTAAGAATCTCCTTTAAAAACCCTTTTCATTTCATCAATGTTGGGTAAAAAAAGGTCGTCAGCCACATGGGCCATCATATCACTTACATATCGCCACTTTTTGGCCTATCATGATCCTGCACATACCCATTAAAGTGGGGTAACAGATTTACATGACATAGATATAAATATATGTTATATACATGATATTTTGGATTTACATTATGTATTTTATGTGTATGCTTTATTTTAATTAATGTTTATTTTATGGTTGTATGCTTATACATGTATGCTTCTATTACATGTTATTATGATCTAACTAAAAAAATATTGGATACATGGTAAATTAAATATAATGATGATCTAATTGTTGTCTAATGATTTAGACAAAATGTACGATGTGGAATTTATGGATAAAAGAATTAATCAAACATAACACACTTATACACAACATAAAAATAAAACACATAAATGTATAATTCCTAATTAAGCAAGTATTTATACACATGCTAACATCATAACACAAATGAAAGATTAATGTGTTAATAAAGGTATATCATAGAATTAAAAACTACGATCCCTGAAAAAGGGGACGAGTGTCACATACATGCCACATAGATCTTATGCATAGTACCTACATAGGTACATTGCATTGACAAGTTCTTTTAAAGGAGTACAATCCATAAAAGATAATCAATAGGCACTAGAATCATACATGAAGGTGATTATGTAAGGAACTAGCCAATTAGGGTTGACTTCCCCCTTTTGATCAGGTGGCACATTTACATTTCTTTGGTTCTCAAAGAGAATGAGATCACCCACTTTAAAAGTGAAAGAAAGAATAACTTGATTGTAATGCTTAGAAATAGATTTTTTATAAGCATAAAGATGATTAAGTGCCTATAATCAATTCTCATTGAGAAACTCCAACTTATCTAGATTTTCAACATAATAAGTGTCATCATCAATTGACCCTCTAAGGGAAACTGACAAAAATGGAATTTATAATGTTAAAGACATAATAGCCAAAATACCTGTGAGCATGGAATTTAGCAAGATCACATAAAATTGAAATAGATAAATTAAACAAACAAATGATCTAACTAAACCATATTCTCAGCGAACTTATTGCAAATATTAACTAGTGTATTGTAGAAAAAAATATCCCTCTATATTTTCACACCTTGTTTGGGCCCTCCTAGCTAAAATGAACTTAATAATTCCTTAATTTAGTGTTGAAAAATGTATCCCTTCACATTTTCACACTTCTTTGGGCCCACTTAATTACATTGGACTTAATTATGCCTTAAGAAACCCTTTCATTCATTTACAAGCCTAAGGAATTATATTTTCTGAAGGGGAAACCCAACAATAATTAATGTCAATACATAACATTGTACCTTGAGCAATGTGTGTTCTAGGAATAGGGACTTGGGACCCATTTTCCCATGGGCGAATGGGTTCTACCTAGGCCTTTGAACCTAAATTGAAAATATTTTTCTGGTGGTATTTTAAGGTCCCTAAATCCATATTCCAATTTAAACTTGTAATATTTGAATTTCGTAAAATTAAGGATACGTACATATAAATACAGTGTTACTTTCTAAGTTTCACCTAGAATTTTTGAGAGCATATTCCTATAATTTTTTGAAAACTTCAAGAGAATTTTGAAGAGAAATTTTACAAGAGAAAATTTGATGATCAAGAGCATTCAAGAGTGGATTTGTTAGAGATTTATTGTATCATTCAAGATCCAATCATCATGTCAAATTCCTCTTGCATCATGCATGTTTTTGGAGCTAACATTATGATGTAATTTTCAAGATAAAGTTCAAGCATTTAAGAATCAACTCAAGTCATCTAGATCCACATCCATTGAAGCCATTTCATGTAAGTTGCAGATCTAGAGAACAAGGGAAGAACCTATTGAAAGTGGTTGAAAAACATCCCATGGTTCCTTTCATTGCCCCCTTAAGGGAAGAAAATAAACCTATGGCTGATAAACCCACTCCTACACAATCATAACTTGAAAATCGAACAAAAAGAAACATAAATGCTAGAGAGTGTAAGCATATACTTTATGCTATTACTGGTTTGTTATAAGAAAAATAAGAAAAGAACAACATAGAAAATAAAAATCTGAACATACCTCAAGCAATGCATGATGATTATCCTTCACCGAAACAAGAAAAACCTATATCTCAAACACAAGAAGAATAATAACATTCCATGGATATTATCATTGGACCTTCTATTGTAATTAAGTTGGATGATGATAATGAAATTGCAAAACTTGATGAAGAAGTGCATACTGAGCTGATTTCATATTTTTGCTCTTCTATGAGCTTAAATGATAACAACTATGATGATCCTCCTACAAAGAGAGATTCACCACATGTTAAACTTGGTGATTGTCCTAGTTTTGCACTTGACATTGTTCCTTTGGCTAGTTTGTCACCTTCTGCATATACTAAATAAGATTGGGATGCAAAAAACTTGGTATAGGTTAACTCGTATGCGCCTTACTATTCTTTATATTTGTTTTATTTCCATCTTCTTTGTGTGATTGCATGTGCCTAATGTGATTCCCCTTATCATTCTATTTGCAATATATTTATGTCAATTCCTCTATTTCTACCTACATTATTTTGTCATAAATATTTTACCTTTTCTTTTGTCTTATCTTTTCCTTTTAGGAATGATGCAAGGCATCGAGACATTTAGGTCTCTTTCATGTTGACCCAAAATCGTTTTTTTAATTTTCACTCTCTATGTGTCATTCTTCAAGTTCTATGAGTATTTGAGGAATGATGAAGTTTTTTGAGCTATATAATACCAGTGAAGCAAAGACATATACTAACTCTAAATCCATGGATCCCTTATGTGTTTGGGATTTCATTTTTGGGCAACAAATTTTTCACGATGTAGCTATTGGAATTACGGAACACTCAAAGGAGGGTAAATTAGTGTTCTACAAAAATGAACTTTATTAATCTAATCTTTAAGCCACTTAGAAAATTGAACCAAAATAAAGATGCAAGAACCTAAAGAAATCATCCACAACACCGTAACACAAGTATTTTTATGTGGAAACCCTATTAGGGGAAAAACCACGGTGGAGGTCAATCCATAATTTGAGTACTCAAATATAAGTGTTATGTAAATGGGGAATGCACATGCATTCAAGCGCACTACCTAGAACCCACTGCTCAGATACAAAAGAAGACTCACTATCTTACAAAAGATTTGGATTACATCTAGAATATTTGAATTGAGAGAATAGCATCTGCTAATGCCTAATTACAGTTCCATTTAAGCTCAGCAATCGCATTCTTTGACCTGCTTGTCTGATTCTACTCTTTTGCTCTATCTTCTTTCATTCACATCATAAATTCCTTTAATGCACAAGTGAAAATATGCATAATTTCTCTGCTATCCTTCTAAATTTTGAAATATACTTTGCACACTCAAATTTACATACCAAAGTGATATAAATGATCATTTATATATATCCGCAACAAAAGATCTAATCACCCATATGTTAGATTCAATGAAACATAAAATATTTTACAACCATTGGCTCAAACCACAAATGATTTTCAATGTGAACCATCCAAATTCATCCACAGCATAGTGAGGACCCAAAAAAAAAATCCTCAAACCTGAAAACACTTCAAATAGTTTCGCCTCGAACATCCGTAATATGCCACATTCACTTAGTTGGCCTTCTAGCACTATAAAACATAAAATCAATTGACCGGATCTCCTCACTTGTTCACCAATTGATGCGATGACACAAAACTTGAGGATAAGATATTCTAGATACTCAACAACCTTCCTTGAGATGCACAACCCAAACTAATAAACTAGTAATGCAAATGGATTGACAAACTCAACTTTAGACGGATACCATGTTCTTCACTCTATCCCTTGGTATGGACAAATATTGAAGTGAAAACCTGACAATGACCTAGGTTGCCATCAATGACAACACCAAAATCCATATGCCAACAATCTCCCCCTTTGCAATTGATGGCAACACTTAGTGAAAAATGACTAAGTGTCAGAACCAACATACTGCAATCCTTCAAGACTTCAAAAAGTCATAGCTGACACAACTACCCTTGAATTTGATAAAGCATTTTTCACTCCTCTCTCCCCCATTGACATCAATGAAAAAACCAAAAAAAAAAAATCTTACAGTTATCCCTTTTGGAGTGTAACCAAAAACATACTTATTCAAAAACTAGTTCAAAATTTTGAAGAAATACAACTGCTACCTCTGTTAGAAGATTATTTTGTATTTTCCCTTCATCTCCGGATGAAACTTCTTCCATGATTCTACTAGAATCCTGGTGATTATGATCACACTATTGTTTTTAGATGTCTAGTTGATAATATTGATGAGAGATTCTAAAATGGTGATGGATTCTTCTAATATCTCTCCTTTCCTCGGTATCTCAATCAACTATTCCAGTCTACATTCTGTTATGTCCTTCACTTTCCAAAAGGTGTCAACAATCTTGTTTTTGGTGTTTTAAACATTTGTATGCCCTATCTGTAATTCTTGAATACTTTTCTTAATTGCACCATCTTGATCCTAAAACATGTTAAAGTCTTGTCCAATATTGTTCAGCTCTGTTTCAATTTGTTCCAACTTTTCTTTGTACTTGTTGATTGCATGAGGCCATCGAAGATAGTAGTTGTAGATGTTTTTTTTTGAATTTATGCATTGCCTTAGCTGATTCATGTCCCTATTTATCTTGGTGAGTGATAATTTGTACTGCTTCTTCAGGTGTAAAATTACTTATTCTTCTTCCTTGTTCTGAGACTCAGAGTCCATGATTTCCTTGATGCATTCAATAATCTCTTTTGGAAACATATTATGTAAACTTTCTAATTTAATATGGTTGTGCACAAGATGAGTACTTAATATGTTTAAAATCATGTCTTGCTCATATGAGGGCCTGATAGACCATATGTTACCAATTTTCTATGTTCTATCTTCCTCATGAATAAGCTGCAATAGCTTTTCTTTGGTTAAATCACCTTCTTCTTCACTTTCTTCTATCATTTCCTTTTCTTGTTTTGGTTTGGCTATTTTCAGTTCTTTTCTTTGGGTTACCTCAGTTTCCTTATTAGATTCCTCATTCGGTATGTCTACAGTCACCTATTCTTTTCCTTTCCCTTCAACTCTTGGAGTCTTGCATGCTGGAGGAGTATAGACAACAATTTATTTTTCTCTTTTCTTCTTTCTCTCCCTCTCACTGGAGGAGGAACCAACTTCAAGTGCCCTTACCGAAAGGGGAATACCAATTGAGCCAAAATTTCCTAGAAAACCTTTAAAGAAACTTTCATATACTTGATCATATTTTACCAAATTGTTAGAGTGTATGTAAATTTTCTTGCAAACCGGTTCATTCTCTTCCCATGTTACGTTGTTGTTCAATGGTATGCAACTCAAAAAATATATCACAAGACATATAGCCAAAGTACCAAACTTGAAAGGGTAATTTTTCATCTTTTTCATTTGTATGTTCTCCATCAATTGATCTTTTAGTAATCCGCAAAGGTCAAAATCTTGATCTTCCATTATCATCTTGTGTGAAATGTAAACAACACCTGCCGAAGTTTCACTTTCTCTATTTTTGAAAAAGATTTTGTAAGATACTCCATGCGCAATGTACCTTGTTACTGAATCTCTAATTGTTTAGATTATCAATGCGCTTTGATTTGCAATAACTCTAGTTAGGGTTTCGACTTCTTTATTTCAGATTGACTTCTTTCTCGACACATCCCCAACTTTGTATAACCCAATCATAGTTCCAATCAATTATTTTGAGATATGGTAGGGTTTATCCAGAGTTAGAATATCATCATTCAATCTATCCAGAATAAACTTAATGATTTTTGTATTCTTGAAATAGGGGAATTCACTCCAAATATCCAAGCTTTTATGTTTTTCTTCTTTCAACCATTTTAATTCATCGAGCAACAACATGTTTCTTAAATATATAATCTTCTCACTGCTAAAATCATCTAGCTTTGTCATTGCTTTGATTTGTTCCATTTTACTTTTCGTATTCATGTCTTATTTCTATCAAAGAAGTTCTTCAACTACACACCAAATTAAATTGAAATTTCTCAATACAACTGAGGTACTTGATGGATTAGGGTTTCATTGCCGAATTATCCTCACACTTTTGAGATTCTATTGTAAAGTTATCTACTTCTTTTCATCGATATAAAGTGGCAAAAGAGGGTTACAATTTGATTTTTATAACTCACACACCTAACCTTCTATTGTATTAAATTATTTTTCTCTAGGTGTTCTAGATACTCTGTTCTCTCAATCAGCAAGAGAAAAATTCTTTGATGGAACTTTAATTGCTTTAATTTCTTTATGAGTATTTTCCAATGCATCTGTAAATCATTAATACAACTGTTGAAATTTTTTCCACATTTCAAAACCAACTACGGATAGGGGGAAAAAGGATTTTCTTGAAAAAATCCCCCTCTGCCAATGGCCTAAAATCAATTCCCAAAGGAATTACTAGAACCAGGTTCTGGTGCTAGCTCATTTTATGCAACAGAGGGACTCTTCTGCTGCCATGTCTTCTTCATCTAATCTTTCATTTCATCCATTTTCACTTTCCCTTTTCCTTTAGTATCTTTCTTTGTATTTTGTCATTTGTATGCCAGACCTCTTCTATCCATACTTTTGTTTATGTAGAATCTTGCAATGTGACTATATTTGTTGATATTTTAACACACAAAATTTCCTTGTCTAGACCAGTCACTCCATTGATTTTTTTTTGTTTTGCACTAGCTAGCAATATGCCCAAATCTTCATAGGTATAATATTTAACATTCCTTCTACTGATAGAGTTGTTTGACATATTTCTACATTCAATTAACTTATGAAAAAACTTATTGCAATTTAAACATTGACCAAAGAATGATGGATCACTAGATTTCATTTTACTTCTACATTGAGCAGCCATATGGCCAAATTTATTGCAAAAAAAAAAAGTATCCATTAAACTTTTGAGCATTAGGTTTTCTTACGAGATGCCTTTTCGCTTCATTCATCTAATTTCCTTGGCTGAAATTCCTTTGTCTGAATCCAAAACTTTCTCCTTTCTCATATCCAAGACCTCGCTTGTCATTTCCATTATTTTGGCCTTGAGTTAGATCATCAAGCTTAACTGAGCTAATCTTGAGCTTCTCCTTGTATTCATTTGGAGTAGCAAGTTCATCCATGAGAATAACAATTTCTCTTTCAAGCTCTTCTTCGTTGTTTCTAGATTGTTGGAGTTCAATCTCCAACTGAATAAATCCTGCATTAGTTCTACTACATTCATCAGATCTTTCTTTTAAGGACTAAGAAAGATTCTCCTCATTCTTCTTTCTTTCTTCAATCTCCTTAGTCAACTTCATCACCATAGATTGCATCTCATGCTTTAGGGTAGCATTATCTCTTGAAAGATTTAAACATTCTTCAATTATTTCCTTCAAGGTTTTATTCAGGTGAACATCATCCGTGCTCTTGCTCTCTTTTTTTCTTAATCTGATCACAAATATCTTTTCTCTTCTCCCTGGACTTGGTAATCTGATCCCTCAACATCTGAATTAATTTCTCAACATCCTTAAGACTTGCTTTCAATTCCTGAACTTCTTCTTTGGACTAATCAAGATCATCAAGTGCCACAAGAAGCTATTTTTGAAGACTACCAGAGTCCATTACATTCCAAGATTGACCCCAAGCTGTTAAACTTCTTCTGAGGAACTAGGATCTGATAGCAATTGTTTGAATCAGGGAACACTAAGAGGGGGTGATGAATTAGTGTTCTACAAAATTTAACTTTATTAATCTGATCTTTACGCCACTTACAAAATTGAATTGAAAGAAAGATACAAGCACATAAAGCAATCATCCACAACACCATAACACAAGGATTTTTACATGGAAACCCTGTTAGGGGAAAAACCATGATGGATGTCAATCCATAATTTGAGTAATCAAATATAAGTGTTATGCAAATGGGGAATGTACATGCATATAGGCGCACTGCCTAGAAATCACTTCTTAGATACAAAAGAAGACTCACTATCTTACAAAATATTTGGATTACATCAAGAAGATTTGAATTGAGAGAATAGAATCTTCTAATGCCTGATTACAGTTCTGGTTAACCTCATTTGTCACATTATTTGGCATGCTTGTCTGATTTGGCTCTTCTACTCTATCTACTTTCATTCACATCACAAATCCATTTCATGCACAAGTTAAACTATGTATAATGTCTCTACTATCCTTCTGAATTTTGCAACATACTTCTCACACTCAAATTCACATACCAAAGTGATATAAAAGATCACTTATATATATCTGCAACAAAATATCTAATTGCCCATATGTCAGCTTCAATTAAACATAAAATATTTTCCAACCATTAGCTCAAACCACAAATGATTTTCAATGTACATCATCCAAAGTCAACCACATCATAGTGAGGACCAAAAATACTTCAAACAATTTTTCCTAGAACATCTGCAACATGCCACATACACTTAGTAAGCCTTCTAGCACTATTAAACAAAAAATCAATCAACTAGATTTCCTAACTCGTACACCAATTGATGTGATGAGACAAAACTCAAGGATAAGATATTCTAGATACTCAATGACATTTCTTGAGATCCACAACCCAAAATGATAAAATGGTAATGCAAATGGATTGATAAACTCAACTTTAGTTGGATACTCTATTCCTCACTCTGCCTCCTGGTATGGACAAATACTGAAGTGTGAACCTGATCAATGACTTAGGTTTCCATCAATGATAACATTAGAAGCCATATGCCAACAATAGCTTAATTTGGAAACATATTCTTGACATACGACTTCCCAAATAATCTCTCATATCTTCTTTATTGTTAGCATTTATTAATCTCTACTTTAAAGTAATTTCTCACAACATGGTGTTTATCAATTTCTTTAAAGTGGGGGTATACATTAGAATTATCATTTTCAATTTTTTTGACTATATCTTATGTTTCACAATGCAGTCTTCTTACTTCACATGATGTGTCTTCTTGGTGGTGGAATTGGGTTTGATGTCCTCCAAGAGTGTGACCTTTCTTGGAATATAACATTCCTCTTAGTTGTGATGCTATGCATTGCATTCCCTAATTTGTGAGTCTTTTATCCTAGAACTGTCCTCTCTTGGAGATATTAGGCATGATGTTCCCTAAGAGGAGACCTTACTTGAACTAAGAAATACCCCTTTGAACATTTCTTATCTTATTTTCATTCTTTTAATAAGTGTTTAGCATAATACAACTTGCTAACCTTGTGAAGCTTGAAGTTACAACCCTTTTTCATGGCCACCAAGCATAACACACCTTGCTTGCCAGTGGGGCCATGCTTGTTCATAGGTGTATAGCATAACATAGCTTGCTAAGCCTTATGAAGTTCAAATTTCATATTTTGTGCTTCCTTATTAAAGTTATCGAAGGTATAACTTTGGTATGGTTATGGGAGCCTAATAAGTTTCTCTGATTTTCCACTTTTGGGGGCTCACCTAGTGGACAATACATTTCACTAGCCTATGTGAGTGTGCATTATTGTTTGCATAGTGGAAAACAAGTTCCATTTGTAATAATTTTTAGACAAACTACTAAGGCTTGATCCACAATGATTTAGAAAAAAATTCAACGCTTGATCCACCCCTTTTCTTTCTTTATTTGAGTCTTTGACATTGTATGATTGAGTATCATCTCATTGCTACATATATATGTTTAATATAGGCATGTGTCTCCTTGTGCCTTTGTTGGTTTTTCCATGAGATCTTATATATTGGGGGCTTGATCACCCTCCTTGACCTTCTTCATCATATCTTTCTAACAATTGTACAATTATACCTCTCTTGATTGTTTACTTTAGCATGAGTTTGATGCAAGGTCATCCTCTCACTAAAGTGGGGGCTAAATGTAGTGTAGAAAAATGTGTCCCTTTACATTTTCCCACTTTGTTTGGGCCCTCCTAGCTAAAATGGACTTAATAATTTGCATTAATTTAGTGTTGGAAAAATGTATCCCTCTATATTTTAACACTTTTTTGGGCCCTCTTAATTAAATTGGACTTAATTATTCTTTAATATGCACTTTTATTCATTTACAAGCCTAATAAATTAAGTTTTCCCGAATGGGAAACCACAATAATAATTAATACCAACACATAACACATTACCTTGATAAATGTGTCCTCCCTAGACCTTTCAATCTAAATTTAAAATATGTTTTTGGCAGGATTTTAAGGTCCCCAAATTGATATTTCAATATTGGCTTATAATATTTTAATTTAAGGAAATTAAGGATACATACCTATAAATACAAGGCTATTTTCTAAGTTTCACCTAAAATTATCAAGAGCATATTCCTAGAATTTTTTAAGAACTTCAAGAGAACTGTTTAGAGAAATTTCAAATGAGAAAAGGTGATGAAAAAGAGCATTCAAGAGCTGATTTATCAATGATTTATTGCAGCATTCAAGATCGAATCATCATGTCAAAGTATTCTTGCATCATGCATGTTTTTAGAGCTAACATTATGATGTAAGTTTCAAGTTGAAGTTGAAGCATTCAAGCATCAACTCAATTCATCTAGATCCACATCCATTGAAACCATTCCATGCAAGTTGCAGATCTACATTCAAAGGTTCATCCAAGGGTTTGTTGAGTGGTAAAATTACATTGTTCATTCTTCAGTCCTTGTTTTGAGCTTTATTTCAATTCAATGTTTGATTACCAAAATGGGGATTAACCAAGGCAAATACCCATTCACCAAAAATAAACATTTTCTCTCTTGTGTTTGTCTTGTAGATTTAGGTTGAAGAAGGATTGAAGATGTTTTGAAGTCTGAGATTGGAAAAGTTGTCAAAGTTGTTAAATCATAGAATATAACCTACAAATCCGATTTCTAAATTTCGAACACTAAAACTTGAACAAATCAAAAGCTATAGATTAGTATCAGAGGCTCCTAAAGGTTTCTCAAAAATCGTGATAAAATATCCTTTCGCCCATGGGAAAATGAGTCCCTAGCAACTTCAATAAAGTAACTTTTGGTGAATGGTAAACATCATTCTTCCCTTCTTAGATCTACAATTAGTTTTATGTTTATGCTAATATTGAGTTTAATATTATTGTCTCAAATTTGAGTTTGCATAATTAGGTTAACTTGATATTTTTAGTTTTTCTCTAAAAAGTGTTGTTTGAACTTGACTCCCATCCTTAGTTAAATCATAGAATATAACCTACAGATCCGATTTCTAAATTTCCAACACTAACATAGGAACAAATTAGAAGCTATAGATCAGTATTTGAGGCTCCTAAAGGTTTCTCAAAAACCCTGATAAAAGACCCTTTCACCCATGGGAAAATCAGTCCCTAACAACTTCAAGAAAGTGAACTTTAGTGACTGGTAAACATCATTCTCCCCTTCTTAGATCTACAATCATTTTTTTGTTTCTGCTAATATTGAGTTTCATATTATTGTTTCAAGTTTGAGTTGGCATAATTAGGTTGATTTGCTATTTTTAGTTTTTCTCTGAAAAGTGTTGTTTGAACTTGACTCCCATCCTCAAAGCATAAATAAATCTAAAGATTCTCACATTGAATTGATTCACCTAAGGGATGTTAGTCAATTACTTTTGAGGACCTCATTTTCTAATGAAAGAGTGAGAAATAGGTCCATTATACCCCCTTTTTATCCTTCCATATTGGTGGAACCTATTTTCAACTGATTCAACTAATATGCCATAAAAACATGAAATGCTCAAACAATTCAAATGAAACACCTAATTAAAAATATGCAAACCTCATCCCATTGTGTGATTAGTGTTAGAGTGATGTGGAATGCTTAGGTTCTTCTTAATCCATAATGAATTTCCAAATCTTTATTATCTAATTTAATTGATTCATAAATGTATAATTGATCTCAAATGTGAGTAGAAAACTGACTATAGTGCAATTGCTTGAATGCTTATGAATATAATACTCATAAAAAGGAGAACTATCTATAGAATTTTTAGATGAATCAATGGTTAGGATTAAATTGACTAATAA
Source organism: Sequoiadendron giganteum (assembly GCA_007115665.2). Lineage (NCBI taxonomy): Eukaryota > Viridiplantae > Streptophyta > Pinopsida > Cupressales > Cupressaceae > Sequoiadendron > Sequoiadendron giganteum. The sequence continues at coordinate 487,205,243 of CM021100.1, read as the reverse complement.
GTTAATGTGATTCTACGAGAGGAGATGGTATTGATCAAAGATCAAATCAAAGGACAAGATTGAATAATGACATAGATCAATGATTCCAATCAAGGGCTTAAATTGATTGAGACAAATGCATTCCCATGATTTTAAGAAGTTTTTTGGAGATATTTCCATGTGGAAGGATATATTAGAATTCAAATTGAAGGAATATTCCATGAGAATATTGTTTCAATGATGGGAGGAAATAGAAAGAAATTAGTCCATTAAATAATTAAGAAATTATTTAATTGTGCAAGTGGAAGGAATTTAGGGATTTAATTAAAAAATTAGAAATCATTTAATCAAAGTGGGATTTAGGAAATTTATTTAAACAATTAGGATTATTTAATCAAATGAGAGGACTTAGGATTTTTAATTAAATAATTTCTACTATTTAATCAAATGAGATGAAAATGATCATGAAAGGGTGAATTAATAAAATTAATTAATTATCTAATTAATAGAAGAAAATAATGAATTTAATTAAAAAATCTGAATTATTTAATTAAATAGATTAAAATGATGAAATTAGGTGTGCAATGTTGATTAGGATATTTTTAAGTGTCTACATTTTTCTCCTCCTTAAAAGGAGGTATCAGCTATGTTGCTTTGAAGAACTGATATTGCATAGATAACAAACTAAAAATTTGTCCTTTTTTCCACATGCTCCACTATTCCCTATCGAATGAAAAAATTCTGGTATAATACCCCCTCAAGAGGTCGAGTGGGAAGATATATTTTTAGGTCGAGTTCACGATAAATATGTCGATTTCAAGATAAAGATGTGGAGTTGATTTAGCTATAAAGAGGATCAATAGTAAGTCCTAGGACACTAATGAAATGACCACAAGTTGTAAAGTTCAAAAATAAAGATATAAGTTTGAAACCCTAGGTTTTCAATGCATATATGTTAATTTGGATGAATTTGAAGCTCATTTACACACATTTCTTTTAAAAGTTTGAGAGATCTTATAGATATTCCATGATACTTCCAGTAGAGCACCTAACAAAATGGCACACTCTGAGCTTCCCCCACGTTGTGCAAATTGAGTTTGAGACTTCCAAAGGCCAGCAAATACAAGACCACCAGTATGTACCCAAAAAAAAATTCCTTGCATGCTTTTTTAAATAGCTAAATGTAGGCTACAGTAATGAAAACAAAGGTGTCACTTTTTTGGTGATGCTTTTGTAATGGTCAATCACACATTTTTTTGATATAATGACACATTTGCACCAGAGTGTCACTACTCTTCATGTGTGTCAATATTTGAAAAAATCTGACACTTTTTTTTATTTTTCAATGTAGTTGGAGACAAAATGTCAATGTTCTTTTATGAATTATAGAGGTGTCCTTATGCTTGCATCAAGGAAATTTTTACACTTTTAACTTAGGGAAATGCTTTTGTAAAATGGTGATGCTATTGAGAAATAGTGACACTTTTTTTTCATTGACAATGTGGCAACTTTTTCATAAAGGCTAACTTTTATACTTTAGTAATTTTGACTTAGAATTTTACTATCATTTTTAGCAAATTACCACTATGAGTGTTGTGCATGTAGGAGGTCTTCCATCCATTGGTTTTCTACGAGAGAAGATGAGGGATACTTGAGTAGATTGGGAAGTTAGATGAGTGGGATGTTATGTTCCTCATTGTAGTTGGCCTCTACCACATTTTTTAAATGAACAAGACTAGGACACATCTAGTTACGATGAAAGAACTTGTGGAGTGATGGAATTTTGAGACCTCCTCTTTCGACCTTCCTACTAGTGAGGTGAGAGTCACCTTCGAGGATGTTTGGAGGATTCTCAGGTTGTTGATCCATGGAAAGAGGGCAGTCAATGATGTTGACGTCAACATGGAGGCCATGTTTTGAGTCTTGTGTGTTGACACGCTAGAGGTGGAGCATAGTCAGATTGATTTGTAGAGACACGCTAGATGAGTTAGCGAGGTGACATTGGTTATTTTGGGACTCATCATGGGAGTCCTAGTTTCGAACTATAGGATTAGAGGATTTAGTTTTGGTTGGGGTATGGTTGTATGGAGAATTATAGAGGATGTATGTGTAAATGTATGGGGTCTATTCCTTCTAGCCACCTTGTACCATGATATACATCTGGTAGTGTATATGAGGGGTGCTAGCCTATCTGCTAGAGTCACCTTACTACATATTTGGCTTGGGAGTATATTGAAGTGATTAAACCTATGATTACCTTGTGAGATATTGACAAGGATTATATTGCATACATGTATACTGGTATGATCATACTCAACCATATAGGATCAACAAACATAGCTTATTGGAGGAGAGTCATCGATGATATGACTATGTTTATATGAAGACCCTAGTTGTAGGTAGAAGATTGAGATGATGACCAAGAGCACTTATTCTATGCTCAATAGACACACTAGCTTATTGGTCACCGACCACATATTATTGAGAGATGTCTTTTTTATCGTATTGTGAGATAATTTAGTGAGTATCAAGATGCTCCCCAAGATGGTTCTAGAGCTATATATGCTATGACATACAAGGAGATCACAAATAGGGGACCTTATATGGTTCCTTAGGTTCCATCAATGAATTTTCATAGCTATCCCCACTACCTTAGGTGTATATAGGTGGGTCAAATGATCAGGGCATGACTCTGACATATGATGTATGATTTTCCAAGCATAGACCTATTAGATTTATAGACCCAACAAGGTTTGATTGAAGATGTTGAGGGAGACTTAGAGGACAAGTTCTAGGATATGTTCTACAATATGTTTTAGGATAGGTGAGCTAGGTTTAGGGAAAAATTCCATAGAATCATCTTGTTCCACCACCATAGGGTCCACCATAGGCACATTCTCAGGTTTAGGCCTAGATTCCTTATGTGGTAGCAATTTTGGGGGAACCAGATCCCTATATTTGGATTCCAAAAAGGACAACAAAGTGAGATACCATGATCTAGGAGAGAGAAGATTCTCGTTGGGAGCAAGATGCTTATAGAAAAGAGTGTGAATAGACCCACATAGAACTAGACGAGGAGCGGTAGTAGAGGCTATAAATAGAGATCTAGCTAGCAAAAAATATTGCTCAGAGGTAGTGGTTAGACACCTCCTCTGCATATGGTTAGGTCACTATGGTTTTAGTGACATTATATGGATAGGCCATGGAAAAGGCCTCATATTATAGGACATTAAACCATTCATAGTGTCGTACACATTAGATTGAGCCAAAATTTTGTCATAGGAGTGCTTTAGCATCAAGTAGATTATAGGGTGGATCATCAGTTGGTCAGTCAGGAGGAAATCAAGGAAAAATTCCTCCACCGCATGATAGGAGATCTCACGATAGACCCCCTTATATATAGAATTTTTTTTGATGATGCGTACGATTATATGATTTATATTCATTGATTGGGTCATTTTTGATAGCCTCATGTATATGTTGATGTATATCACACACAATTTTATATGTATCATGATAGTCATTTTTTTGAAATATATGAGATGATTGGTTGCAAAATTTATACCTGTGATATATTATTGTATTATTATGCTCATGTCATGTATGCATGGATGCATTATGGATATGTATGGATTGATGCAGATGTTATGATATTCTTATATACTGGATGCATTATGATTCCCTTTATTATTATGATGCTCCATGGATGATTATGTTTATGATATGACATGGATGATTATGCTTATGATATAATTTGGATGATGTGATATGGTCATGTATGTAGGATGTATGTAAATGCAATAGATGTATGATCTATTTTTTATATCTTTTTGTATGATATGTGATGATTATGTAGGATGCATGTTATGGGATGCATATGATGATGATTTTATGGATGTAGGATAGATGCATTTATATATTATTTTTGTATGAATTTCATGATACTAGGTTAAAAATATTAGCATGGATAGAAGATAGAAGAATGAGAATGATATTGATTAGCTTGTATTATTGATATTGATTCAAAAATCCAACAAATCAATGATTATTCCAGACTTTATTCAATATGAGATGAGATAGGATAGATGATACTACTTTTCTTCTCGGATTAAGCTTAATTCATCATAGATTTCCTTATTTTTGATATATAAAATAGACACGATGCACCAAGGTATTGAAAAATGGGATGAATTTATATCTAATGTAGGGACTTTGACTCTACAAATATATAGGAGTATCCTTTTTCAAACTTGAATAAATAAACCTTGTTTGATTATGTGATAGAATAAATCCATCAATGTAAGGAGACTTACAAACAAAAGGTATAAACCTGATATGTCCTAGTCATTATTTTACTAGAGACTACCCCCACACATGCAAGGAAATTATTCACTAAGGTCATATTACAAGAATCTCCAAAAATTATGGAAAACAAAAGCAATGATCAATGCCCCATTAATTTCTCTCTAAATCACTTTGAAGAAATTATCAAGAGATCATCATAATGGATCAATAAAATAAGTCATAAGAAAAGATCAACTGAATCAAATAGTCAATGTTATTCATATCTCTCTCCAAAGGATGTTTAGAGAGATTTCCAATGATGATGTCCATTGTAGGAAAGATATATTTGTAGGAAATGTTATTGGGTGTTGAATAATTGATTACTAGTAACTATTTGATAGGTTGTTGATATAAATGCTAGCTGACATGGTTAACCATGATTCAAGAATTGATCTTTTTACAATTAAAGTTTTGTGTTTTGCTAATTTTTATACCTGTTTCCATGTATGTTATCAAAGGGTGATAGTGACAATCCATTTTCTATGGATGAAATTTTATTGTGGGTGAAACGTAAATGGGATAAATGATTTTGGTTTTCAAGTTTTTAATGTTGTTTGATTTTTGACATGTTTTTGAGGCTATTTTTTATCTTTTTAGGTTATTTGAATGTTCACGTTTTTAAGATATTTGAGGTTGTTTTGGAATTCAACTATTTCCTAAATGTTATATTTTTCAATTTTTCCAAATTTTTTTATGTTTTCCAAGATTCGACCACAAGAATTACCTAAGGGGGACTAACCTAATTCCTCAAGGGCTCATTTAAACATGGTATTTCCTATGTAAATGTGTAGAGACAATGTAGTTCGACTAAATCTTTAAAAAATACCATTTATTGATGAGATATGAATATTGATGGATTGTTTATTTATTATGACAAACTACTAAAGGAGTAACCTAAGCCTCTAGGACACATCAAAGATGGCCTTGCCTACATACATGTGCTAAGGCAACATAGTTCAATAATTGTTTTTGACTTTAGATGTTTTGATTTGATTTGGATACTTTTAGATTTTGATATGATTTGGATGTTTTCGGAATTTTTGAACTTTACAATTTTTAATTTTTTTTGTGATTTTGAAATGTTCTGATGTTTTTGAGATTTTTGAAATGTATCAAATTTTTTTAGATGTTGGATTTAATAATTTTTTAATGTTTTTGAGATTTTGAAATGCTATGAATGTTTTGGGTTTTTGAACTTTACAAATGTTTTGATGTTTTTAAGATTTTTAAATGTTATGAATGTTTTGGGTATTTCAAGAATAATCTTTGGGGAATATACAAGAACCTAATCTCATGCCAATATAGGAATATGGCCATAGTGTGATGTGATAGATTACCTCAATATAGGTAGGACAAACTAACCTTAAAAATGTGCTAAGTATTACTAAAGTGAATAGATACTCACTGAATACTAAACTATATTATAGACATAAATGAATGAAGAAATAAATAGAATAAATGTAGGGAAGATGAACGTGATGGATGAAAGATGTAGGATAAGTGAAACAAACATGGTAGATGGGAAATGGTGCTTATTTATATAAGGCACTTGTTTGATAGGATTTAGCCAAGGTACTTGTCCAAATCACCATCAAAGTGGTTTTTGATAGAGGATGATTTTTCTCTAGACTATTCTGAATCTTTTTCTATTATTTTTAGATTTTTATTTCTTTTCTAGTTTTTTTTGGATTTTTGGATTTTATACCCCTCATGGTCTAGGCATAAAACTTTGTGAGATGTATGCTATTTATAGGCTCCAAAAATTTCTCCTTGAAGGGTGGCTAGCTAATAAACTCCTAAGCCATAGCTTATTGTGATAAAAAAATGTCCTAATCAATCTGGCTTAAACTTTCCATTGATATCTTGATCCAACATATTCTTATGATTATCTTTCAAAACAAGGTCTCCTACTTGGAAGAATTGGCCTTTGACATTTTTTTCTAGCTTCTTCTGAGTGTGTTTTGATATGCCTATAGGTGATTCAATGCTTCAAGGCAACATTCAGCCAAATAATCTTATTCATTCAACTTGGATACTTTGTATTCTTCATTAGTGATGACATTTTGTAGCGAAAATCTTACGGATGGAAGTTCAACCTCAATAGGTAGGATGGCTTCAATTCCATAGACCAAGGAATAGGGTGTAGCACCTATACCTATTTATAGATGTTGGTTTGGTAAACCCACAAGGAAGGGTTTAATTGCAGATGATAATCATGACTAGCTTCATTGACTTTTTCCTTTAGTATCTTAATGATAGTCTTGTTAGAAGCCTTATCTTGACCATTTCCTTGGGGGTTGTAAGGGGTGGAGAAGTGATGGTGGATAGTGAATTGAAGACATAGTTCATAGACATATTAGCTCTTAAATGGTGTTGCCTTGTCTATGATAATGGCTTAAGCAACACTGTAACAAAAGATGGGATATTTCAACATACACTTGGATATATATTTCCCATTATGTAGGTCATTAGTATTGGTTCGATCCACTTTGTAAAGTACTCAGTGGTTGTGATGATAAAATTTTGACTTTAGAAGAGGTAGGGGTGATTTTTCCTATGAGGTTGAGTCCCCATTGTGAAAAATGTGAAGGTGTGTTCATAGGCTTGAGCTATTAAGCTAGGACATGGATGAGGTCACCATGTTGTTCACATTGTAAATATTTCATGACAAACTGATTTTGTTTTTGTTCCATGGTGGGCTAATAGTATCTTTTCCTCAAAAAATTCTTAGCCAAGGTTGAACCACCTTAATATGACTCACATATCCCTTCATGCACTTAGTTTAAAGTAGTTGAAGCTTCCTCTTGGTTAAGACATCACAATAATGTTCCTTCGAGAGTTCATCGGTAAAGGGTATCATGTAAAATGATGAATCAGGATACTCTTCTGATAAAAGTGTTTCTTAGGTTAGAGGTAAGGTCCAATGTGTGGATACCATTATGGAGGTAAGTGAATATGTCATGATACCACAAGGAACCTAGGGCAATTATTTTACACACAAATTTATATTTGAGTACCTCAAAAGCTGTTTCGAGAAGCTACTCAATGACAAACTCACATTTCAAACTATTTTGAGGCATCTCCAACAAGGATCCAATAGTAGCCGTGGCATCTCCTACTCGATTTTTGGTTATAGGTATTTTATCAAATACTATATCAATTAAATAGTGCTTGAAACTATCCACCATCTTCTTATAGGGCATCAATTTTTCATTCTTAGTTTGATAGTCATCATTAACCTAGTTCATGATTAGCTGAGAATCTCCATAGACTTTTAACTCTTCGTTCTTCCATTTTACTATAATTCTTAACCCCGTGATGAGGTCCTCATACCTAGATATGTTATTCATGCATGGAAAAGATAACCTATAAGATTTATGGAAGTAAAAACATTATGGGTTGATGAATAAAATTCATACTTTGGACCCATGTTATGTGTAAGAACTGTTAAAATATAAATTCCATTGATTTTTAATGCTAAGGGTGAATACTGATTCATCAAGATACTCTAACACCAAAGTTTTCTTTGCATATATGGGTGATTAAGCTAGTTGATCAATGATGAATTATCCCTTAATGGATTTTAGATCAACATATTCTATGTTGAATTAAGTAAGGATCATTATCCACTTTTTTGTATGGCTTATGAGAGTAGCTTTTGACAACAAGTTCTTTGGTTGATCACCTTGAAGATGATTTTAACTTGATGGGAAAGCATGTAGTTCCTCAAATTTTGAGAGGAAAACACCACTACTAGACAAGTTTTTTTGATGGATGTATAGTTTAATTCATAGCCAAAAAAGGTTCTACTTATGTAGTATATATCCCTCACTTTTCTCATTTCATCATGTTAAGACAAGAGAACCCCCAGAGTTGTCGGGGTTGCTGAGATATAGACTATAAATGGTTTGTCTATAATGAGTGGCATTAATACAAGTGGTGTTGCTAGATAATCCTTCAATTGTTGAGATTCTTGATCATAATTATGATCCCACTTGTAGGCCACACCATTGTGAAGAATATGGGTGAATGGATTACACTTATTTTCTAGTTGTACAATGAACCTTGTGATTGAATAGAGTTTCCCTTAGAATTCAAAGTTTCTTGAGGGTTTGTGGTCATTACATATCCATGATTTCTTTAATTTTAGTTAGGTCCACTTCAATTTCGCTTCATGACATAATGTATCCCATAATTTTACCCATAGTGACACCAATAACACACTTCTTAGGATTTAACCATACCTGATACTACTCAAGTTTCTCAAAAAAAAATCCTAGCACTTCTAGATGCTCCTCCCTTGTTGTTGATTTAGCCAACATGTCATCCACATAGTCTTCTAGGGTCTTATCAACCATGTCATGGAATATCAAGGTCATCTCTCCTTGATATATTTCTCCAACAGTCTTTCGACCAATTGACATCACATTCCAGCAATAGGTTCCCCATAGACACATGAATGTTGTCTTATGTTGATCATCCTTAGCTATCATTATTTGATTATATCCCAAGAATATTTCCATGGGTGAGAGAATTTCATGCATAACTATTAGGTCCATAATGGTATCTATATTTGGTAGGGGAGAGTCATCCTTGGTACATGCATTATTCAAGTCTTTGAAGTATGTGCATAGCCTAATTCCCCTAGTGGGTTTGCAAACTAGAACCAAGTTGGAAAACCATTTAGGATAGTCAATTGGTCATATAAACCACACATCAAGAAGCTTTTATAACTCAACTTTGACCAACAATGCAATTTTTTGGTGCATTTTTCTCAATTTTTGCTTCATAGGCTTTGCTTGAGGATGAAATATGAGGTGATTAATAAATAATGATGTTTTGAGCCCTGGAATGTCTATGTAGGACCAATCAAAGTTAACATTTAATTCTCTAAGTAATTTTTACAAGTTTTTCTCTTCTTCATCACCTAGGGAAGAATCATATAATGTGACTTTTGGTTCTTCATTCATTTCTACATTAATTGGATGAGATGCCTCTACCAGTATTGGTGAATTTTCCTACTCATTTTCAATACTACGTAGATTGAATCCCTCATCCTTACATGCCTCAGAGAGGTTTTACCCCTTGGATACACCCTTTATATTAAATATTTTATGATCTAAAAGAGCCATAATGTGGTTTTCACTTGGATATTGAGCTATGATTTTTAAAAAATCAATTTTGTGACTAAGGGATTCAATCATTTCACCATAGTATTCTTGGGTATCAAACTCAATGTCAAATCCTACTTCATGATATCCAAATGGTATGCGGTCTTGGAGCGCCATCAAGAATTGGTGGTCCTCATCTAGTCTGAGTTAATCAGTTCGGGATAAACAAGTCCCATTTTAGTGATTTGGCTAGAAGATTCGAAGGATGTGGTGGTTATCATGAAAATTATAGCATCCTTGAATAGGTCTATAACATCAAGGGGGACTTCATTGAATTCATCATTATGTGATGTGTTTAACCAAGAGGGGGATTTAAATTTTTTAATATAGTCACCCTTGCCAGGAAGGGTCACTTTGCTTGTGGTAAATCCTAGACCAATATTTTTAGGATGTTTTTGAGGAGCAATAAGTTCTCGTAAGCCACGATGATTTAGACTAGGATTTTTTTTTTTTGGATCCCATTATTTTCATTAGTTGAATCCCTTTATTGTTGGCATCCATGGGTAGGGGAGGTTCTTCTTTCTTATCTTGATATTGCCACTCTAATATAGTGTCCTCATCAATGAAATCCTTCATTTTAAATCTCCATTTTTTAAAGTTCTAGGTGCTACTATGATTTTCTTTGTCACTTTTTCAATATGATAAGGTTTTACATAAGATCTAGGAGAAAGAGTAAGTTCTCCCTCAACAAAAGAGTCTTTTAGATTTTAATATCCACAACCATTGTCCTTGATAATTATTTTGATCTTTGGGATATTTTTCAATGTTGGTTCCTTAGAGTCATATGTGGATGCAAGGGTGGATAGGTCAACATAGGATGAAGGTGCTAGAACCACATAATTCTTTGGAATTTACGTCACCTTGTAATACTTATCCTCCAATTTAATGAAACATAAAAAATGCTCTAGATCACAATGAATTGTTTTCTCTATGTTCTCATTTAGAAATTTGATACACTGGTGATACGTTGATGCCACAAATTGTATGTCATGGATCCAATGTCGGCCAAAGAGGATGATTTAGGGTAAATAAAGATCAAGGACTTCACAAGTTGTTTCCACAATGGATGGTCATACATAGATCTAAGTATCTCGATCATTCCATCTAAATTGTGTTCATTGTAATCATAAGCTTTGATAGTGACACATTTTTATTTCTTAATTACATCTTCATAATAGCCTAGATTATTTATCAGTTGTAGGGTACAAATGTTTAGGTCAAAAATTCCATCTACAAAGACTCTTTTGACTTTATTCTTGTGGATGTATATCTCAAGGTGTAAAGTGTAGTTATGAAATGGTTGTGGTGCAAGGTCATTCTCAGAAAATGTAAGTTAATGGGTGGATGCGATGTGTCTAATCATAGCTTGGAATTGATAAATGTAAATGTCATTAGCGATGAATGATGATGAAAGGGATTTTTCTAGGATATCCTTATGTGCGGGAGATATTTTTAAGGGTTCCAAGATGGAAATTTGGGTGGGGGTTTTCTTTAGTTGATGCAAGAGACTATAATCTGTGGGATTGGACTTTGATGTGGTTCTACGTTGTGGAGGGGCTCCTTGGATAGTTACTTTCCCTCTTTGTGTGGTGATTCCACACTCAGTAATAGGTACTTTTATTGTGATGACAACATGCCCCTACAAAATTGTTGTAGACATGATTGACTTAGTGGTAACATTTTCCCTCTTCATTATCATTTCCCTTGTTATGATTAGGCATTGGGGTCTTGTATATCCTAGGATCTTTATTCCCAAGTTGTTGATCAATACTTACCTCTTCGTTATCAATAATGTCTTGGATAATTTTATTTAGTCTCATGCAATTTGAGTTCCTATATACCTTAGTTTTATGAAATTCACAATTATCTTCACTTATGTACCATAGATGTTTAACTTCAGGTTCTTGATAGTTTTTCAAATCTAGGAGCATCTTGAGATTTGATTGAATCAGATTTTGTAATGTTGTTTCAGTAGGATCCCCAAGGTTATATATTTATGCTGTGGATAATTGTTTTGCTTAGGTGGTGTTACTTTTGGGAGTTTGGAATTGTTAATGATTTGTTGATTTTTTGGTGGTTGTGTGTTATTTTATTGTGTATTTTATTTTGGTGGAGCACTTATCACAACTTTTGCATCAACTACACCATCATTAGCAACATTCTTATTTTTGGCCCATATACAGGGTTTAACAATGGAACTAGATAATAGATGATTGTATTTGTAAATTTTTATTGCTCCTTTTGCGATGAGGACCCTCTTAATGTTAAGACCCTTAGATATGAGTTCCTCATATGTTGACACAAATTGCATTTTTAATTGGAAGGCTAGACCAGTTTCCACATTTCAAGCAATAATTTCTACTTGTGCGTTCTTCGCCATTAGCCATTTGTATTTTCTTTCTCTATGTTTCCATCATTGTAAAAGGGATGCAAATACTTATCAATTATTATGTTTAAGGGTTTATATTTCCTCCAAGCTTACATCTACATCAGTATTGTAGGAGAAATTGGCTAAAAATTGATCCATCATCTCTTACACTGTCTTGAATCCTTGAGGTAGGTGTGAAGACCACTCTGTAGATTGGCCTCCCAAAATTCTTAGGAAGAGATGCATCAAGTATGAATCATTGTATGTTACTTCCATGCATGCCACAAAAAAATATCTAATGCACTCCTCTAGATTACCATTCCCATTGTACTTTTCAAATTTAGGTAGCTCAAAGCCTAGAGGGAATGATATCATTGTGATATTATGATCAAATGAGTAAGGACATAAATCTTGCATTGTTTATGATTTTTTAGTTTTCCTCTTTTGAATATCTTGGTTTTTCTATGTGAGTGTCTTGATTTGTGAGGATATGTTGTCTATAGGATTATTCAATGGTGGAGCATATGTTGCATATTATAGAATTATGGATGAATTGTAAGCTGGATTTTGGTATGATGACATGTTGTTATTGTATGTGTTATATAGTGTGTATTATGGATTGGTATGATATTATGGATTTAAAGGTGAGGAAGGTGGTGGTGTGTTCTATGCTCCATATGAATTTTTATTTGTGACATTTTATTGAGAACTAGCATATTAATATTTTTTTGGATTGCATTGGAAGCCTTATTGTTGTTTTTGTTGTTGAACAAGCAATTATTGTTGAACATATTGTTGTTAAGCTTGAAAATCTTGTTAAAATTGTAAGGCTTGTTGAAATTTTTGTGCTTGTTGAGCTTGAAAGGCTTGTTGCACTTGTAAGGTTTGTTGATCTCATAAGGATTGTTGTGCTTGTTGTGATCTAATAGCTTGTTGTTGTGCAATAGCTTGTCTTTATGGAGATGAGATGATGTGTTGTGTAGATGTCATGATTTTTTAGTTTGGTGGAATGTATTGATTTGATGTGATGTATTAATTTTGTTGAATGTGTTGATGAGTGTGTTATGGTGAAGGGATACTTTCATTTTTACCATGGTAATATTGGTATTGGTGTTCTCGTGGGATTAAGTTTTGATTTTGTGACACTTATTGTAAATTTTGATTTAAAATATTTTAATTCTGAAGAGGGGAAACTTGTCCTTGATGTTGGGATACTTGATGTTGTTGTGATATGATATTTTTCAAGATTTGATGTTATGGAGGAACTTGATGTTGACCCATTTGATTTTGAAACCATTGATGTTGAGACATTTTTTGTGTACCTTTATTTTGTGAGAATTGATGTTAAGGTATTTGTTGGAGATTTTCTTGATTTTGTTTTGATTGATGTTGGGAAATTTATAGAGGATTTCCTTGATTTTGTTGTGATATGTGTTGAGTACGTTGGTTTTAAGATCCTAGATACTTTTATGATATTTTTTGAGGACATTTATTTTGAGACACTTGATGTTGGGACATTTGTTGAGGTCCTTCATTATAAACACTAGGAATATTATTATGAGAATTTTGAGCATTTCAAGTAAGTGGAGGATTTGTTGGTCAAGCATGAAATGTGGGTTGAATGTTTGTGGGTTAAGCCTGAAATTTTGGGAGAATTTTTTTGTTTTGAGGAATAGTGGTGTTTTGAATGCCCAAAGTTGTATGATTTCTTGGATTTTGACCCACTTGATTTTGTTGTTCATTTGTTCATTTTTTGATTCCATCTTAGTGATTGTTTGTTGACTTGGTAAATGTGAGGAGGATGGTTTTGGTATGGGTTGTGTGATGTTTTGATTCAAAGGTTCATTTTGAGAAGGTTGTGTAATAATAGAAATTGTATAGCCTTGGAAAGTGTACAATTCCCCTTAAATTTGGAATAATTAATGACAAATTAGACTTGATATTGCCTTGATCTAGTATTGTGATATGTTTTTTGCATCCATATTAGGTCTTGCATCATTTTAAAGCTAAATAAACTTAACTTTTCCCTAATTTAATGTTGTAAATTGTATTTATTGAAACCTTCACATTAAATTTAGGAGGCTTGTAAATTAAATCAACCTAATCTAGTGTTGTAATGTGTTCTACACATTCACATTGGATTTAGGGGCCTTTTTATCTAAATAGACCTACTTTTTCCATAATTTAGTGTTATAAAGTGTATTCATTTACACTTTCATATTGGATTTTGGGCCCTATTTGATTTATGACCCTTATATGATTAATAATAGGCCCCTAAGACCCTATATTGTGCATCCAAAGGCATATTTCAATAAAAAGCTCAACAATATCAACATATAAACTTAAGTTACATACTCCCCAACACTTTAGCAATCAAAATAGGCCCTCTAGGACCCAGTCACCACTTTGGGTGAATGACTCCCATCCGGGTGGGACCCATTCACCTAGCTTGGCGAATGAGTCCCATTTGGCCTATTTTCAAGGTTTTAAGTAGGCAAAACGAGGTTTTAAGTTCAAATTTCATGTATATCGGCCTTTGGGATCTAATACACAAGATATTAGGTGAATTGCCTATATAAATGAGGTATCAAATCATTATTTCAATAAGGATTCATGATATCAAGTCATGTACTCAAGATTTAAGCATTCCAAATCTTCACAAGATTATCGAGAGAGCATTCAAGATCATTTTAAGACATTCAAGGGAAGAATTCTTCATCAATTGTTGTAGCAATTCAAGATCCATCATCATTTCATTTATATCAAGAATTAAGCATTTTATTGAGCTAGTGTTTTGATGTATCATTGAAGATCCAAGATCAAGCATTATTTTACACCTATTGTCAAGATCAAGATCTACATCCTTCTTGGCCATTTCATGTTGAATTGAAAATTTACAAGAAATCATTTACAAGGCATCATTCAAGGTATTATTATCCATGATTCATGCTCTTTGTTTCATGCTTCATTCCTTCATTTCATTATCTCATCATTTGGTTTAATTACCTACAAGGGGTTTGACCATGGCAAACCCCTATTCCCCAAACAATCAACACTTTTTTCTCTCTCTTTGTGTAATTGTGGATCTAGGTGCTCTGATGAATTGAAGGATCATTGAATATTATGTTACAAGCTTGGTGAAAGTTTTTAGAGTTGTCTCCCAATTTGCAAGGTCACAATCATCACCAACACATCACCTACAACCTCGAAATCAAGGTTTCAGATCCAAAAACAAAGAGGAACAAAAAGACCAGACATTGAAGACCAGATTTAGACTTTTAAATTTTAGAAAAACCTAACTAGACTCATTCACCTAGTTTTCCGAATGTGTCCTGATTTAGGTCAATTTTGACATTTTTGTAGTTTTAGATACCCTCTTTCTAGAAACTTGTTCTTGTGCAGAAACCTTGATTTGTGACTGATTTTCCCATATTGGCAATTGAATCCTAGTGGGCCTCAATTTCAGTATCAACAAAATTTCTAGTCTTCATTCAAATCTCTACAAGTTTCTAGGTGTGCACTTATGATTTTACAACTTTCTGTTATGATTTATATGCATTTCGAGGCCATTCTTTCAAGTTTCATGCTTCACTGGGTTTTTTCATTAGATCTTGCATTACATTTTTCTTTCCAAGTTATTACTTGGTGGTGAACCTCTCCTTAGCTTTTAATCAGACCCTAGGACATCCCTATTGCAAGGTCTCTTTCTCCTTTGCATTGAGATATCTAGGGTTACCCTTGGACGTAGTAGGTGGAAAGTGGGTTTGCTCTATGTCCTAAGTCATATGATAGAATTTAAACCAAATTTTTTATACACAAAATTTTGGTCAGCCTGCATTTAGAACATTTCATTTTCTGATTTGGAGTTCATCATCATCCTAGATCTAGCTTGCATTGACTTTGCATTAGGGTTTGCATTAATTGATTGGCATTCTAGGGTCTCTAATTTTTGCATTAGTGAAAGTCCATATAGCTTATATTTTTTCATCTCAAATCAACAAAAATCAATTGAATTTTTCATTTTCACTTAGTTTACAGCTTATACACACAAAAAACAATAAATATTATTTAAAATTTTGTATTTTTTTTTAAATAATCCTTACTAGGACTGATTCAGCACCTTGGGTGAATCAATCCTAGTGCACATATGAAATTGCATTTAACATTTAAAACCTTTATTCTGCACTTATGTTTGCTTCCATTAGTTATCTATTTCAATTGGTTGAGTTTTTGTTCCATACATTTCATTATATCTATCTTAATTTGGCTCATTCTGTGCATTTCTTAATTTCAAATTTGCATTTTCACATTGCTAGATAACATAATCAGTGAATTATCATGTTCAAAATCTGAAAATTTCATTATACATTTGCATGTATGCTCTATCATTGTTATATTTCATCTTTGTAGGACAATCATTACATCATGTTTTCATTGCAAAAATCTATAGTTATCATACTTCATGTTCTATTTTGAGATCATTTTGAGTTTTGTAAGATAGTTTTGTTAAGTACATATGAATATGAGGTCCTTTCCCCTTTCTTTTTGTTCATCATTGATCCCTCTCCTAGGATCCCTTACATGAGTGAGGTTAGTCTAGTGAAAGAAACCCTGGGTAATCATAATAATCACATTTTTTCTTCTCCTAATATCTCTCCTACTTGTGAAGAAGATATTGTAGTATTAGAAAAACTAATCGATGAGAGTTTTGAGAACCCGAGTTGATTCTCTCCTCTTACCTCTCTTACTAGGAAATACATTACTAAACAAGAGGAAATTTTGATAACTAATCATGACGATCACACAACATGACAAGAGACCATTGAAACCTACCTAAATTCATCTCCCAACATATTTTCCTCTTGTGAGGATGATGAGGATATGTTGCTGTTAGATAAGAAATCCTATAAGATTTATTGCAACCCTCTTTAAGTTTCTTCCCCTACCTATCCTATTTTGGAAGATACTATAGGACAAAGAAATGAAAATATGGACCATCATGAAAATCACATTTGTTCTTCTCCTAGTATCTTTCCTAGTTGTGCAAAATATACTTTGATGATAGAAAATACAATACATGAATATCATGAGAATCTTAGGGAAACCCTTGTTGAGCGAGACAATTCAACCATTGATCATCCCCCTACTTGCAATGAAGTCATTTTGGAAGAACCAATCCTTGAATATCAAGAAAATTTGGTTTGTAGTTGTCTTAAAAAATATCCTCCTAGGGAGGATATCATGGTGCAAGAAAATGACAACAATAGTAATGTGGCTTCCTTAGATAATGGTGAAAAGGTGATTCTAGATTGCCCTTTATTAGAAATACATCAAACCAAGACTGCTAAGGTTATGAATGCACAATCATCCATTAGATCCCCCTTGACTATTGGACCTCCTACCTACGTTGTGGGACATCCTAATAATCCTCTAATTTTGTACTCACCTTCACATAAACAACAAACTCAAAACAAACTTGAACTTATCCTTTACCCACCTAAGACAAACACCATTGCTCATACATATGACACTAGAAACACTCCACAATGAGGACAAACACCTTCAACATCCCTCCCATTTCCTAATCCTATCTTACCTAGTCCTCCTCATTTTCCTTCACATAGTGGGAAGGATTATGATCTTGTCGAACAAATTAAGAATACTCCTACAAAGATATCCCCATGGGACCTAATTCAGAATTCACCTAATTATCACACTATGCTTCAAAAAACCTTGCAATAAATTATGGACTCCTGTAGTGCAAACCTGAATGACATAACAACCATGATTCAAGGAATAAATGCTGACATTATTTTCCACCAAGGTGAGCTCCCTCCTTTGGAAGAGAAAAAACCAAGATGATGATTTCATAGTAATAGTTCACTACAAGGGAAGAGGTATAAAGAAAACCCTTGTTGACAATGACTCAGCCCTTAATGTGTGTAGTGTGACCCTTTTGGATAGGCTTGGTGTGGATAGATCAAAAATTTATCCTACCTCTTTATCCATTAGTGGATTTAAAAATGTGGGAAAATTATCACTTGGTGTGATTACTTTACCTATTACAACTAGAAATGCCACATTAGAAACACCAATCCATGTTCTCCATGATGATGTTTCATATAACCTTCTTTTAGGGAGACCATGGATTCATGAAATGAACGGTGTGCCTTCTACTTTGCACCGTATCATGAAATATGTATAAAAAAACAAAGTGCACATACTCGAGGCTGATCCCAAACCAAAAAATTGTTTGAACATTTAGAAAAAAAAGGAGAATTCTATTAAAACTTTAAGACAGACTACACAAGTAGAGCCCATGCAACAAAAAGACAAAGAAAAGAACATAGAAGAAGTCAAAAATCTATTTGAAAATGATTGGGGTTTTATGTATTTTGAACCTATATTCATGGGAGAATACATGATCATTAAAAAACTTTGAAAAGGGAAAATAAAAGGCAGTAATGTCAACACAAAATTTGGAAGACCCTTCAAAAGTATCCATCTCAACCACTTTAGAAGAAGAAATAAATTACACAACAAAATTGGACAAAACTGACTTTCAACAACCACTAAATCCAAAAGAAATCAAAAAACTTTATGGAAGAGGTTATGAGCTTATGAAACAACTTGGATATAGTGGAGAAGGATGTAGTGCTAGAGAACAAGGTATCTGTGTCCCTATAGAGCCTCACATGCAAGAAAAGACTAGTGCTCTTGGTTATTGTCCCTTGAAAGACACAAACAAGCCTTCACTTAGTATCAACACTCTTACAAAAGATTCCTCTAAGCCGACTTTAACAATATTGCATCCTGAATTGATAGGCACCAATGGTCTTGATTGTTATCCTTTGAAATAAACAAAGAAGTCCTTGCTTAACATTAATGTCATCACACAAAACACTAGAGATTTGAATTTGTTAGATTTTACACCCTCTTGTAAAGGAGAGAACAAAATATCACAACCTAAAGAGTATTTTGTAGGTTTGACATCTCATACTAAGTAAGAGTATATTTGTCACAAAATAAAGGAACATTCTCTAGTAAAGATCAAGAGGGTATCTTATCAAGACTCATCCAAGATCATTGGATATCTCTCCATCCAAGGAAATGAAAGAAATTATACTACAAACATTAATTTTGTGCATATCATAGAGTTTATGGTCATGCTACTAATGAATGTAAGGATTTAAGTGATAAAATTCAACATATTAAGGAGTGCGGTGCTATTCCTTATGAGGGAGTACCTAATTCCTCTAATTGATACTGATTTTCACTTTAGCATGTTTCTTATTGGATCACCCTTGTCCTGCACTAAGTAGGGGAAAAAGGTTAGGTAGCTTGATCCTTACATCACTTTTCATTGTTTTATTTGGCTATTTTATCACCTTTCATGTACATATAAGAGAAAGCTTGGCATGCAGACAACATGCCTTAAGTTGAATCACTTGTGACATACGTATTCATGATGTAATTCAATTCAGAAACATATGACTTGGCATCGGTATTTTCGAATAACCTCTCATATCTTCTTCTACTTTAAATAAATTTCTCATAGAAATTTTGTTAGCGACTACTTTAAATTGGGGGCATACGTTGACACTCATGTTTCGTATTGTGGTTTTCTTTATTCTTACTATGTGTCCTTTTCTTTGTGGTATCATTTGGTTTCATTTCCTCTAAGAGCATGATATTTCTTTGAATTATCCTCTCTTGGAGACATTAGGCATGATGTTCCCTAAGAAGAGATCTTGCATGAACTAAGCAAAATCCCTTTGAACATAACTTACACTATTTTGCATTTATAACATCAATTATATGGACACCTTGCATAACACACTTTGTATGCCTATGGAGCCATCTAGTTTGTTTATGAGTTCCAAGCATAAAAAGTTTTGCTTTCCTCATGAAACTCAAAGTTCAATATTTTTCACGAGCTCCAAGCATATGAAGTTTTTCTTGTCTCATGAAGCTTGAAGATCATTATTGTGTGGCACATTATCAAATTTATCAAGAGGTATAGCTTTGGTCTAGTTGTATGGGAGTTGAATGGAGGCATGACCTCCCTTATGCACTCATGTATGTGGGCACATACTGGTCATGTGTCTCACCCTTTTGGATACTCACCTCATGGACGACCTCAAGTTCCATGGCCCTAGAGTGAGTGTAGTGTGGATACTCACCCCGCAAATGACCTGAAGTTTCATGGCCCTAGAGTGAGTGGATTTTTTTCAAAGTTGGATCCACTCATCTCATTCTTTTCTTTCTTCTTTATGTTTTTGGCATTATATGTTTGTGTATCTTGTTTTTCTACAAATTGTATGTCCTTGTGTGTGTCCCTTTTCTACTTATGTTGGTTTGACGTAGGATCTCAAACTTTGGGGGCTTGGCCACCTCCTTTGAACTTTGTCATCCTTTTAAATTTGCACTGGTACACTTGGACCCCTTTTGAATTTCTACTATAGTGAATATTTGAGCAATTCATCCTCTCCCTAAAGTTGGGGCTAAATTTAGTAATGGAAATTGTACACCCTTGGAAATGGTACAATTTTTCTTAATTTAGGAATAACTAATGACAAATTCAACTTCATGTCGCCTTGATCTAGTGTTGTGATATGTTTTATCCACATTAGGTCTTGGGATCTTTTCAAGCTAAATAAACTTAACTTTTCCCTAATTTAATGTTGTAAACTATATTTGTTGACACCTTCACATTAAATTTAGGAAGCTTGTAAATGAAGTTCACCTAATCTAGTGTTGTAATGTGTCCTACACATTCACATTGGATTTAGGGACCTTTTTAGTTAAATAGACCTATTTTTCCCTTAATTTAGTATTGTAGAGTGTATTTATTTACACTTTCACACTAGATTTTTGGCTCTATTGCATTTATGACCTTTATATTATCATTAATAGGCCTCTAAGACCCTATATTGTGCATCCCAAGGCATATTTCAATCAAAAACCCGACAATATCAACATATAAACTTAATTTACACACTCCCAACACTTTAGTAATCAAAATAGGCCTTGTGGGACCCATTCGCCACTTTTTGGTGAATGAGTCTCATCCAAGTGGGACCCATTCATCTAGATTGGTGAATGAGTCCCATTTGGCCTATTTTCAAGGTTTTACACGGGAAAAACTATTTTTTAAGTTTAAATTTCATGTATGTCAGGCTTTGGGATATAATAAACATGATATTAGGTGGATTTCCTATATAAATGTAGTTTGAAATTATTATTTCATTAAAAATTCATGGTATTAAGTCAAGTACTCAACATTTAAGCATTCCAAGACTTCACAAGATCCTCTAGAGAGCATTCAAGATCATTTTAAGGTATTCAAGGATGGAATTCTTCATCGATTGTTGCAAGAATTCAAGATCCATCATCATGTCAAGAATATCAAGCATCAAGCATGTTATTGAGCTAGTGTTGTGATGTATCATTGAAGATCCAAGATCAAGCATTGTTCTACACCTATTTTCAAAATCAAGATCTACATCCTTCATGGCCATTTTAGGTTGAGTTGTAGATTTACAAGACATCATTTACAAGGCATCATTCATGGTATTATTATCCATGATTCATTCTCTTTGTTTCATGTTTCATGCCTTCACTTCATTATCTCATAATTTTGTTTAATTACCTATAAGGGATTTGACCAAGGCAAAACCCTACTCCTTAATAATCAATAGTTTTTCTCTCTCTTTGCATAATTGCAAATCTAGCTACTTTGAAGACTTTAAGGATCATTCAATATTAGGCTAAAATATTAGAGAAATTTTTTGGAGTTGCCTCCCCATTTCCAAGGTCACAATCATCACCAAAAATTCACTTGCAGCCCCGAAATCAGGGTTTCAGATCCAAAAACAAAGAGGAATAGAAATAGTAGACATTGAAGACCAAATTCATACTTTGAAATTCTGAAAAACCCTAACTAGACTCATTCACCCAGATTGGTGAATGAGTCATCGTTTAGGTCAATTTTGAGATTTTTACAGTTTTGGATACCCTTTTTCTAGAAACCTATTCATATGCAAAAACCTTAATCTGGGATTGGTTTGCCCATATTGGCGAATGAGTCCTAGTGGGCCTAAATTTTAGGATTAGTAGCATTTCCAATATTCGATCAAGCTTCTAAAAGTTTCGAGGTGCACACTTGTGATTTTAGAACTTTTTATTCTAATTTACATGCATTTCTAGGTCATTCTTTCAAGTTTCATGCATCACTAGGTTTTTTCATTAGATCTTGCATTACATTTTTCTTTCTAAGTTATTACTTGGTGGTGAACCCCTCATTCTCTTATAATCAGCCCCTAGGACAACCCTATTACAAGATCTCTTTCTCCTTTGCATTGAGATATCTAGGGTTACCCTTAAATGTAGTAGGTGGAAGTGGGTGTGTCTATGCCCTAAGTCATATGATAGAATTTAAACCCCATTTTTCATATACAATAGGTTGAATCATAGATGCAAAATTTGTCAAATATCATTCCCTAAGTGTGTTCACATCAAAAATTTAGGGGAATTTTGTAACTCCTTGTCCAATTTTGAGCATGTATTTAGTTGGATTTAAGCTGAACATTGTGTTTATGATTTGATGAAATCTTGTATCTTGTTGCATTTCAAGTAACTCTTCAGTGGTGAACTCATGAGGGTTGTTTTTTATGTCCTCTATTTGAACCCTTGTTTTTTGTGATCACTGAGGTGGTGGTGGTGGATTGTTTGTTGGAGTGAAAAAACCTCTAATATTAAAATTGGGCATCCCAAAGATTGGTTCACTTACACTAGTTTTGATGGGTATGTTTGAACCACTAAGGTTTTCTTTCATGTTTCTCTTATGTTGTGACCTTGTTGTGACCATACAATTCGTATCAACCCTAGGATTTGTGTGATGTGAATGATATTATCAAAATTCCTTGGTTGCTTCAAAATTTTATAACAAATAACCTCTAATATGTTTAGGCCCAATGATGTATGACCTTGTGGATGTGTGAATGATATGAAACTCTCAATTTTTTGACCATAACCTAGACTCAAGTTTGATTGATGTGTTCTGGTGTCAATGTTTATGAACTTGTAAACCTTGAGAGTAGACTTGTGACTTCAAGGTAAGCTTGTCCAAAAATATATGTACTAATCTAACTAAATGCTTAGAAATAGTTTGTTTCTAGACATAGAGATAAACTAGTTGATGTTGTGAACAATTTAGTCTAAGAGATTTGGTGCCAAAATTTCAAGTTCCTAGTGTTGACCGTTGATGTTTTGATGTCTGATGTTGATTGTTTGATTCTTGATCATAATTGAAAACCACTAATATATTTTTGACAAGACTAAGATGTTGAGGAATATGAAATTTATTTTTTGTTTCATGAGTTCTATAAGTGAGCCAATATTGGTTTTTCTTTAGTTTGAACTAGTTTTAGATCAATTTGATGTTTTAGAACCATAAGAAAAAAATCATTTTGTTTGCTAAATGTTGCATTTTTTTCAATTTTGAAAAATGTGTCACTTTATTCATGAAAATATGTCAGATTGTCATGCAAATGGGTTGAGTTGTTTTTATACAAAGGCGTCGGTATTGTGCAAAGGTGTTGACGT
Source organism: Sequoiadendron giganteum (assembly GCA_007115665.2). NCBI lineage: Eukaryota > Viridiplantae > Streptophyta > Pinopsida > Cupressales > Cupressaceae > Sequoiadendron > Sequoiadendron giganteum. The sequence continues at coordinate 487,181,774 of CM021100.1, read as the reverse complement.
TCAAAAAATGTTATAGAGTATCTAGCAAAGGCATCACTATTTAAAATTTGTGTTTCCCTTGCAAATGTGTCAATCTATGCAAAAGAACCTATGTGGAAATGAAAGCACCATTTTGACAAAAATGAAAATGTTAGTTTGTGCAAACGCATCACATTGTTCAGGAAAATATGTCAATCTACTTAAGACATCTTCAAAATGAAAGTTGACCTAATTTTTTTGATGTTTGACTTTTGAAAACACAATAAAAAACATGTAAAATTGACTCAATAAGGTGATCAAGTGATTTGTGTGTGTTCCTTTTCCACAAGAACTCAATAATTATTGGCATTAGAAGGTCTCAACATGAGAAAAAAACCATATTGTACAACCTATTTAGGGGATAGATTGGGTTTATCTCCTCAAAGTAGGCTTGAATGATAAAATACTTCCCATAGAATGAGTTACTAGAGTATGCATGCATACATGATAAACCTCTTAGCTTGGAAGGAAATTTTCCTTGCAAGAGACATAATCACCTCAACTATGCTTTGTACATTGCAAGTAACTTCATGGAATGATTCTATTCAATTGTACCACTAAGCGAACACGTTTGAATGTATTAGGCCTCTACAAAATATGTTTATAGTGGGTAGAACTTGGTGAACACCACCGAACTCTCAGACATCACCTCAGGAAACCAGAAAACCATAGTCCCTAACACAATTTTGAAGTACGACATGCACGGATCAACCTACAAATTTCACTCTCATCTAATTTATATAGCACACTCAAAAATGTCACTTGAGGTCAAAGTTTTGATTTCTCCATGAGGATGTGTCTCATGGAAGACCTCCTACTCAAAATAAATAAAGAAGGTGTTAGTATTTCTCTTCACCCAAGATCACACTAGGTGTGAGGGGAGAGGATACATAACAATAACCTTATAGCATTGCAAATAAACAAACGCAAGTCTAAGATGTTTCTCTTTAGCCAAGATTCTACAAGATGCAAGGGGAGAGGATATGTATCAGACTTACCAATCATAAAAAACAATAAAGACAAGATTTATTTTATATTGCACTAAAGTAAACTGTGGTTCAATTTTAATTTCATATAAAGGTGCAAGTTGTGGTTAATTTAAGCCCAAATGAAATATGTGTTCATTTTAACCAAAAGATAAATGTGTGTTCATTTTAAAACCCAAAATCTAAGTGTGAGTAGTTGCTACTCAATTTTAAAGACCAAAATAAATATGAGACTAATCTAAATCATGAAAATAAGATTTCTCTGAGGTGATCCTTCACATAAGTGTTAGTAAACACTTTTAATTAAAATTTGATTCTTTTGGATGAATTTGAATAAAAAATTTGGCTTTGATCCATGTTTTCCTACAAGTGTTAGTGTTATAAAACTATCATACAACAACCTAAAAAAGTTAGTGTTAGGTATCAAAGTAATTTAAAATTCAAATGGAACCCTAAGATTGAACTCTCAATTATACCCGTAAATAGGTTGAACTATTAGTGTATGTGCATTGGAATACCATACATATGTGTCAAACTATTAGAAATATGTGTCAAACTATTAGACATATGTGTTGGACTAGTTTTTGTGCATATGCACTGAAATTCTATAAATGTTTCACCCTCTTGTAGATGCATCACCCTATCAACTTGCAAGAAGAAAACAAGAAATGATTAGAAAATGTGTGCCTATTTGTAGATGTGTGGGATTTTCTTATGAAAATTCATCACCATTTGCAAATGCATCAGCCTGTTGAGATACAAATGCATTTCCTTGTCTCCTAGTCCTACAAAGTCTAAGAAAGCACACACAAATTTGTTAGCTAGTGACATGGGGTCCCATAAGGAATGCCATAATATGAACATAGAAGTTAGAAACAACACATACAATTGAAATAGACCAATTAAACCAAAAAACGATCTAACTAAACCATATTCGCAATGAAATTATTGCAAATATTAAATAAGATGTCATAAAAACATGATATTATCAAAAAATTCAAAAGAAATGCCTGATTAAACATGTGTAAACCTCATCCCATTGAGGGATTAGTGTTGGATTGATGTGGAATTCTCACTCCTTTCCTCATCCATGGTGAATTTGCAAAGATTGATGATGAATTGGTGTAAAATGGAGTTAATTGATTCACAAATGGATAATTGATCCAAAATGGTAGTATGAAAATGGATATAGTGGAGTTGCTTGAATTCTTGTGAAATAATTCTAATGAAAATAAGAACTATTTATAGACTTTTTGGATGAACCAATGAATAGGATCAAATTGAATAATCAATGGATGTAATTACTTGAGAGGAGATGGAATGGATCAAAGATAAAATCAAAGGATGAGATGGAATAATGATATGGATAAATGATTCCAATCAAGGGCTCAAATTGATTGAGATAAATGCAATCCCATGATTTTAGGAAGATTATTTGAGATATTTCCATGTGAAGGTAACTATTTGAATTTAAATTGGAGGAATATTCCATGAGAATATTCTTTCAATGATTGGAGGAAATAGAAAAAAATTAGTCATTTAAATAATTGTATAGTTCGAGGGAATTTAGGGATTTAATTAAACAATTTAAAATCATTTAATCAAAATGGGATTTAGGACATCTAATTAAAAAATTAGGATTATTTAATCAAATGAGAGGACATAGGAGATTTAATTATTTAATGAAATGAGATAAATATTAGCATGAAAAAGTGAATAAATCAAATAAAATTAATAATATGATTAATAGTAGAAAATAATGAATTTAATTAAAAAATTAACATTATTTAGTAAATAGATAAAAATGAAAGAATCGTGATAAAAATGATGTTAGTAGTTGAAATCAGTTGTGTGATATTGATTAGGACATTTTTAAGTGTCTACAACACTCTACACAAGGTCATATGGAGTTGTGCCAATAGCCATACAAACACTCATGTAATAGGCCCATAATACATAAGTCAATTAAGTATACCAATATTAACCATGTTTATTCAATATTTTTGAAAGAATTAGTTCCAGAATTTTATTAGAAATTTTTTCTTGGTCATTAAATTGAGAATAATAAGGTGTAGAGAATCGATGTTGAATACAAAACCTCTCTAATAATTACTTCATCTATTTGTTCTTAAATGAAGTACCATTGTCAGAAACAAGGGTAGAAGGAAATCCAAAGTGAGAAATAATGTTATTCAAAATAAAGCTACAAATTGCTTCAGTGATACTAGATCAACATGGAAAAGCTTCAACCCACATCATAAATTGATTGATAGCTATAATTATAAAGGTATGTGATTTAGAAGAAGGATGGGATATTTTACAAATAATATCCAACCCTCATGTTGTAAATAGTCAAGGAAAATTCTAACTATAAAGTTCTTGTGAAAGAGCTTGAATGAGATTACTATTTTGTTGACATTGGGGATATTTCCTGATAAAGGAAAAAGATTATTCCTCCATTGTTTTCCAATAATATCCCACATGAATCATTTTGTGCACTAAGGATTTACTACAAAAATATCTAGCTCGAGAGCCTAAAGGAGCTTTTTGAAGGGAAAGGGTTATTTCAGCCTTAGTAAGACATCGAAGAAGAAGAACATGATAATATTTTCGGTAAAGAACATTAGAAAAAACTATGTATCGAGCTAAAATATTTTATGTTGCAACATGAGTATTCTAACTTCCATCATCAAGAAAGTTTTCAATTTTTAGATAATTATAGATATGAGAATACCAATCCCTTGAGTCTCTATGAGCACACACAAGTCTTCCAAGTTTATGTTTATCTAAGACAACATGAGATAAAACAATATGAACAACAAAGTGGTACTCATATACATCATCATCCAAGGGTACATGAGAAGTTGCACTTGCCATTTCATATACATGATGATTTTATGTCCTAGGAACACTATCTATAGTAAAAGAAGAGAATTTATAAGTTAAGGATAAAGCCAAATCCTAGTATTCAGATAGATTTCTCCGCTTAGCTTGATATGTTGCCATAATTTTTTTACAATAAGTTCAAAATCACCATGAATATATATTTGTTTAATATCTAATGCTATCGTGACATATAAGAAAAAAAATGGTTTCATGCTTAGAAATATTATTTTTATAATGAAATTATAATAAAAATATAGGCAAACCAGCTTTCATTCAGGTTAGATCAAAACTACACCTACCTCAGAGCTAGGTTGACATCTTGATCCACTGAAATAAATTTTGCATTATAGTGTAGGAAAATGCATACCCTTGAATTTTCACAATTATTTGGGCCCACCTTGGTTTATTTATCCTTATTTAGGTCTTAATTTGTTATATTTTACATCCACAAGCCTAATAAACCATATCTTTTCCTGGAAAATCCCAACAAACATCAATAGATAAATGATATTTTAATCATTTTGGTTATGTTTTCCTAATTTTTGGGTCGGGACTAAGACACCACCTAGGGTGTATTTATCCCCCAAAGGTCTCAAGACCTTGATTTTAAATGGACCTTAAATGGGCCCCTTTTTCTATTATGTGCCCCAATTTTTCAAGACTTGGGACTAAGACACCACCTAGGGCATCTTAGTCCCCCTTAAGCTTTTTTTGAGATTTAATTTCAAATTCTGGCAGGATTTGGTCTCCTTTAATTAGTGAATTCATATGGCATCTTATTGTGGTGTAATTTCGGGATATTAAGCATTAATATGTATAAATACAAGGTTCATTCATTCATATTAATCCAATTATTTTGTGAGAGTATTCATAATAGAATAATTGAGTTCACAATAGCATTCAAGAGAAATTCATCAAGAATTTGGAGTCATCATCAAGATTCAAGCATTATATCAAGGATATTATTACATCATGTGTGTTTTTGAGCTAACATTTGTGATGTAAGGTTTTGATTCAAGCAAGCAATTCAAGTCCATATCTATCAAGCACTCATTGGATTCAAGATCTATATCCAAGTTAGCCATTTCACACAAGTTTAAAGACTTCATAGCAAGGTTTTGGTGAGTTGTAACATTTCATGTTGTCCATTCATCATTTCCCTCCATTTCATTTCATTTCAAGGTTTAATTACCAACAAGGGGTTTGACCAAGGAAAACCCCCATTCACTAACAACCAACAAGTTTTTCTCCTCTTATGTGTTTATGGTTACAGATCTAGGTTGAAGACTTGAAGATCATTTGAAGTGAAAAGTTGAAAAGTTACATTATAAAGTTGTCATCTCCATGGAAATTCACCTATAGGCTAGATTCAGAAGATTCAGTACCTCAGATCTGAGAAGAAGGAAGAGTGCAAAAATTGGATCTCAGGACCATATTCGAAGATCTCAGAAATTTAGAACATGACTAAGTTGCCACCTAGGGCATCTTAGTCCTTCTGAAGGTATTTTGCAAAGATTCTTTCAGATCCACTTTTGACATCTGAAAACTCCATGTTTTCCCTAAAAAATAGTAACGAGACTAAGTCAATAGTAAGGGTGTCAGTCCTCCATAGCACTTTTTGATAGTTTCTTTGCATTTCCAAAAATCCTCATTACATTTCCAGACTTCCTAAGTACACATGCCCTAACTTTATGTTGCATAATTTCATCATTTGCATCATTCATTTAGCTTGCATTGTTAGGTTTTATGAGTTGAATGCTCATTAGTCTTTTCCAAGCTTTTTATTGGTTGTGAACCCCTCAAAGCTTAAAAGAACCATTCCTAGGTCTTCCTTGTTGAAAATTAACTCAACTTTGAGGTTTATATTCAATCTTTTTAGGATTCCTAGCACCTTATTGAATGAACTAAGGAGAATAAGTGAGCACTCACACCTATTTTCTTTATGATTCATTTTGGTGAATCTGATATCTTTGAGCATTCATTTTATGATTTGGATCCCATTAAGGTCCTAGATCTAGGTTGCATCTTGTGAATGGAAATTCTATACATGCACAAGCACAAAGAAAAAACACAAAATTAGATTGAAATGCAAGTTAGAAGCAACATTCCCCATGAAATTTGATTGAAACATCAAAATAGGAAATAAAATGAAGAAGAAAGAAATGAAAGCAATTAAATCCTATTCTAATTAGAAAACTATCAATCCCATGGGGGAATTGGTGCCATTTTGATGTGGAAAATGGCCCTTTCCAAACTCCTTGAAGTGATTTTATGATCTTTGGTGATGATTCTTGACTCCTTGATGCAAATTTGACAAAACCTTGATAAGATTGATAAAAACAGTGAAACCTAGATGAAAATGGATGAAGTTGTGGATGAAATTAAGTATAGTAATCTTACATGGATTTTGGATGATCCATTCAATATGAGAGGATCACTATTTATAGATTTCAAGAATTGAAGATTGAAGGATTTTGATGAATGTGGGACAAAAAACCAACCAATGAAAGAAGGCCACTTGTCCACATGTGATTGGAGGAGGAATGAGAATATTTGGATGAATGTGCACATAAATATGGTTAGGTGGAATTTGAAATTGTTGAAATGAAAATTTTAGAGGGAAGAAGAAGTGGAGTAAATTCAACTTGGCTCAAGGAAAAGGACATGTAAGAGGTCTTTAATGCCTTGTTGGAAGTACGCATCTCTTTTGGAGGGATTTTTGAATTGGAAGAATATTCTACGAAAGATGCACTTTTGAATGGAAATTGATGAATTTATAAATCAAGTAAATTGATTTATTGTGAAAGTTAAAAAATATAGAGGATTGGAGTGATTAGGATTAGGATTAATCATGATTTGATTAATTTAGATAGAAATTAGATGATTTGACAATTTTGACTTAGATTTTAGAATTTAAATAAATCAAAGTTGAGAAGAATAATGATTTTAGATTTCATTAAATAAAGATTGATTTATTTAATTAAAGAAGGTGGTGGTAGATTAAATTAAATAAAGATTAATTTATTTAATTTAAGGAGATGACTTTAGAGATTAATTAAATAAAATGAATTATTTAATTAAAAGAGGGACTATAGGATTAATTAAATAAAATGATTTATTTAATTAATAGAAGAGAATGACTTAATCAGATAAAATTAATTTATGTAATTAAGAGAGGAAATATGATGAATTTAATCAAATAAAGATTATTCAATTAAATTAGTTAGTAAAGGGGATGATTTTAGAAGAAATGATGTTAGCAAGATCAGGATTAGGTGTGTAGAATCAACTTGTATATTTTTTGTGTCTACATTTTTCCCCTCTTTGAAGCAATACACCTGTTGCATTAGTTCAAAGAATAAAATTTCAAGATCAAGATTAAAAAAAGCTTGAATTTTTTAGATGCCCCACTATTTCCCTAGTGAGAAGTATTACGCTGGTATACTAGCCCCTCGAGAGATCGGATGAAAATTTGTATTTTTGGGTGATCTTGTGAAAAAAGAGGACAAGCTGCCTGACAGGTCTAGAAATGGTCTAGGATGCAAAAAAATGATGCAAAAATACACTCAATCAGGCGAAAATGAGATTGGGGATCCAAAACCCTAGTTAGACTGTTAAATAGGGTAAAAAAACCCTAACTTTTAGGCTTAAATAGGCCCCAAGGGGTTACTTTCAATTCATTTGCACACTTAGCCTTTAGAATTTGCACTTTGAGCTCTGAGCACTGATCGAGATGGCACAAAGAGTGCTTCCACGACAGATGACAAATTGAGTATGAGTGGACCAGTGACCAACCAACACAGGACCAGTGGTATGTGATCCTAACCCATCTCTTGATTTTGATTTTTACATGCAATTATTAGGGTCAAAAGTTAAATTAGGTCAAGCAGTGCTATATAGTGCCACTGTGGATGCAGAATTGGTGTCATGTGGACTGAAAGTGTGTTGTATATGTAATGCACACCAGTAGGACGTAGTTTAGAAAACTAGGCTTTTGGCTAAAGTCAGACACATATGAGAGTATGCCACTATGAGCCAATTTGGAATATAGGGTTTGGGGGCATGGTCAAACTATGTCACAATGACATAGTTTAGAATTTGCAAACTATGTTGCATTTGCAAACAGAGCTGCATTTTCTATTTGAATTGCGAAAACTCAAGGCAAAAGCTCAATTTTTTATGAAACTTGATGCTATGGATTTTCTTGCGCAGGAGGACCTCAGGATACTTCACTTGTAGGAGCACAAGTCCCTAATTTTGAGTAGATTAGTTGGTATGCATGAGTTGCTTCACAAGCACTTTGGGGAAATCGGCCTATGGTATGTCACCTATGCCTATCCTATCCAGAAACGCTTAGGGATGATGACAGCCTTAGTAGAGAGATGACATAGTGAGATATCCTCATTTCACTTGCCCGTAGGAGAGGCCATTGTCACACTGAAGGATGTCTGATGAATCCTCTGATTGCCCATCCATGGAGAGAGAGTCATCTATGATGTCAATGTCAGGAGCGATGCTTGCTATGAGGTCATGGATCTTGAGGTGATCATCTTATCTAAGGGGAAAATTGATCTAGAGAGATGCAGGGGTACAATTCCCACTTTTAGACTAATTGTAGTTGCTATCATTTCTAGACTTGTGGCACCAGATCGAAAAAATTGATTTTTAAGTCCAGGGTGGGGGTTGGCATGGGAGCGGATTCTCGAGAGGAGAGAGTGCTTTGCATGGGGGATAATTATGTTGGCCTCACTCTACTGAGATCTTCACAAGTTTTCATATTTTAGATAGCAAGGCCATCGGAGTTGGAGTCACACTCCTGCATGTCTGGGCCTTGGAGCACATTGTTGTGCTTTGCCCATAGGTTACAGTGGTTTCCTTATAGCTAGATGATGTGATTGTCCTGCAATATGGATGGGCCCAAATTACTTTCACACACATAGGGGAAAGTGGCATCGTCCATTAGAGGAGGGTCATCAACGAGATGACAGTTTTCACTTGGTGGCCCTGGCTTGGTTTGGGTCCATAGTATAATGATGCATAAGAACTATTTTTTTCTCTATAGAATAGAATTATGTAGGGATGAAATCACATGATGATAGAGAGATACCTTCTAGATAAAGTGGCTAGATAGTGTGGGTACATATCGGACCATCTTGATGACGAGTACGTGGCCATCTGTAGTCGTACTATGAGGAAGACTACATGGGGTAGATCCATCCTGACTGATGAGGTAGTGACATCTTTCAGGTAGATGGTTGCTAGGCCATGGCCATATGATCAAGGAAAAGGGGATGCAGGGGTCATATAGGCCTATATAGATTGGTTCAGACCACCCTTATGACTTACAAATCTAGGCGCGGTGCTTGTAAGATGGAGGCCTAGAGGTAGGTCAACAGGTCGAGGGTGGGGGAAGGGAGGTAAAGGGGATAGAGAGAGAGATGGATATGGGGATAGGGGAGGAGGTGGGCCAGCTCCACACCAGCCACAATAGACACCACCCCGAGAGCATCCACAACATACAACACCCTGAGATTAGCCACAATAGACACCACCTTGAGAGAAACCTAGAGATGAAGAAAAGAGAGATCCTAAGGGACCCACAACAACATCCTCCATCACTACCACTAGTGCAGCTAGATCACAAAGATGAATTGATTCAGTAGTTGTAAGCATAGGTCTAGGTTCTCATGACTAAGAGGGATCAGGCCCGACAGTAGACCTAGGTGCCTACTATAGAGAGAGATCAGGCCCAATCAGAGCGGGACCAGGAGATAGGCCAGAGATGGCAACTTTAGAGTATGGCCTCTACATATGAGGGTACAACAGTGCCCACATGGGTATATCGGTAGGCAATGAGAGAGGCAGAGTACTATAGGTTACATCACAAGCAAGCAGTACCAATAGAGACTTAGGTGATAGATTATTCCTAGTAGATAGGCATGAGATAGCCTGAGGAGCACATTGAGAGACAAGTTGGAGAGGCCAGCAACCAGCAGGGCTAGCCTCACATTTTGACAACATTATTTTTGATCTATGGGCTCTGATTTTTTTTTCCGTGATTGTATCATATACTTTGATTTGTACACATTTGATCCTGATCTTTGTACCATGACAATTACTTTTGATGATATATCTATATATATATGTGATGATTCAATTGGTCTATGAGATGTCCTATTTTACTTATGCATGATGGATGGATGTATTTAATTTCCTATATGCTATGACATGACTCTATCTTATGTGATGCATTTATTTTATATGATGCAATACGATGTATGATGTTATGATGTGATGCAAATTTTTATGGATGTATTTATTTTTGTGTATTTTCTTATGTATTTATGATGAGGATGTATGGATGAAAATGATTTCTATATTATGCCCCTAATGGTTTATGTAATGCATCATGACTTATGGAATGTATGCGATAATAATTTTTTTGTTTCTTTTGCACTTATGATGGATGATATATGGATGATGCAAATGTATGCTTATGCGATGCTTCAATGTAATGAATGCAATGTGAAATTTCTCATGATATTTATGGTATATGATATGCAATGATTTCTTAAGATACTTAGAATAACAAATCTCTATTATTCTTCATAACTTAAAATGATAATGCAGTGAAGTGATGTGATATGATTTAATGCTTCCTACATGATATTATATGATATGCCTTATGCTAATAGTTTGTGGATGTAGGGTAGATGTATTAGTGATGTTTTTGATTAACTATCATGGTATCATGTTAGCACAAAGAGAGGATAGAAGAAATGAAAAAAGGATCCAACAAGCCTACACTACGATTGATGATCATAATGATGATATTCAGGAGTTTGGATTTTAAAAGGACCATTTACCTTATGTTTGATAATACATGTAGGTACGGTGCATTAAGTTGTAAAGAACCAAAATGGTGTTGTACATAGTGTGATGGAATTTGACTCAACAATCAGATAGGAGTACTCCTATTGAAACTTGACATGCAGAACCTTATTTAGAATGTAGTTCAGATATTCTAAACATCTCAGACCAAAACATAGAAAAGCAAGCCTTCCTATGTGGTCAACAAGACACCTAAAACACCTTCCCTACAAACCAAAATTATAACACATGATGAAGTTATTTTACAAGAATATCCAACAAGCACAATGGATAAAATATAATGATAGTTTCCCCATTCCTTTCTATCTAAATATTTTTGTTTAGATATCATCAAGAGGTCATTGGAATGAGTAGAATCAGAGAAATCAAATGAGTAGATAAAATAAACCAACAAGCTAATGTTCTTCATACCGTTAGCCAAGATGAGACTATGGTGATGCCTAATGTTGATGTCCATTGTAGGAAGGAAGCATCCTAGGACATGTTTTTATCAAAATGATGATGAGATTGACTAGATGATAAGATATTGATACTACAAGTTGACTAACTTGTTGACTTACTGACCTAGACTTGAGACTTTGATGATTAGGTGCTCACTTTTGAACCTAGTAGAGTTGCTTCTGATTGAATTACCAAAGGATGAAAACGATGATTGATTTATTATGAGTGATGATTATTTCAGGTGAAAGAAAGATGAAATGGATGCACCATTTTGGGTTTTTTCAAATATTTGGATGTTTTTGGTGTTTTGAAATGTTTTAAGGCTATTTTGATTTTTGGATTTTCCAATTTTTTGGTTTTTCAGAGATTTATGACCAAGAGACTAACTTAAATACCTATCCTAGGGGTCTCGAGAGCCGATTAATAGATTAGCCCTACTTACATTATAAATGTAGAGACCATGTAGTTCAACTGAAACATACTCGATTATTGATGAGATATGATCAAGATGGATTTCTAGATTATTGTGATGGACACCTAAAGGACTGACCTAGGGTGTCTCGGGGGATGATCAAAGATCAACCTTTCCTACATTCAAGCTCAGAGATGACATAGTTCGACAAGATGACTCCACTTTTTGATGTTTTGGGATTTTTGACATGATTTGGATGTTTTTGGATTTTGATATGATTTTGATGTTTTTGGAATTTTTTTATTTTACAAATTTTTTTGGATTTTTGAGATTTTAAGGAAGACTTCAAGGATGTACGCAAATCCGATCCGGTGCAAGTAAAATAAAATGCCCCTAGTGTGATGTGATAGACAACTTCTATAAAGGAAGGACAAATTGACCTTGGGAATATGCCAAGTAGTACTAAGGAGATCATGATAAAAACAAAGGATCAAGCTATGATACAAATGCGATGGAGGCATGATGGATGAATGATGCAAAACAATCCTTGAAGATCTTGGTGGATGGAGAGTGCTTTATTTACACAAGGTACCTATTTTCCAGTTTTTCACCAAGGTACTTGCCCAAAGCGCCACCGAAGTGGTTTTCACTAGAGTATTTTTTTTTTCTTTACTATTTTCAATCCTTTTTCTATTTTTTTTGGATATTTATATTTTTTGAATTTTTTGTATTTTTGTATTTTTGGTTTTACCCTTAAAATATTAGGCATAAATTTTTTTAAGACATGAGTTATTCATGGGCTCCTATAGAGGCTCCCCTTCAGGTGTTGATAGTTGATATGCCCCAAACTTGTAGCTCATTGTGATGATGAATGGTCCTAGCCAGTTGGGCTCAAAATTGCCCTTGCTATTTGGATTTGGCATGTTCTTTTGATTTTCCTTGAGTACGAACTCGTTGACTTAGAAGGTCCAACTCCTGATTTTCTTGTTGTAGCTTCACCTAGGAGAGTTGTGGTATACTTGGAAGAGGTTTAAGGAGTTCATATGCCACTCATCCAGTAGTTCCAACTCATTTAATCATGAGACTTTGTATTCTTATGGGGAGTATGGCTTATGATTTGTAGACTAGAGAGAAGGGAGTGGAACCTATTGGTGAGTGGATGCTTGTTTGGTAAGCCCATAAGGAAGGATTCATCTATAAATTGTAGTCACGACCAGCATCATTGACCATTTTCTTGAGGATTTTTAGGATGGTCTTATTGGTAGCTTCTGCTTGGCCATTGCCTTGGGGATAATATCGAGTGGAGAAGTGATGCTAGATTTTGAATTTATAACATAGGTCACAAACATCCTAAGTTTTGAAACGTGTCCCGTTATCTAAGATAATGGCTTGAGGGACACTATAGCAGAAAATTAGGTAATTTAGGATGAACTTGTATATCCACTTCCTTGTAATGTAAGTCATGGAAATGGCTTCCACCCACTTTGAGAAATAATCCATGGTAGTGATGATAAACTTGTGCTCACTGGATGAGGTGGGGGGTATTTTTACCAATGAGATTGAGCCCCCACTATCAAAAGGGCCAATGTGTGATTATGGGGTTGAGCTCCTGAGCTAGTGCATGTATGAGGTCCCCATGCTGTTGACACTATAAACACCTTTTGACATAGTCATGTACTTCTTTTTCCATTGTAGGCAATAGTACCCTATCCTCAGCAGTTTCTTAGCCAAAGTGATACCACTCAAATGTGACCCACAAATGCCACTATGTACCTTGGTTAGAGCAGTCAAGGCTTCCTTAGTATTTAGGAAATGTAATGGGGTCCCTTTGATGCTCCTATAGTACGAGGTATCTTATAGGATGACAAAATAGGATGACTTTTTAACAAAGGCCCTTTTGAGGTTCGGGGTTATCTTGGAGGGAAGGACTCCTATTTTCAAGTAAGTGTAAATATCATGGTACCAAGAATCACTAGGAACAACAATTTCACACATGAATTCAGACTCTAGTACCTCAAATGCTGGTATGAGAAGCTACTCTATAAGGAATTCTTGTTTTGGGACATTGTTCAGGATCTCTAGGAGTGATCCAATCGTAGCCATTGCATCTATTGCTCTGTTGTTTATTTTGGATAGCTATTAAAATGTGATATCAATGAGGGACTCCTTAAGTATTTCAACCAACTTCTTGTATGGAGTCAAATTTTCATCCTTTAATTGATATTCATTGTTAACTTGGTTAATTATGAGCTATGAGTCTCCGTAGACCTTAAGTGCCATGATCTGCCACTGCACTACAATTGTCAGCCCTATGACAAGATCCTCGTATTCGATGATGTTGTTTATGCATGGGAATGATAGCTTTTATGATTTAGCTATATAGTCCCCTTGTGGAGTGATGAAGAAGATTACCGCTCCTGACCCATGCTATGTGTAGGATCCATCAAAATACATCTTTTAGTGATCTACTACACTAAGGTTGAAGATTGATTCATCAAGGAACTCTAAAACAAGTGGATTATTTGCATTTATAGTTGCCTCTACTAGTTGGTCTTTGATTTCTTGTACTTTGATAGCCTTGTGTTCTACATACTCAATTTCATGCTTCATCAGGATCATAACCCACTTAGCCATCCATCCTATGAGAGTTGCTTTGGAAAGTAGGTATTTGAGTGGGTCTATTTTTGCAATGAGCTTGATCTAATGTGCTAGCATATAATGTGTGAATTTTTTTGCTACAAACATGAATTATAGGAAGGATTTCTTAATGGGTGTGTAGTTCAACCCGTGTCCCACCATGGTCCTACTGATATAGTAAATAGCTCTCTCCATCTCATTTTCATCATGTTGTGCTTGGAGAGTGCCAAGGGCTGCTACTCTTGTTGATATGTATAAGATCAAGGGTTTGCCCTGACTTGGCCGCATTAGAACTTGCAGTGTGAGTAAGTATTCCTTGATATTGTTAATGCTTGGTCACATTTCTCATCCCATTTGTATGATACCCCCTTGTGGAGTAGATGAGAAAATGGGATTTTTTTGTCTGCTAGTTATGCTATGAATCAGTGGATAAACTGGAGTCTTCCTTGTAGACCTCTTAGTTTCTTCAATGTCCTGGGTGCCTTCACTTCGAGGATTGCTTTGACTTTACTAGGATATACCTTGATTCCTCTCATAGATATGATATACCCTAGGAGCTTACCTGATTGAACGTAAAAGACACACTTCTTTGGATTAAGTCATACCTTGTACTTTTCTAGTCTATCAAAATAGGAGCTTAGGGCCAATATGTGATCTTGTTGCTTTTTGGATTTAGCTAGTGTGTCATCCATGTAATCTTCCATATTTTTATGGATCATATCATGAAATATTAGTGTCATGGTCCTCTGATATGTTTCTCTTACATTCTTTAGCCCAAATGTCATCATGTTCTAGCAATATATTCCCCACAGACAAGTGAATTATGTCTTGTGTTGGTCTTCCTTAGCTATCATGATCTAATTATATCCTGAGAATCCATACATTAATGATAGCATCTCATGTCCGACCATCATATCCAAAATCATTTTAATGTTGGGAAGTTGAAATTCATCCTTGGGACACACTTTGTTTAAATCCTTGAAATCCATGCAGATGCGGATGCCCCCAATGGGCTTTGAAATAGGTACAAGGTTTGAGATCTACTCTAGATAATGAATCGACTGTATGAACCCTGCATCTAGGATCTTTTGTAATTCCATTTTGACCAACAATGCTATTTGGGGATACATTTTCCTCAGCTTTTGTCTAATTAGCTTTGCTTTGGGATACATAGCTAGGTGATGAACCACTACTTTCAGATCAAGCATAGGCATGTCACCATAAGTCCATGCAAATTTCACCTTTCTTTCCCTTAGGAATGTAGACAAGAGCTCCTGTTCTTTTGTAAGAAGTGACTCATCATAAAGTGTTATGTATGGTGTTGCTTCTATTCTCATATTAACTGGATTGCACTATTCTGCCAGAGTTGTTGACTTCTCTTGGTGAATGGCACTAAGAGGAAGATTGAATCCTTCATCCTCTAGTGCCTCAAAGAGGGTTTCACCATTGGATATGTCCTTTATTTTTACTATTTTTGAGTCAAATATTTCCACAATGTGGTTTTCACTCAAAGACCTAGAGAAGATTATTCTCAAAATTTCACTTTTGTAACTAAAGGATTCAATTATTTCCCTGTAATAGGCTTGTGTATCTAGTATGATGTTGAACCCAGCCTTGTGGTCTCCATATGGTATCGTGTATCACAATCCCATGAATTTTGAGAGCACCTCATCATTTTCGGACGTCTCTAGAATTGGTGGTCCTCATTGGTTGTAATCGATGAGTTGGAGAGGAATCTTTGAAAAGCATAGGCAAGTCAGTTATGTTATCCTCATCATCACTACTACTACACACATCAGTTATGTCAAAGGTAAAGTTGTCTATGAATCGACCTGTGGATACGGGTAACTGAAGGGTGCTTGCCGATAGCTGAGGGGGAGTCTTGACTAGTTTAATTGGGGGACTCCTACACTATATGGTTATACTCAGAGAGGTACATCTGAGGCCAAGATTTTTCATATGTGTCTCAGGAATGAGAGGTTCCAATCACCCATTGTCAATTATTTCCAGTACTTTCATTTCTATTATATCCCGTACCAAGCATCATTTATAATCCTTTATTTCTTTTATCCATGAGAAGATTAGGACCAAGCCTTTCATCTTGGTATAGTGAGCTTGATACATCTCTTTCATCTAATATTTCCCGACTTAGATCCTCCCAACATCTAAATCTAGAAGGGTCTGCCCTAAATTCTGGGATGATGTTTTAGCTGGTTGAGGTCATCCATGTGACCTAAGAGATTGAGGTAACTCTCCTATGATGAAAGCACTTTTCTTCATTTTATAATCCCCACACCCGTTGTCTTGGATAATGAGCTTGATTTCAGATATATCAGGGATGCTGGGTGTCTTTGTCTCAGAAGTGGAGGCCATGGTAGTTGGGTCTATATATGGAGATGAAGGGTCTTCATCATTGTTTGGGACTTGAGGTATTTTATAGTATTTTTCTTCCAAGTTTTTGCAGTAGGCAAAGGGCTCAGGATAACCATAGATCATCACCTCTTGGTTTTGATATGTGAACTTGACACATTGATGGAAGGTTGATGCAACTACTTGTATACCATAGATCTATAGATGCCCTAGGAGGATGTTATAAGGAAAATCAAGGTCAAGGATCTAGTAGGTGGTTTCCATAATAGTTGTCCCTACTTCAATAGGGAATTGGATATGCCCCTGAGACACTCTTTCTTGCTCATCATATGCCTCGATTGTGATGCCCTTTCCTTTTCAATGGAACACTTAGAGAATCGTATATTCTCTATGAGCTTGAGAGAATAAATGTTTAAACTTGTAATCCAATCCACCAAGACCCTCTTGACTTTCTTCTTAAGAACAAAGAATTCAAGGTGAAGTGCACAGTTGTGAGATGGTTGAGCGGGGAAGTCCTGATTAGAAACTGTGAGGAGATTTGGGGTGGTTATGTTTTTGACTAGACCTTGGAATTGTTCTAAATCAAGATTGGCGGAGATGGTGGATGAAGACAATTCTTCCTCAAGGATTTCTCTATGGGTGGATGAGATCTTTAGTAACTCCATGATGGAGTTCTGAGCAGGAGTTCTTTTCAACTTGTCCAAGACATTGTAACCATTAGGAGTGGATTTTGGATTTGAGGTGGATTCCCTAGGTGGCTATGATGACCCAATAATGGTGACTTTTCCACTGTGTGTGGTGACTCCATAATTAGCTTTGGGTCCCTTGATGCTAACAACAGTGACTGATTCATCTAGGGATGCGACAACTCCTTTGTAGACATGGTTCATGTTGCCATACTTTTTCTTCCCTTTGTTATTTCCTTTGTTATGGTCCAACATTGGATTCGTGTAGAACTTTAGGTCCTGATTTCCAGCTGGTTGTTCCACATTTATGATCTTGTCATTGATGAGGTCTTGGATTATATTTTTAGCTTCATGCCATTGGTTGTTGTATGCCCCTTGATTTTATGATAATTACAAAGGTAATTTTCATTGTACCAAGGTGGTTTCACCATGGGCTCTTGATAATTCTCAAAAGTGGGGATTTTAATGAGATTCTCATCTACCAATTTCTTCATGATGGATTTGATTGACTCCCTAAGAGTAGTAAACTTTCTCTTGGGGGGATATTTGTTTTGCAAAGATGGTCCCCCTTGATTATTCAGATTTTTGACTTGATTATTGGGTGGTGGTTGTGATATCACATTGGCTTGTGTGTTGTTATGGTTGTTCTTTTATGATTGCTGATATGTTGGGGTGTTATGCTTCAGAGCACTAATCATAACTTTGGCATCAACCACACCATCATTGGTGTTGTTTCTATTTTTCACCCACATGTGATGTTTTTCATTATAGCTAGTAGAAAGACAGTTTTCCTAATGTTCTGGATACGTGGGTAGCCCCCCTTGTGCAATAAGGGCTTGTTTGATGTTAAGTGCCTTGGGGATCAATTGGTCGTAAGTGGTGATGCACTACATCTTTAGTTGAAATGCCAATGTTTTCTCAAGATTGGAAATGATGGTGCAAATTTATTGCTCCTTCAGCATGGCCCACTTGCTCTTGTTGGCCTTGGACATTGTTGCACGAAGGAAGTGAATGATTTCCCCTTACCTTGTCTGAGTACAGATAACTCCTCTAGACAAAAATCCATGTTGATGTTGAACTCATAATTCTTTATGAATGCATCTAGAATCTCTTGGAATGTTTTGATGCCAGTAGGCAAGCAAAAAAAACACTCCATGGTGGGGCTAACAAAGCTTTGAGGAAATAGCTGCATTGGATATGTATCATTGTATGTGACTTCCATGCAATGTAATTGGAATTCCTTGATATTATCTTCAAGGTTTCCCAGCCCACGATATTTGTCAAATTTAGGGATTTCAAAACCCTTTGGGAATGGTACCATTGCTAAACTCCTATTAAAAGGATAATCATATAAATTGCTTGGTGTCCTTGTCATTTTCCCTGATTGAAGATTGAGCACTTGTTGTGAGAGCAACTTGACTTTTGTTGTCAGATCATCTTGTGGATCAGGGGGTGGAGTGAATGTATTCTAAAGTGGTTGAGGTGTTGGAGTGGTGGATAGAGTGTTTGTGGGGTTTTTTGCAAGCTCTACTATGTGATTAAGGCTTGCTAATATGCTTGCATTTGCTGTTGTGCCAACAAAACTTGTTGTTGGTCTTTTTACTATTATGCCAACAACGCTTGTTATTAGTCTTACTGCTACTATGCCAACAAATCTTGTTGTTGAGCTAATAATTGGGTTTTTTCTTGTTGTGCTTGATATTGTTGTAGGGATTATTGATACGCTTGTTGCTAAGCATCTTGTAGTTGTGCCTGGTATTGAGCTTTCAATTGTGCTTGTTGATCTTGGTATTGGGTTTGAGTTTGATCCTATGCTTGTTGGGCTGGTTGTGTGGCTTGATCTTCTTATGTAGCTTAGGTGACTTGCTATTGTTGTAGTAAAGCTTGAGCTTGGGTAGCCTGTTGTATTGCTAATTGTGGTTGCACTTGCTAGGAAGCTACCTATGCAACTTGTTGATTTTGGATTTGCTCAAGTGCATTTTGATATGCATCTTGTTTAGCTGATTGCAACACAAGGCTAAATGAGTTTTTAATGTTAGGTTTTTGTGGTGGCGGTGGTGGATTAGGAACAACGTTGACTATTTTGATGAGAGGAATCATTGTATTGATGATTGGGGTTTGTGTGGTGTATGGTGTGATTGATATGCTTGGTCCTTGGGAGACCATGTTTTGAGCTACTTTGGGAATGGTAGATGATGTGTTGATTGCTGGGCTTTCTTTAATGGTTGCCACCTATTGTAAGGATATCAATGGTAGGATGGGAGGATTCAATATGATGTTTTGATTTATGATTGGAGGGTTGCTCATATTTTGTTGATTGATGGTCAGTAAAGGTGGAAGGCCCAACCCAATGGGTGATTCAAATGTTAATGGAAATGGTGAGAATATTGGTGTATTCCCTTGGAAAAGTGATGATGAGGAGGGATCGAAGATTCCTCCTATTCCAAATAATTCACCCTCTCCTTGTGAGATCATAGGGAGAAAGGTTTGCATGTCGAGGGGATACACCTGTGTTGTGTGAAAAGAGGTTGGATTTGTGGGATCATGAAATGTGAGCAGGAAATATGGGTGTAAAGGATTCACTAGGATAGATTGATCCAATATGGTATTTGTATCCAAACCTTGGATGTTCACAAGGGGATGTGTTTGAAGTGCATGAACCAATGATATTCCCGTGTTAACAATCAGTTGAGTTGGATCAATGGATGATCTAATTTCTGGGATTATTCGAGTGACGCTTTGAAATGGAAGTGTGTATGAGATTGGGGGCATGATCCCTAGAGGCCTTTCCACAATAGTGCTTATGTGATAATCAAAAGGGAGTTTGGCCCCTACTTTTGCTAACTCAAGTATGTATTGGGATGTATTAAGCCTCAATATGGCATTGACAATTCTATGAGTCTCAGGATTTTGAACCATTTCAATGATTTCATCTTGTGTCATCCTTGAGACATTGTTGGTGATGTCCTCCATTTGCCCCTCCTCTTGAGGATCTTGTGATAGTGGAGGAAGATTGGTTAGGGGATTTCTCGATCCAACGAGATTAATTTTAGGAGTGGTTTGACTTAGGTCACTCAAAGTTGATGTTTCTTTGTTGATTTCCATGTTCTTCTTGTGTTGCAATCTAGTTTGCACCATAAAATAGGGATCAATTTTCAAGAATGTGCGAGATGAAGCTCTAATTATTTATATTAATCTAACTTTAGGCACAAAAAAGAGAAAACTAGAATGATTAAGGATCAAAATGATGATGGGATAAACTAGAGGATGGATGATATGAATGATTAAAATCTTGAGAAATCTTGAAGGAGATTCTAGACTTTCGAACTTTGATTTGATTTTGATTGATTTGGTTTGATTTGACTTTTGCTTGATTGGATTTTGGCTTTGATAGTGAACTCATGTACTCTAAGAGGTTGGATGTTTTCCTAGAGTAGACTTGTTCATAAGGATTGATAATTTGACTAAATATGTGGAGAAGGATTCATCTACACACATCTAATCAAACAAGAAAATCTGGATTTTCCCAAAAAGTATAGCATGTATGATGATTTTTTCAAGATTTCCAAGAGTTGTTGGTGAGATAATTTTTTATTGATGTTTGAGGGATGGATGAGAATGATGATTTTGACCCTAGATCTAGACCTAGTAAAAATCCTTTTTACAAGACCTTGGTTTTGAAGAACATGCAATACTTACAATGTGAGAAATGCAAACCTTTGGAAGAGACTTGGATTTTGTTGGCAATAAAAATCATACAAATTAGAATTGTTCCTTGAAGCTTTCTTGTAGAAATTGTAAACCAACCTTTCTCTAATGTTGTGAAGCCTTGAAAGACATTCTTCACGAGCTTTTGAACTAAGACTTTTGATCTTTGGTTTTCAGATTTTTATCTTTTGGGAAATCATTTGGAAGAGCACACGTGTGGGGTTCGATTGTTTCTTAGCTTTGCTTAATGAATTACTTTTACCAAAAACAATTCTTGATTAGGTTTTCAAACTTGATGTCTAATGTCCTAACTTCTTCTCATCCCACAAAGTTCATTATGTGGAGAATTGAGGAAATTAAGGAAAAAGTTTCCTAATGTTGACTTTAGTAAGAACAAAATATGATTAAACCCAAATACTTAGATGCCTCTAAGGATGAAATCCCTAAGGCAAGTAGGAGCACTTGGATTTTTCAAAGCTATTTATTCCCCTTAAAGGGTTTGAAATTTTGAGAAAGTGGTGAATGATTGTTTTCAAATGTTTTGAGATCCAAGAAAAGTGTTTTTTATTTCAAAGATATGCACAACCCTAAGATAAAGAGGCAATATTTGCTGAGTTCCCACTTGGATAAATCTAGCTATGCCTACTCTTAGTGAATTATTAGATACCTGACCACACTAGCTCCCCTCCATGACACACACTTCCCATGTTAGCCAAGTATTAGTACTAATGAAATTCCCATGGGATACTTATCATTTCTACTAAGAGCCATAAAAATGTGGGATGTCTTCAAAACTAACGCTCTTGCATCAAAAAATAGATAGGGATTTTGGATTTTCTAAACAAGGGGTTTTAATGCAGGAATTTTGCTCATGGTGGACCATCCCTACAGAAAGAGACCATTACTACCATTCTTGTCAGAATGATCCTCGTGATACTCAAACTTTCCTTGAGTATCCACACTTATATACCAGTTGGAAGTCGCTTGGCTTTAGTGTGTTATTATTTGGGTCATTCCCTATGGTGATTAATTTTTCCCACCAGGTAGGCCCTCTATGGATAAACAAAAGTGATCAAGTACATCCATAGTTCAATCGATCTTTGTTGAGAAGCAAAGACAGAAGATTCACGATGTACTCCACTCACACTCACAAAATTTGTTCAATTTTAGGAATCCAATTTGAAATGTTGAGGTAATAACTTATACAGATTAATATCACAAAAAAAAAATGATTCTCAAGATCACTATAAAGTGCAAGAGAAGTGCATACGTCCTTTTGATGATATTAACTTGTGAAAGAGATTACAAAACAAGGAGTACATATGCTCATTTTAACCACAAAGCAATGATATGGATTCTTTTTAAGCACCAATTTTGAAGTGTGAGATTTGTTTGTTCATTTTTTAAATCCAAAAACAAAATCTAGTGAGTTTTCCTATGGTTCTTTTTAACCCTTCGTTTTGTTCTTTTTAAGTTCAAACAAAATTTAGTAAGTCCTAAAGCAAGAATATAGCAATTCCTTAGAAGAGGGATTATAATTTCTCCCCAAAGTGTTTAAAAACACTTAATACAATGAGATGATGATAACATAGAGAATTCTTGGTCTTCATTTCCTTCCTTCACTATGATCAATTCAACCTACAAAAAATGAATTAATACTGCAAAACAAAGGCTAAAAACCAGTTAGAAGTCAAAAATAACCAAAATGAAAAAAAGAATATGTCAAAATAAACTCGAAACTATCTTTTACACAATTGCAACAGTGCAATCCGTGGAAGCGACACAGTTTTAAAATTTCAGTGATGCAATATAGCACCACTGATGACTGAGAGTAGTGCTTTACAAGAAAATAGTGACCACGACTGCAACATTGTTTGGCAAGCAATGTTGTTTCTAATTTGGAAAACTCATGGGGCACTTTAAAATTAAAATTCTATGGGTGGGAAAACTCCAACGATGTATTTTGAAATTTGGAGTGACGCAATATAACGCCACTAGACTAATAGCGGTAGAGTTTCCTATAGACACAAAAAAAAAAAAAAAGCATAGAAGATTTAGAAAAACATGATGAATTTATCCAGATTCCCCTTCCCTCTAGTGCCAAAATGTGAATGGTGATCATATACCTATACAAGCACAAAGAAAAAACACAAAATTAGATTGAAATGCAAGTTAGAAGAAACATTCCCCATGAAATTCGATTGAAACATCAAAAGAGGAAATAAAATGAAGAACAAAGCAATGAAAGAAATTAAATCCTATTCTAATGAGAAAAATCTCAATCCCATGGGGGAATTGGTGCTATTTTGATGTGGAAAATTTCCCTTTCCCAACTCCTTGAAGTGATTTGATGATCTTTGGTGATGATTCTTGACTCTTTGATGCAAATTTGACAAAACCTTGATAAGATTGATAAAAAATATGAAACCTAGATGAAAATGGATGAAGTTGTGGATGAAATTAAGTAAAGTAATCTTGCATGGATTGTGGATGATCCATTTAATAGGAGAGGCTCTCTATTTATATGTTTGAAGAATGGAAGACTAAATTATTTAGATGAGTGTGGGACAAAAAACCAACCAATGAGAGAAGGCCACTTGTCCACATGTGATTGGAGGAGGAATGAGAACATTTGGATGAATGTGCACATAAATATGGCTAGGTGGAATTTGACATTTTTGAGATGACAAGTTTAGAGGGAAGAAGAAGTGGAGTAAATTCCACTTGGCTCAAGGAAAAGGACACATAAGAGGTCTTTAATGCCTTGTTGGAAGTACCCATACCTTTTGGAAGGATTTTTAAATTGGAAGAATATTCCACAAAAGATGCCCTTTTGAATGGAAATTGATGAATTTATAAATGAAATAAATTGATTTATTCTGCCAGTTGCAAAATCTAGAGCATTGGAGTGATTAGGCTTAGGATTAATCATGATTTGATTAATTTAGATAGAAATTAGATGATTTTGCAATATTGACTTAGATTTTATGATTTAAATAAATCAAAGTTGAGAAGAATAATGATTTTAGATTTAATTAAAGAAGGTGGTGTTAGATTAAATCAAATAAAGATTAATTTATTCAATTTAAGGAGATGACTTTAGAGATTAATTAAATAAAGTGAATTATTTAATTAAAATACAAACTATAGGATTAATTAAATAAAATGATTTATTTAATTAATAGAAAAGAATGACTTAATTAGATAAACTTGATTTATTTAATTAAGAGAGGAAATATGATGAATTTAATCAAATAAAGATTATTTAATTAAATTAGTTAGTAAATGGGATGATTTCAGAAGAAACAATGTTAGTAAGATTAGGATTAGGTGTGTAGAATCAAATTGTATATTTTTTGTGTCTACACATTCATTCTTGCATTGCATCTTGCATTAGTGAATGTGCATCTAGGGTTTCTCATATTTACATTAGTGAAAGTGCATATAGGCTGCATTTTTTATTTCTTGCATCAATTTATCTCATTGAAAGGCTCAAAAAGTGCATTGTTCATTAGCCTAATTGCATTTAGGAACATTTTTATTGCATTCAAAATTGAAAAAAAATCATTAAAATTTGCATCCAATTGATTTTGATTAGTCACTTTTTCTTGCATTCATTGGCATATTTTTCTATTTCTAAACATCAAGTCCCTAGATAGGAAACCTAGGAACATTGTAGACAATCCAAAATTTGTTTTTTTTCTAACAAAAACCCTTACTCAGACTAAAATGGCCTTCTTAGAGTCTTAGTCCCTCTCTAGGTTTTGGCTCAGAATCCTCTTTATGTTATTTGATGGTTGTTCCAGTCCCTAGAACCTCAAAATTATATCACCAAGACCAAGACACCCATGCTAGAATATTAGTCCCTATGGAGTGTAATATTGTAGTTTCCATGGTTTAAATTTGGTTTTTTGCACTTTTGTTTGTTGTGATTGATTATCTATTTCAGTGGTTTGACTTTCTATTACATGCATTTCACTAAATCTAGTTTAAAGTGCTTCATTTCATGCATTATTCATTTCCAATTTTTCATTTACAACATTTCATCTTTGAGATTGTTTCATAATGTAATCAGAAAATTACCTTGTTTCAAATCTGAAAATTGCATTTAAACATTTCACTTTAGGTCACAGTATTGCACTTTATTTACTTTTCCGTGATAACATGTTTTATTTCAAGAGATGTGGTTTTGATATGGTTAAAAATGGAATGCATAAGTAAATGATCCCCTCTTATGAGTTCAATTTAAAATACAACACTGAGGTCATTAAAAAACATGTTAGTCATCCTTCTACTATCTTTCATAGTAATGAGAACATCTTAGAAAAACTAGATCAAACCATTGACACAATCCTTAATATTGCATTGCCCATTGGTGAGAATGATATAATACAAGAAGATACAAGTATAGGAAATCATGAAAAAAAAAAAATTCTTCCCCTGATGCCTCTCCTACTAGAGACAAAGGTATCTTGGTGAAATAAGACACAATCATTGTAGATCATGAGAGTCTTGATTGTCTCTCTCCTCCTCCCCCTTGGGAAGATATTATGATGCAAGAAGATGAGATCATTTCCACCACTTTTCTTATCCCACATCCATCTCTCAACACCTCCCCTAATTGCAAGAAGACTTTAGTAAAAGAGGATACAATCGTGAACAATCATGAAAATCACATTTGTGAGGAGGACATGTAGATTGAAATTTTAGACCTTATCACTCTCCTTCCTAATGTCCCTAACATTTGGCAAGACCCATTTGAAACAAAATCATTTAACTATTCATTCAAACCATAGTATCCCTTCTCTTGTTGCTTCCCCTATTAGCAATGAAGTTACTCTACATAGAATAATAATAAAGAGTGATGAACCTTTTGGTTGCCTCTCTCCTAAAATCTCTCCTACAAGGGTAGAAGTTATGGCACAAGAGAATGAGACCCTAGAAAACAAGAATGAAATTACCTCTAATCAGGATGATCACATCTATCCTTCTCCTGATATCTCTCCTTGTTGTGAAGAAGATATTGTAGTGTTAGAAGATAAAATCTACGAGAATCTCAAGAATCCTATTTGCCTCTTTCCCTCTAGAGAAAACATTATTGAATAAGAGAAATAATTTGATCATTCCCCTAATCGCAGTGAAGGCATTTTGGAAATATCAATCCTTGAATGTTAAGAACATTTGGTTTGTAGTTCTCCTAAAAACTCTCTTACTAGGGAAGATATCATGGTGCAATAAAATAAGAACATTGACAATAGTAATACCTTGGATTAATATGATGAAATAAAATTAGACTCCCCTTCACTAAGACATCAAGAAAATTCTTCTAAGATTATGCACATTAGGTACCCCTTGGACTACTCTCCTAAGCCTAAACTTATCATTAATCCACCCTCTCAAAAACAACAAGCTCAAAACAAACCCGTCATTATCCTTGAACCACCTAAGAACAATGTTTAGCAGCAACTGAGTTACAATACCGTTTCTCATACATACAACATTATGAACAATCTAAAACCAAGAAAAAAAACTTCAACATCGCTCCCTTTTCCTAATCCCATTTTTCTTACTGCTCCTTGTTGAATGTCGCATAGTGGGATGGAGTATGATCTTGTTGAAAAACTAAATAATACTATTGCAAAAATATCCGTATGGGACCTAATTTAAAATTAGCCTAATTATCAAACTATGCTTCGAACATCCTTGCAACAAGTTGTGGTTCCCTCTAATAAAAACCAGAATAATATAGCAACCATGATTCAAGGATTAAATGCTAAAATTGTTTTCCACCAAAGTGAACTACCCCCTTTGGAAGCACAAAATAAATATGTTTCTTTCATGATCATAGCTCACTACAATAGCATAGGGATAAAGCGAATCCTTGTTGAAAATTGCTTGGCCTTAAATGTGTGTAGCGCAAACCTTTTGGATAAGCTTGGTGTTGATAAATCAAAAATTCAACCTATATATTTCTCTATTACCAAGTTTTGTAATGTAGGAAAGAAATCGCTTGGAGTGATCACTTTACCTATTACAGTTCAAAAGGATACCTTACAAACCCCTATTCATGTTATGCCTCATGATCTTTCATATAATATTCTTTTGGGAAGGTCATGGATTTGTGAGATGCATGCAGTGCCTTCTACCCTTCATCATAAAATGAAGTATGTCTACAAAAACAAAGTGTATACATTGGACATTGATAATGAGCCTTATAGTGTTTTACAACTCAAGAAAAACAAGGAGAATTATTTAGCAGCATTGACACCAACTACACAAGTAGAACCCCATGTAAGAACAACTAAAAGATAGATGTCCTAAACCATTCACAATGATATCACTAGATGATTTGGGATCATTGAATTTAGAACCAACATTCATGGGAGAATACAAGATCATAAACAAAGATTCAGACAAGGGGAAAAAAAAGTGGAAATGTCAACACCATAAGAGCTTACACAAGGTGAATCTTCAACATGAAACAATGACACAACTAATTTTGACACAAACAACTTTGAGCCACAACCGAATCTGAACAAAATGAAAAATCTTTATGGAAAAGGTTACGAACTTATGAAACAATTGGGATATAGGGAAAAAGGATGTGGTGCTATAGAAAAATTTATCTATGTCACTATAGAGCCTAACACTCAAGAAACAACTCATGGTCTTGGTTATTGTCCTTTTATAGAAATCAACTCATCAAACAAGCCTTCACTCAATATCAACACTCTAAGAAAAGAATTCTCTAAACCAACTTTAACAATAGTGCATCCTAAATTGATAGACACTAGTGGTCTTGATTTTTATCATTTGCAATAAATGAAAAAAACAAAGAAATCTTGACTTAATGTAAATTTCATCATGCAAAGCACTAATGATTTGAATTTTATATATGTTATACCCGCATGTAAATGAGAGAACAAAATATTGCAATCTAAATAGCATTGTTTAGGTATTGCATCTTATACTAAGCAAGATATATCTTTATCATGAAATAATGAAACGTCCTCTAATTTTGATCAAGAGAGTATCTTGACAATACTCCTCCAAGATCATCTGATCTCTCTCCCTCTGAGAAAATGAAATAAATTTAACTACAAGAGTTCATTTTGTGCATATCATAGATTTCATGGTCATTATACTAATGAATGTAAGGCTTTATAAAAAAAAAATCAATATCTTAAGGACTATGGTGCTCTCCCTTGGGTTGAAACACCTAGTTCCTCTTTTCATTTTAGCTTATCCTTGTCCTGGACTAAGTGGGGGAAGGGGTTAGATAGCCTTGTCCCCATATGTTACTTGTTTTTCTCTATTTTGGCTAGTTGATCACCTTTCATGTACATAAAAGAGCAAGCTTTGGATGTGGATGACATGACTTAAGTTGGCTCGTGTGTGACATACTTATTCATGACATATCTTAACAAAAAAATATGACTTGGCATACGGTTTTCCAAGTAAGCTCTCATGTCTTCTTCTACTTTAAAGAAATTGATCATATAAATGGTGTTAGAAACCACTTTAAAGTGGAGCCATACATTGACACTCATGCTTCATTGTGTGATTTTCTTTCTTCTTACAATGTGTCCTTTTCTTGGTGGTTTCATTGGGTTTTATATCCTGTGAGAGTGTGATATTTCTTTGTCTTGTCCTCCCTTGGAGACATTAGGCACAATGATCCCTAAGAAGATACCTTGCATGAACTAAGTGAAATCCCTTCGAACATCCATCTTTCTTGTTGCATTTTATTTTTATCCTTATCATAGTTATGGGGGTATCGATTTGATAATGACCTTTTGGGGCACACCTACTAAACAACTAGCTTCACTTGCCCTTGTGAGCATGCGTTTTTGTACCTAATTAAATTCATTGAGGTATGGCTTTGATATGCCCCCCTAGGGCTCACCTACTGAACAACTAGCTTCACTAGCCCTTGTGAGCATGCACTTTTATTTGCATAGTGGACAACATGTTCCACTTGTATTCCATTTTGGAAAAACAACCTAGACCTGGTTCATAGCACATTGGATGACTAGTGGAAGCTTGATCCCTTCATTTTTTTTCTTTTTCCTTTTTCTATCTTTGATGGTGTATGTTTGCGATCTGGTTATGGCTTCATATATAATCCACAAGTGTGTCCCTTTGTGCTAATTTTCATTTTCCATAGGATCTTGATCCTAGGGGCTTGGCCACCCTCTTGGTTATTGTCATCCTACCTTACTAACATTCGTACATTTGAACCCCTCTTGATTGCATGGTTGGCTACTTTAGTGTGAGCTTGAAGCAAGTCCATCCTCTCACTAAAGTGGGGGATAAATGTAGTGTAGGAAAATACATACCCTCGTAGTTTCACACTTGTTTGGGCCCACCTTGAATTTTAATCCTTGCTTAGGTCTTAATTGGTCCTATTTTCCATCCACAAGCCTAATAAAGTATATATTTTCCTAGAAAATCCTGACAAACATCAATAGATAAATGATAATTTAATAGTTTTGGCTGAGTGTCCCTGATTTATGGGTAGGGACTAAGATGCCACCTAGGGCATCTTTGTCCCTCAAAGGTCTTAGGACCCTAATTTCAAATGGACCTTAAATAGGCCCCTTTTTGGAGTCCGTGCCCTAAGTTTTCAAGACTTGAGACTAAGATGCCAACTAGGGCGTCTTATCCCCCTTAAGCTTTTTTCCTAACTTAATTTCAAATTCTAGTGGGATTTGACCTCCTTTAATTAATGAATTCATATGGAAGCTTTTTGTGTTGTAATTTAGGGATATTAAGTACGAATATGTATAAATACAAGGTTCATTCATTTATTTTAATCCAATTATTTTGCAAGAGCATTCCTAATAGCATAGTTGAGTTCACAAGAGCACTCAAGAGAAATTAACCAAGCATTTGGAGCCATCATCAAGATTCAAGCATCAAATCAAGGATATTATTGCATCACATGTGTTTCTGAGCTAAAATTTGTGATGCAGGGTTTTGATTCAAGCAAGAAATTCAAGTCCATATCTATCAAGCACTTAATGGATTCAAGATCTACATACAAGTTAGTCATTTCACACAAGTTTGCAGAATTCATAGAAAGGGTTTGGTGAGCTGTAACATTTAAGGTTGTTCATTCATCATTTCCCTCCTTTCATTTCATTTGAAGGTTTAATTACCAACAAGGGGTTTGACCAAGGAAAACCCCCATTCACTAACACTCAACATGTTTTTCCTCTCTTTTGTGTTTATGATTTCCTATTTAGGTTGAAGACTTGAAGATCATTTTAAGTGCAAAGTTACATCGCAAAGTTGTCATCTCCATGGAAATTCACCTATAGGCTAGATTTAGAAGATACATTACCTCGTATCTGAGAAGAAGGAAGTGCATACATTGGACCTGAGGACCACATTCGAAGATTTTAGAATTTTAGAACATGACTAAGTCACCACCTAGGGTGTCTTAGTACTTCCAAGGGTATTTTGCAGAGATTATTTCAGATCTAGTTCCAACATACAAAGATTCCATGTTTTCCTCAAAAAACAACCATGGGACCAAGTCAACAATAAGGGAATCTTAGTCCTCCATACCACATTTTGAAAGATTCTTTGAATTTCTAGAATCCTCATTACATTTCTAGCCTTCCCAGGTAAAATACCCTAATTTCTTGCTTCATAATTTCATCATTTGCATCATTCATTTAGCTTGCATTGTTAGGTTTTGTGAGTTCAATGCTTATTTTTCTTTTTCAATATTTTGCTTAGTGGTGAATCCCTCAAAGCTTAAAATAACCCTTCCTAGGTCTTCCTTGCTTAGAATTGATTGACCTTTGAGGTTGCTAATCAATCCAATTAGGATTCCTAAGACCTTATTGAATGACCTAAGGAGAATAAGTGAGAACTCACACCTATTTTCTTTATGGTTCACGCACATAGGTTCATGATCTAATAGAAACAATTTTTCATGTAGCAACAAGTCCAACTTAGGAAGAAGAATGATGTGAGGGAGCTTCTACTAGTTGATCAATGATTGCTTATCCTTTAACCACTTTTTATGATACAAACTTAATATTGAGCTCAAAGACTAATATAACCCATTTTGCTATCCTTCCTGAAAGATTATTTCTAATGAATAAGTGTTTAAGAAGGTCATCTTTTATGATCACATGAATCTTTGCATGGACAAAATAATGGTGTAATTTTTGCATTGTGAAAAAGAGATCAAGAATTTTCTTCCATAATAGAGTACCAAGTTCATAATTGTTTCCATCAATTTAGTCACCCCCTTAAAATAAATAAAATTTTACCCTCTACTTATTTTAAAATTCAGAAGTTCTAGCTTGTTTCCCTTTTTTTTAGTTTACAAACCAATGTCAAAAGCTGATCAAGTTTTATAACTTCTTTTGCACTCGATATTTCTAGCGACTTAACTTAAGATATTTTGTGTTCATCTTTTTCAATGGTTGTAAATATCTTTATGTCTGATAAAGTAAATCAAGCTAGGAAGATATGAATAATAAAGGGACTTGGAAAATTATTTTGAAGTTTGGAAACCTTTGTCGATTCCTGATAGGGTTCCCAAAACATCATTATTCTCACTATTTCTTTCAAAGATAAGGATGGCCACTTATCTAAAAATTGGAAAAAAAGGGTGAAGGGAAAATTTAAGCACTTGAAGCACCATTACAACATGGTAGAGTATACATAGGTTTCCATGACTAGGGTGGAATCTGAAGCTATTTCAAAAACACTACCTAGAAATTGGTAACCAGTCCATTCAAAGGTCAATAATTCTTCATTAAGAGAGATGTATTTGTAGAGAGAAAAGGTGCTTGTAGAAACAAAAGTTATACTTAGAGATACATCCATAAATACCATATCCATTCATGATGAGCATAAAAATGAAAGATATTATTTGTAAAAAATATGAGTACGAAGTATAAAACAAGATTACAAGAACACCCACATTACATAAAGTAGTTCAAAACAAATATATATATATCCTAAACATTTTGTGTTACACCATAAAAAAAGGGGTCTTAAACATAGAGAGTGAAAATGAGGACCCTAATGGCCTCAATAACTGCTTGCATTCACTCAATCTATATGGGGGAAAATAGGTTCTCATCAAACTTGAAAAAGTGGGAAAAGTTCTCCATATTGTTGTGCTTGAGGCCAGAACATAGTAGGGAAATTTCTTGGCCAACTTTCTCATTGTGTAGTGTTGAAACAATACAAATTATATTACTGACTAAACCTGCATGTAGATACAAATATAAACCCCTTATGAAATCTTGGACACACAAAAGATACCTTAGCCTCACCAAATGCTCAATAGCATGCATCACCCATTCAAAGCTCTTGAAGGTGTGCATGATATTGTAAAGGAATCACTCAAGGAGAGTAGAGTTATGGAAATGCACTTGACACATGTAGTGCTCACCAATAAGATTTTGGATCACCTCCTCTTGCACATCACTATGGATGAGGAAGATCTCTCTAAGTTTGTTTGTAACCAACCTATGCACAGCGGTTTACTTAACACCCACAATGACTAAAAAATCACTGTTAATTTCCAAAGATCCATTGCTTTAAGTACTTGAAATGCTTGAAGTTAAAATTAACATCGTGAAAATGAGCAGCAACGAAGTTGATTTATAGAATGGTGAGAGAAAATTAGTGGAGTTTTCTTGAAGGAAATAAATACTAAAAGTGCATCCAAATTGTCTCAAAATCAATGAATTGAGCAAGGTGATATGAAAATAATTTAGTAAACTAGATTTAGACCTAAATAAAATCCTCTGAATTTAAGGAATTTGCATGGAAACAGTCTTAGGTCATTTTCCAACAATCACCGAAAATGGAAGGTAGTTGATGTTTCGTATGAGTGTATTCCATGAAGCCTAGTTACAACAAGAATTGATTCAATCCTCCATTATATCAATCATAAATAGTGATCTAATTATAACAACCATCAAAAATAAGTGTTAATGACTAGATTGTCATAATCTAACAATTAGTTGGTTTCTGGCCAACTTTTTATTTAGCGAGATGATGGTTAAAATTCAAGAATTAGTTTTCAAGAAATCCAGACTGATATGATGCAAAATTTTAAATATCCCTTAGGTGGATATTTGCAACCTGGTCCAAAAAATTTATCCCTATTGCACTATGATGTATGGAATCAATCATAATCAAAGGATAAGTTTTGCATTTTGATATTTTACTTTCCATGTTTATTGTTTGAGTGCAATGGATTTGTGAATAAAAGGCTAATGTTTATGAATAATTTTGTTAGCTTATATGAGCATTTGAATATTGGACTTGCCTATGATGATGTGTTATTCTATGGTGTTTTATTTATTTATTTACAGTGAATTCTAAGTTGGAAATAAGTCGAGTTAGAAATCTATTAATAATATCGTATGTGAGCTCCAATATTGATTGTTTTCTAGTGCAACTTAAGGTATTAAAGTTTTCTTTAGCTTTAAAGAAATTTCTATCACATCTATTTTCTTGGATATGGATAGATGTTTGTTTTCCTTTCCTGCTTTTTGGTCAAAAGCATACCCTACTTTCATTATATTCAAAAAATATAAAACATGTATCAAAAGAGGGATTTGTACCTCAATTACAATTCAGAGGAAGATCACCAATGCAATGTTGATCTCTCAAACTATTGATCAAATAGTCATTCTTTGGCCAATATAGAGTCATTTCAAGTCAATTATTTAAATGATAAATCTGCCAAGTAACAAATTTTTGGTGACTTTGTTGGGGATTGTGTATAAAGTGTCTTATCATGATTAAAGATAGTGTTAACTCATGAGAATATTTTTCTATATTTGCAGTGAGATTTGAATTCGATCATGTCTAAAGAAGAAGACATCATCTCAAGGTTAAACACTCTTGCATGGAGATACTAAAAAAGCACAAAAGATTACATGTGAGCTGGTTTTATGCTCAAAGAGGAAGAATAACAAGTACCACACTGACCCATGCTAGTGGTAAAAATATTTTTGAGGATTGAAATTGTACACTATCTGAATCCTTTGCCTTGACCTATTTGAAATCAGGCTCCACAACTAGCCCAAAGAGAGCCACCTGGGAATTAATTAAAAGAAAGAAATTATCTCTTCCTAGGGATTGGTGATTTTGATAAAATGAATTTTTCCCTTCTTCATTATTTCTTGTAATGGCTTCTGCTTCATTGCAACCATGGGGGGTCTATTTGTGACCCCTAGCATTATCAATGTATTTACCTCTTCTCGAAGGATAAAGAGAACATTTCCTGACATTCATTGGGGAAGATGTGTAAGATACTAAAGATCATATACAAGAATTTAGTGTTTCTTGTTCTATTTCTTGAATTTTTGAGGGAAATGTGGTCATCCACCTTTTTGTTACGTCTTTGGAAGGTTAAGCATGGAAGTTTTCAAATGGCTTGATGACGTATGTATTACTGATTGGCATACTTTGACAGATAAATTTATTTAGAGATTTAAGATAGTAGTAGATGTAGTGACACTTTTGAGGTCCCTTTCAATATTCTTGTAGTAAGAGAAAAAGTGTCCCTTTTTCCTTAATTTGGGAATAAATATAATTAAAATGATCCTAATGCTGCCTTAATTTAGTGTTGTAATATGTTTTTCATATTCACATTAATTTTACGGCCATTTTCAATGAAATAGAATTAATTGTGCCTTATTTAAGGTGTTGTAAAGTGTATCTTTACACTTTCACATTAATCTAGGGCTCTATTAATTCATTAAGGTTATTTTTTCTTAATTGGCCTCTTTAATTCAAATCCAAGCCTAACTAGATGTAATTTTAGAAGGAAAAAACTCAACATTCATAAATGCCATTACACAAAAATTAATTTTAGAAGGTGTGTGTCCTAGGTTAGTGACCTACGATGCATTCACCACATGGAAAATGGGTCCTCACTAGGTCCTAGGACCTCGTTTTCACATAACATTGCACATTGTCTAAAGTGTGTCCTAGGTGAGTGACCTAGGACCCATTCGCCACATGGTGAATTGGTGCTCACTTAGACCCAGGACCCCTCTTTTTTATATGGTTCTGGTAGTATTATAGTTATTTGAAATCCATGATTCAATGTCGGCTTGTGATATTTGAATTTTAGGAATTAATGATAGGATATATATAAATACAAGGATATTTCACTATGTTTCATCCTAGATCTTCATAAGAAGTCAAGGGTACTTTCAAAAGAGTATTCAAGAAACTTTCTAAGGTATTCAAGGAAAACTGTACATGATTATTGCAAAAATCAAGATTCCTATTATCATTTCATTGAAATAATGCATCAATCATGTTATTGAGCTAGTGTGTTGGTGTAGCATTAAAGATCAATCGAGCATATTCAAAGGCATTGTTTCTTGAACAACCAGAAATGTAACATGAAGAGGGAAAGAGGATTCCCCTTACTAGGCCCCTTAGGGTTTTTCACCTAGAGACACTTGCTGTAGGAATAGACTCTATTTTTGCTTAATGGTTATGGTGTTTTTGGCAGTTGCATTCAAAAGGGAGGATTGATTGATGAAGGTTGTTTTGTGTGTGAGATAAGTGTGGTTGAATGAAGCTAATGATAACTATGAAATGAAATTGAAAGTTAATGTAGACTAAATGCAAGTTAAGCTAAATGACCTAAATGTATGCAAATAGAAAGGAAACTAGAAATAACAAAGCCTGTACACTTGGGAAATGAAACTTATAGATGAGGGGGCCTAGAATATTCTCAAAATTGCCTAGAATGTATAGAGGGAAACTTACGCCAAGTTGGGTGACCTAGTCCTTTTGTCGAGAAATTCTGTGAAACTAGGTCTTAGAGAAAAGGGTATCCAGAAAAGTCAAAAATCTTGTTTCAGGCCTAGTATAGGGACAAGGTCGCCAATGATGGTGACCAATTTCTCCTAGCACTTTTGGAAGCTTGAATGTCTGATCTTGTGGGTCCCAGCTAGTACTTTCCTTCTTTGTAGCAGCTCATGTCCAGATCTCCTAAAAATGACTTGCAACTCATCCTTTTTCTCCTTCTATGGTTTTGATGTCTTGATGTGACTTGAGTGGAATGATTGTACTTTCTCCACCACTTTAAATTTTTATAAATTTTCACACACCTACAAAGCACATGCAAAGACCAAGAAAATGTTGGGGTTAGGAAATAGAGGTCTAACTAAGTTAAACCCCTTTGATGGTAACTCAAACCCAAACCAGAAACAATGAAAGGAAAGTAAGATTGACTGATGAACTCAATAGAAACACTTACCAAACCTTTAGTTGTTGAAATATGCAACATGCAAGAACAACTCCAATGAAGGTTTCTTGTGATGCCTTGTGTTTGATTGCGTGTTTCAGAAGCTTGAGTGCAAGAGTTCTTGTGAAGATGAAAATGAGCTAAACGGGTTTTGGAGGAAAATTCTTGTTAGGTTTTTTATTTAATTTTGAAATTTAAGTGAAAAGGGACTAGGTCACCCAAGGTGGCGACCTAGTCCACTTGGGAAATTTCAAGTGGTGGTCAAGAATTAAATAGTGTTTAATAAATTTTATCAAATTTTCCTCCCAAAACACACTTAAGTCAGGACTAAAAGTAATTAAGGGGACAAATTAGTATAAGAAAAGGGTTAAATTAGTGATGAATAGCCTAGGAAAATGTGAAAATGCATTTCAACACTTTGTCACTATGCTCAGAAAGGGGTAAAAAGGGGTTTTTTAGGTGAATTATGTTGAAAGGATCCTAGAAAAGCTGGAAGATGTGTTACAACACTTCACAACACCTTAATAAAACACCATTGGATTGTTGTTGAATTGCAAGGTTTCAAGACTGAATCAAGCCAAAACAAGGCCAAATCCAAGGGAAAAGGCTGAAATGAATGAAAAAGTGTTAAAGACTAGACTTTTTGGTGACACATTTAGCCCCCACTTTAGTGAGAGGATGAACTTTCTTCAAGCTCACACTAAAGTATCCAAGTCATGCATATTGAGAGGGATCTAATGTATTCATGCTAGTAAGATGAGATGAAATCAATCAAGAGGGATGATCAAGCCCACAAGATCAAGATCCCATGGTGAACCAAATAGAAGAAAAAAATATCACACAGGAAGTGATGTGAAAAAGTGAAGAGAGATGGAAAATTTGGATCAAGCTTCGCTCGTTTGTCTAGCTAATTGTGGATCAGATCTAGGCTATTTGTCCGAAAAAGAAAAAGGGTACTCACTCTGTGTCGACAAGACTTTTGTTTGTCTATTGGGTGAGAGAGATACACTCAGTTGGTATGCAATCACACACACACAAAGGTGGCTATGGGGAAATTCATGCAACTAGTCGAGCTTCCCACTCAACCATACCAAACTTTTACTCCTTGACAACTATGATAAGGTGCCACAAAAGACAAGGGTTGCAGTTCATGAGACAAGAAAAGCCCTGGATGCTTAGGACCCATGAAAAAGTGCGAGATGGAATCACAAGCATGCAATTTTTGTTATGCAAAGTGTCTGTGTATGCACGAATGAAAAAGTGTAAAATGAAAAATGCAAAAATGTAAAATGCAAAAAGAGTGTTCCAAGGAGTCTTGTATAGTTCATATGTGGTCTTTGACTTAGGGAACATTGTTTCTAATGTCTAAAAAAGAGGACCAATCAAAGGATATAATATTTACAACTTAGGGGATGTAGTGCATTGTATCAAGACACTAAGAGGAATGCAATATGCTAAGATAAGTCACTTATGAAGGACATTACACCGAATGGCATCCACAAAGTGAGAAAATGCATCATGTGAAGTGACAAGGCTGCACTAGAAAGCACAAACAAAGAAAAGAAAATGAAAATTCAAAACAAATGATGCCAATGTATACCCCCACTCTAAAGGAATTGCTACACATCATTTTGTGAGAAATTGCTTTAAAGTAGAGAAAGGAAAAAATGTAAAAAGAAAAAAAAGGACATGAGAGCCTACTTGGAAAGACCTATGCCAAGTGATATGTTCCCAAGGAAGGTTGTGTCATGTAATAGAAAAGGAAATGAAAAGGGAAAAGGGGTATGCCCACAAGATGAAAAACCACAAACACATAAGGGATCTATCAATTTGGGGTCAGTATGTTCTTTGCTATAATATTTTGTGTAGAGAGCTTGAAATTGTCATCATCTCCCCAAATACATAGAACTGGAAGGACACAAAGAGAGTGAAAATAAATGAAAAGAAAGAGTCATTTTGGGTCAAAATGGAAGAGACATAGGGTGTCTCGACGCTTTGCATCATTCCCAAAAGGACAACAAAAGAAGAAAAAGTCAAACAAAAAAGAGAAAGGATCCTTTTTTAACTCAACATGAAGGAGAAATTATGGTCTCAATGCCTTGCATCATCCTCTAATGGAAGGGAAAAAGAACAAAAAAAAAGGAAAAGAGTCCTTTTGGTTCAACATGAAGGAGACATAGTTGTCTCAATGCCTTGCATCATCCCAAAATGGAAGGCAAAAGTAAAAAGCTTAAAGCGAAAAGGAAAAGTTTTCCCTTTAGGTCAACATGAAGGAGACATTGTGGTCTTAATGCCTTGAATCATCCCCCAACAGGAAGAAAAATAGAAAAAGTGAAAAGAGAAAATGAAAGAACAACATATAAAAGAAGTGAGGGACAAATAGAATAATGTCATGAAGAGGGGGAACATGAAACAATACAGGGGAACACATGACACACAAATAAATGCAATAATAGTAAAGAAAGTGTAAGTCAACCATTCAGCAAGTCATCCACCTCCCAATATCAGTGGGGAAAATGTGAAAATGCATTTCAACACTTTGT
Organism: Sequoiadendron giganteum; assembly: GCA_007115665.2. NCBI lineage: Eukaryota > Viridiplantae > Streptophyta > Pinopsida > Cupressales > Cupressaceae > Sequoiadendron > Sequoiadendron giganteum. The sequence goes on along the minus strand of CM021100.1, from coordinate 487,142,937 downwards.
CACTACGCTCAAAAAGGGGTAAAAAGAGGTTTTTTAGGTGAATTATGTTGAAAGGATCATAGAAAAGTTGGAAGATGTGTTACAACACTTTACAACACCTTAATAAAACACCATTCAATTATTGTTGAATTGCAAGGTTTCAAGACTGAATCAAGGCAAGACAAGGCCAAATCCAAGGGAAAAGGCTGAAATGAATGAAAATGTGTCAAAGACTAGAATTTTTGGTGACACATTTAGCCCCCACTTTAGTGAGAGGATGAACTTTCTTCAAGCTCACACTAAAGTAGCCAAGTCATGCATATTGAGAGGGATCTAATGTATTCATGCTAGTAAGATGAGATGAAATCAATCAAGAGGAATGATCAAGCCCCCAAGATCAAGATCCCATGGTGAACCAAATAGAAGCACAAAATATCACACAACAAGTGATGTGAAAAAGTGAAGAGAGATGGAAAATTTGGATCAAGCTTTGCTTGTTTGTCTAGCTAATTGTGGATCGGATCTAGGATGTTTGTCCGAAAAAGAAAGAGGGTACTCACTCTGGGTCAACAAGACTTTTTTTGTCTATTGGGTGAGAGACATACACTCGGTTCGTATGCAGTCACACACACACAAAGGTGGCTATGGGGAAATTCATGCCACTAGTCGAGCTTCCCACTCAACCATACCAAACTTGTACTCCTTGACAACTATGATAAGGTGCCACAAAAGACAAGGGTTGCGGTTCATGAGACAAGAAAAACCTTGGATGCTTAGAACCCATGAAAAAGTGTGAGATGGCACCACAAGCATGCAATTTTTGTTATGCAAAGTGTCTGTGTATGCACGAATGAAAAAGTGTAAAATGCAAAATGCAAAAATGTAAAATGAAAAAAGAGTGTTCCAAGGAGTCTTGTATAGTTTAGATTTACAACTTAGGGGATGTAGTGCATTCTATCAAGACACTAAGAGGAATACAATATGCTAAGATAAGTCACTTATGAAGGACATTACACCGAATGTCATCCACAAAGTGAGAAAATGCATCATGTGAAGTGACAAGGCTGCACTAGAAAGCACACACAAAGAAAAGAAAATAAAAATTCAAAACAAATGATGCCAATGTATACCCCCACTTTAAAGGAATTGCTACACATCATTTTGTGAGAAATTGCTTTAGAGTAGAGAAAGGAAAAAATGTAAAAGGAAAAAAAGGACATGAGAGCCTACTTGGAAAGCCCTATGCCAAGCGATATGTTCCCAAGGAAGGATGTGTCATGTAAAAGAAAAGGAAATGAAAAGGGAAAAGGGGGTTGCCCCCAAAACGAAAAACAACAAACACATAAGGGATCTATCAATTTGGGGTCAGTATGTTCTTTGCTATAATATTTTGTGTAGAGAGCTTGAAATTGTCATCATCTCCCCAGATACATAGAACTAGAAGGACACAAAGAGAGTGAACATAAATGAAAAGAAAGAGTCATTTTGGGTCAACATGGAAGAGACATAGGGTGTCTCAAGGCTTTGCATCATCCCCAAAAGGACAACAAAAGAAGAAAAAGTCAAACAAAAAAGAGAAAGGAGCCTTTTTTTACTCAACATGAAGGAGACATTATGGTCACAATTCCTTGCATCATCCTCTAATGGAAGGAAAAAAGAACAAAAAAAAAGGAAAAGAGTCCTTTTGGTTGAATATGAAGGAGACATTGTTGTCTCAATGCCTTGCATCATCCCCAAATGGAAGGCAAAAGGAAAAAGCTAAAAGCGAAAAGGAAAAGTGTTCCCTTTGGGTCAACATGAAGGAGACATTGTGGTCTCAATGCCTTGAATCATCCCCCAATAGGAAGAAAAAATGAAAAAGTGAAAAGAGAAAATTGAAGAACAACATATAGAAGAAGTGAGGGACAAATAGAAGAATGTCATGAAGAGGGAACATCAAACAATACAGGGGAACACATGACACACAAATAAATGCAATAATAGTAAAGAAAGTGTAAGTCAACCATCAAGCAAGTCATCCACCCCCAAATATCAGTGGGGAAAATGTGAAAATGCATTTCAACACTTTGTCACTATGCTGAGAAAGGGGTAAAAAGGGGTTTTTTAGGTGAATTATGTTGAAAGGATCCTAGAAAAGTTGGAAGATATGTTACAACACTTCATAACACCTTAATAAAACACCATTCGATTTTTGTTGAATTGCAAGGTTTCGGGACTGAATCAAGGCAAAACAAGGCCAAATCCAAGGGAAAAGGCTAAAATGAATGAAAAAGTGTCAAAGACTAGACTTTTTGGGGACACATTTAGCCCCCACTTTAGTGAGAGGATGAACTTTATTCAATCTCACACTAAAGTAGCCAAGTCATGCATATTGAGAGGGATCTAATGTATTCATGCTAGTAAGATGAGATGAAATCAATCAAGAGGGATGATCAAGTTGCCAAGATCAAGATCCCATGGTGAACCAAATAGAAGCACAAAATATCACACAAGAAGTGATGTGAAAAATTGAAGAGAGATGGAAAATTTGGATCAAGCTTCGCTTGTTTGTCTAGCTAATTGTGGATCAGATCTAGGCTGTTTGTCCGAAAAAGAAAGAGGGTACTCACTCTGAGTCGACAAGACTTTTGTTTGTCTATTGGGTTAGAGACATACACTCGGTTGGTATGCACTCACACACACACAAAGGTTGCTATGGGGAAATTCATGCCACTAGTCGAGCTTCCCGCTCAACCATACCAAACTTGTACTCCTTGGAAACTATCATAAGGTGTTGCAAAAGACAAGGGTTGTGGTTCATGAGACAAGAAAAGCCTTGGATGCTTAGGACCCATGAAAAAGTGTGAGATGGCACCACAAGCATGCAATTTGTGTTATGCAAAGTGTCCATGTATGCACGAATGAAAAAGTGTAAAATGCAAAATGCAAAAATGTAAAATGCAAAAAGAGTGTTCCAAGGAGTCTTGTATAGTTCATATGCGGTCTTTGACTTAGGGAACATTTTGTCTAATGTCTAAAAAAGAGGACCAATCAAAGGATAGAAGATTTACAACTTAGGGGATGTAGTGCATTGTACCAAGACACTAAGAGGAATGCAATATGCTAAGATAAGTCACTTATGAAGGATATTACACCGAATGTCATCCACAAAGTGAGAAAATGCATCATGTGAAGTGACAAGGCTACACTAGAAAGCACAAACAAAGAAAAGAAAATGAAAATTCAAAACAAATGATGCCAATGTATACCCCCACTTTAAAGGAATTGCTTCACATCATTTTGTGAGAAATTGCTTTAAAGTAGAGAAAGGAAAAAATGTGAAAAGAAAAGAAAGGACATGAGAGCTCACTTGGAAAGCCCTATGCCAAGCAATATGTTCCCAAGCAAGGCTGTGTCATGTAAAAGAAAAGGAAATGAAAAGTAAAAAAGGGGGGTTGCCCCCAAAACGAAAAACCACAAACACATAAGGGATCTATCGATTTGGGGTCAGTATGTTCTTTGCTATAGTATTTTTTGTAGAGAGCTTGAAATTGTCATCATCTCTTCAAATACATAGAACTGGAAGGACACAAAGAGAGTGAAAATAAATGAAAAGAAAGAGTCATTTTGGGTCAACATGGAAAAGACATAGGGTGTCTTGATGCTTTGCATCATCCCCAAAAGGACAACAAAAGAAGAAAAAGTCAAACAAAAAAGAGAAAGGAGCCTTTTTAACTCAACATGAAGGAGACATTATGGTCTCAATGCCTTCCATCATCCTCTAATGGAAGGAAAAAAGAACCAAAAAAAAGTGAAAAGAGTCCTTTTGGTTCAACATGAAGGAGACATTGTTGTCTCAATGCCTTGCATCATCCCCAAATGGAAGGAAAAATGAAAAATTTAAAAGCGAAAAGGAGAAGTGTTCCATTTGGGTCAACATGAAGGAGACATTATGGTCTCAATGCCTTGAATCATCCCCCAACAGGAAGAAAAAAAGAAAAAGTGAAAAGAGAAAATGAAAGAACAACATATAGAAGAAGTGAGGGACAAATAGAAGAATGTCATGAAGAGGGGGAACATCAAACAATACAGGGGAACACATGACACACAAATAAATGCAATAATAGTAAAGAAAGTGTAATTCAACCATTAAGCAAGTCATCCACCTCCCAATATCGGTGGGGAAAAGAAGGAGGTGAACAATGAAGCTAAGGGGAAGGGACAAATGCATTACTAGGAAAAAAATAGAAACCTCTTGTCCCCACTGAGTGTAGAGTTGGAGTGAGCCGAGATAGGTGATGTGAAAGAACATGTAATAGTGAGAAGGGCATGTTCTACAACTATTACATGAAAAGGTGCATGAGAGGTAGTTTAGGGGTCAATAGGGTAGCACTCTGTACCAACAAAGTGATACTTACTGAGAATATCACGCAAATGGTGACATTCATCACTTCTATGGCCAAGAACATGATGGTAAGCACAATGTGGTACATTAGAATCTGTAGGATATATTACAAACCTATTGCGATAAGGTAAGGTGAGGAAACCTTTGTTTAAGAGGATGTATAATTTTCTTTCGCATTCAGGTGGTGGATGGAGAGGAAACTTAAGTTTCTATAGTTTATAGGGCCTCTTGCATTAGCTAGATTCTCCAACTTCAAAAGAGGATATGAGGGCAGGGGGTCTAGAGATGATTGTAGGGTTAGCTTTGTTATTGTTTGTAGGAGAGGGTGATTATTCATTAGGAAGGAAAACATTAAAATATGGAGGGGCATCAAAGATCACCGTGCCATCATCATGGAGCCTAACAGAATCTGAAGGAGGCATCCTATCACTAGGGGGATCTTGATAACCTATACCCATTGTATGTTCATCAAGTTACAATTGTTCATAAAAAATTTCAATCCCATGTTCATTTGCTGTGTCACCACCTTTTTTGCTTAGGATGGTAAACCCTTTTCCATAAGTCTGTTGAAGATTAATGGGAAGGTGGGTGACCTAGTTATGATAAAATTGTGGGGTAGGGATAGGATGAGAAGAACTAGGCTCACCTTGTATTGGTAGCTTAGGTTAAGTATTAGTTTTTGGATGGAGGTAACCAAATTTATCTTGGGATGACATGTCAAGAAATGGGGGTGGTTGCAAGGATGGGTAAAAGGTTGCATTTTCCTCAAGATGGTCCAAGCATTCATTAAGGAACTAGTTCATGCTAGCATCATCATCACTAATGAGGTCAATTTCTTGAGGGGGACACTCATTTGGAGGTGATGGAGTAGGAGTAGGCTTTAGGTCAGTAGGTTCAGTTGCAAAGGTGCAACTTGACATATCCATTAAGGATTTGAGGGAAGTCCAATACTTCTTGAAAGACAAGGCCATGATGCAAGAAAACTAGGTGCAAGGAATGGATTAAAAGAGAAAATATAAAATCAATCACATAAATTCAATTGTATAACATAGAAGTGCAAACAATGTGCTAAAAATTACAAAAACTGCTATGCAAAATGTGCAAGAGGACTAGGTCACCCAGTGTGGCGCCTTATTCCTAACAATGATATTTTTCACAATTTTTGAATGTTTTGAATGCTTTTTATAATTTTCATGCTTTTTAATGCAAGTACAAAAATAAAATGCTAATTTTTTGTGTTTTTACCAATAAAAATGAAATGCAAAGTGCAATCTAGCATGAACTTTCACTAATGCACTTTTCTACAAATCCTAGGATGCAAATAATGATTTTTTTTTAATGCACTCCAAGCTATCTCTTAAGATTAAATGGAGAATCAAAAGGTTAACAAGTGGTCTATGGTCAAGTTCACCAAAAATGTAACACTAAGAGGGAAAGAGGATTCCCCTTACTAGGCCCCTTAGGGATTTTCACCTAGGGGCACTTAGTGTAGGAATATACTCTCTTTCTTCTTGATGGTTTCATTAAAAAGAGAGGATTTATTGATGAAGGTTTTGTTGTGTGTGGGATAAGTGTAGTTGAATGAAACTAATGCTAACTATGAAATGTAAATGAAAGTAAATGTAAACTAAATGCAAATTAATCTAAATGACCTAAATGTATGCAAACATAAAGGAAAATATAAATAACAGAGCCTTTTCACTCGGGAAATGAAATTTATAGATGACGAGCCCTAGAATATTCTAAAAATTACCTAAAATGTATAGAGGGATACTTATACCAAGTTGGGTGACCTAGGCCTTCTGTCGATAAATTCTTCCAAACTAGGTTTCAAAGAAAAGGGTATCCAGAAAAGTCAAAAACCTTGTTTTAGGCTTGGTATAGGGACAAGGTTGCCAATGATGGTGACCAAGTCCTCCTAGTACTTTCGGAAGAAAAAAAGGTTTAATCTTGTGGGTCCTAGTTGGTACTTTCCTTCTTTGTAGCAGCCTATATCTAGATCTCTCGAAAATGATCGACAACTTGTCCTTTTGCTCCTTCTAGGGTTTTGATGTCTTAATGTGACTTGATTGGAATGATTGTACTTTCTCCAACACTTTAAACCTTGCTAAATCTACACACACTTGGAAAGAACATGCAAAGATTGAGAAAATGTTGGGATTATGAAATAGGGGTTTGCCTAAGTCAAACCCCTTTGATGGTAACTCAAACCAAAATGAGAAAAAATTAAAGAAAAGTAAGATGGAATGATGAACTCAATAGAAACACTTACCAAACCTTTAATTGTTGAAATCTACAACATGTAAGAATAGCTCCAATGGAGGTTGCTTGTTATGCCTTGTGCTTGATTGCTTGCTTGGGAAGGTTGAGTGCAAGAGTGCTTGTGAAGATGAAAATGGGCTAAACGAGGGTGGAAATGAAGGTGAAAACCCTTATTTATACATACTAAACCCTAATTTTCTCGAAATGCAACATGATAGGCCGAAACTAGGGTTCTGGAGGAAAATTCCTATTAGGTTTGTGATTTAATTTTGAAATTTAAGCCAAAAGTGACTAGGTCACCCAAGGTTGTGACCTAGTCCACTTGGGCAATTTCAAGTGGTGGTCGAGAATTAAATAGTGTGTAATAAATTTTATTAGCTTTTCCTCCCAAAACACACTTAAGTTGGGCCTCAAATTACATTAAGGAGAAAAATTAGCATAAGAAAAGGGTCAAATCAATGATGACTAGCCTAGGAAAATGTGAAAATGTATTACAACATTTTACAACACTTTGTCACTAGGCTTGGAAAGGGGTAAAAAGGGGTTTTTTAGGTGAATTATGTTGAAAGGGTCTTAGAAAAGTGGGAAGATGTGTTACAACACTTCACAACACCTTAATGAAACATCATTACATTGTTGTTGAATTGAAAGCTTTCAAGATTGAATCAAGGCAAAACAAGGCGAAAATCCAAGGGAAAATGCCAAAATGAGTGAAAAGGTGTCAAAGACTACACTTTTTGGTGACACATTTCTAATAAAAGTTCATGATCAAGATCTACATTCATTGAACCCACTTCATTACAAATTTATCCAAGGTTCAAATAAGGTGTGGTGTTTTGTGACATTGCATTTGTTTGTTCATCATTCCTTTATTCTTTCATTCATTTCAAGGTTCAATTACCAAAATAGGGTTTGACCAAGGCAAACCCCTATTATCTAACAAACCAAAAAATTTCTCTCCTTTGATGTGTGATTGCAAGATTTAGGTTGATGATAATTTAGAGAGAAAAATTACAAAATGTTGTCAAAGTTGTCAAAGTTACGAATAAAGTTGTTAAATCATGAAAATTGAGCGACAAGATTTATTTCTAGCTTTCTCACAATGCTCGACTAGACTCTAAGAGTGCAGACTGAGAAGAAAAAAGCCCATAAAATGACTTTCTAGATCCCTAGCTAGAACCCATTTTCCATAGAGCGAATGAGTCATCAGCGAGCCATGAAATAGAACTTTTTGCAATAGGTACACAACATTTAACACTTTTAAAACTTTCCTTTAAACTATTATATCAGTTAGGTTTAATTTTTGTTACTCATTTACACACTATTGCTTACATATTTAATCAAATACAGAGAGGTAGATACACTGTTCATTAATTCATTTTGGTGAACCTATTTTTGTATGTTTCATTATGGTGAACCTGACCTTGTACATCCAAATTTTGAAAATTGGAGTCCATTCAAACCTTAGATCTAAGATTTGCATTAGTTTGCATTGTATTTTAGGTGTAAACTTGCACTTTGTATTCATTTTAAATCTAAAAATTCAAAAAAAATTGCATGCATATTACATTAATTTTACGTAGTGTTTGCATATTAATGCATTTTTTCGTAATTCATATTCAAGAATTCGATAAAAATTGCATTTTAAAAAGTGTCATATAGCTCATCATTTTTCATCAAATTCTAGAAAATTATGTTCCAAAAATACCAGTTTGAAACCTAAAACAAAGAACACATCTAATGATTCAAAAATTTCATTTTTCATATAAAAAAAAACTTGTATACGGACCCATTTTCCATTGGGTGAACGAGTCCTTGGATTCCTATAGAATCCAAATTTTCTAAGTTTTCTAGTCATTCTACACTTCCTAGACTTGTAGGTAACCTATTGTATCAGTATAAAAAGTTTTGGTAATTTTTATTTTATGTATCTAGGTCAAATCATCAATTTAGTGTAGTCATTTTTAAAGCATTCCAAAAATTATTTCAGTATTAAAAATCATCATATTTGTTAGACAATTGTTTACATCCTGAAGCATTGCATAAGTGGGATAGATTACTTTTTACAATGTTAGTATCTTTATTTTCCAAGTTTGCAAAGAAAAAATGCATTAGAAAGCATGTTAGTCATGATAATGTCTTAGTGAAAGAGATTGAGCTTGTTGGAATATTCCATGCTACCTCATTTCCCATCATCCCCTTGTCCCCTAATATCTCTCCTATTTATGAGAGGGTTTTAGTGAAAGTGGAGGTAAACATAGAAAATCATGAAAACCCTAGTTCTCTTCTCTTGATATCTCTCCTATTAGTGAAAAAGGTATCTTGTTGAGAGAAGATAAATATCATTGATAATTATGATAGTCTTGTTTTTCCCTCTCCTCCTCCCCCTTGGGAAGATATTATTACACAATAACATGATATCATTAACACTACTTTACCTAGTCTCGACTCATCTCACAACACCTCCCCTACTTGTGAGAATGCTTTAGTGAAGGATGATACAATCGTGGAAAATCATCAAAATCACATTTGTGAGGACAATATGTTGGTGTTGAGATATCTAATGATTGAGAGCTATGATAATCATACCCATCCTACATGGGAAGAAATTATAGGACATGGCGATGTAATTGTAGACAACCATGACAACCAAATTTGTTCTTGTCCTAATATCTCTCCTAGATGTGAAAATGATAGTTTGGTGTTAGAAGATACACTTATTGAGAGTCATGAGAATATAGTTCCTCCCTTTCCTAATGCTCCTACCATTTGGAAAGATCTATTTGAATGAAAAATTCCAATCATTGGTAAGTATGACAATGATAGTTTTTCTTCCCTTGGTGCCTCCCCTATTTGTGATGAAGTTACTTTATAAAATCTAACCATGAAATATTTCTCTCCTACTAGGGTGGATATTATGGCATAAGAGAATGAGAGCTTAGAGAAAAAGGATGAAATCATGTACAATCATTACAATAAATTTTGTCCTTCTCCTAATATCTCTCCTATTTGTGAATAATATCTAATCGATGAGAGTCATGAAAATCCTATTTTCCTCTATTACCCTAGGGAAAACATTATTGAACAAGATAAATCCATTATTGATAAGCAATAAAATCAAACCATTGATAACTCCCTTGTGATGAAGTCATTTTAGAAGAACCAACCATTAAATGTCATGCACATCTAATTTTTTTCTCTCCTAAAAAATATCCTACTAGGGAAGAGATCATGGTGCAAGAAAATGAGAACACTGACACATGTATTTCAAACAATAGTGATATGGCTTCCTTAGATGAAGATATAATGCAGTAAAATTAGACTCCCCTTCACTAGGAAATCATGAAAATAAGGATAAGTGTGTTGAGGTTATGAACATTAGGACTCCCTTGAGTCCTCTAATTCTTAGATCTCTTAAAAATCCTTTAATTATTGGAACACATAAGCCTCAATTTATCATTTATCCACCCTCAGAACAACCTCAAGTTTAAAATAAGCCTCTAATTATCTTAGAACCACCTAAAAGGAAACTTGATAATGATAATGTTTCACTACAACCAAGCTGCAATACCATTTCTCATACATATAACACTAGGAACAATCCACAACCAAGAAAAATAACTCCAACATCCCTCTCATTGCCTCAACCTATCTTTCCTTCTACTCCTTGTTTGCATTTACAAAGTGGAAAGGAGTATGATCTTGCTGAAAAACATAAAAATACTCATCCTAAGATATCCTTATTGGACCTTATTCAATGCTCACCTATTTATCATAACATGCTTCAAAGTGCTTTAGAACAAGTTCCTACCCCTCCTAATGTCCAACCAAATGATGTGGCTAGCTAGATTCAAGCTATAACTCTAGTCAACTTAGACATTACTTTTCTTCAATATTAGTTACTATTATTAGAAGTGCAAAAAAAAAATGAATCTTTCATGATAATAGACCATGTTAATCAAATTGTCATAAAGTGAACCCTTTTTGACAATGGTTCGACCCTTAATGTGTGTAGTGTGAGCCTTTTGGAGAAGATTCAAATTAATAAGAGTGAAATTGTCCCTAATTATTTGTCTATCCATGGATTCCTTGATGTAGAGGAAGGATGAACAACTTAGAATCAGACCCAATAGGCAGGTTAATCAAAATTCAAACTCTTTTTGTTGTTTCCAAGTATACCTTCATGACCTTAAACAATGGATTGATTAACAAACTTAAGTTCAACAACCTAAAGACAACATACTTGGATGGAAAACTTATCCAGAGATATAATACCATGAATCAGCCTTATGTGATGAAAAAACAAAGAATCACCCAAGAGACTTACAAACAACCACTCATAGAGTATTCAACACTGGTTTCTCAAATTGACCCCAACTTGCTTGTACAACATCAACTCCTTATGAATATGTAACTAGACCTTAGCAATGGAATCTAATAGAGACTTGACCAAACACCCCTTTAAGGTAGTGTAGAAGCATGACAAGCCTTTCTAGGGATCCAAAAGAATCACAAACATCTTTATATGTTGTTTCACAATATATCAAGACATAGGTTCAATTCTTGTGCTCAAAATTGCAACTCTATCCTCTTGGGACAGTCACAACCACTCAATGCTCAAACTCTTTGAAAAAATTCAATCACTTGAATGAGTCCTACACAAAATTTTAGACATCAAAAAACATCTATCCAAACCAATATTAATGGAATACATGCAAGGATTTTAGCTACAAGTACAAAGTAGAGGACTTTTCACTAGTTTTTGAGCTTTCTTGAAGAGGACTGGTGAATATACCTCCCAAAATCTAGCATATTAGTGCTTCCAACCTTGAAAATATTGAAGAACATGCAAATAAATAATTTTGTATAAATTTATAGCATTTTTTCTGGTGGAAATTTTTTTTATTACATTTTGAATGTCCATGGGTTACCTTAGCTAGGGTTTAGGAAGATTTTAGTAAAATTTCTATAACTTTCTTAAAAATCAATGAAATCAAATGTTAAAAAATAAAAATGGAGTAGATTCATGTTAATAACAAATGAAATTTATTCTAGATCGATCCATGGAATTTATAGTCCGTACAAGAAGCCAGAAGTTGTTGTAACTCCAAAAAATCACAAAAAAACTTGCTTCAATTCATCTCAAGTTTGAAAAAATGCTACCCAATACTTCCATTCGACCATTTCAGAATATTCATGCTTTTTCCATCTATTTACAGTTGATTTTGACATTCAAAATAATTTCATGTAACTGAAATCCCCATTTTTGACAACTTGCCCAAAAAGGTTGCATGAGAAAATTAGCAACTTTTGACAATATTTTTGCATTTTTGAAACCCATGACCCCAAGCACCACAAAAATTAATAAAATACATGGTAAATGGTCATAAATGAACTTATTAGACCTTAGAATCCATTTTCAAACCAAAATTACAAAAATACAAAAAATGAGCAATAATTAAGGACCTAATTCCCCTACACCATGCACTTGGGGAAGAAAAGATTCAAGTTCCACTTGAATGTAGACCTACAATAGTATATGCATGCTTGATAATGTCATCTTACGACATGAAAGTAGCATCTTCCATAGGAATACCCCTCCATTTGGCTAAATATTTCAAATATGTTTTGTTTCTTGTCTTCTTGAGCTCCTTTATGTCCAACATGCACTCCAGCTCTAAAGGCTTGCTTTTCTTTCTCTTCTTCAAATTGTGCCACATACGAAGCTGTTTGCTAACCTTCTCATGATCCTCTCTATGCTTGGATTTATTAGCTCCATGTTTCTTACCTTCTACTTGTTGTTCCTTTACAACAAATTCTCTTTGCCAAAATGGTACTATATAGCCATGATCCACTAATATACTTTTCTCCTTTCTACCTTGCAAGTTGACATTCTTATTTTCACTTGCATAATCAAAATCAAAATTTGTACTCATATCCACTTTGTATTTTTCTTGTTTTACCATAGTTACTCCTCCATGTACTTAATGGCTTGTCATCTCCTTCCCTTTGTAGGCTTCCTCCTTTTCTTTAATAAACCTCTTTTCAGCTTTAGGTACCTTGCAATGTACCTCTACTACAAGATGTCTTCTTTTGTCTACTATTGCAACTTGTTTCCTTTCTTTCAAATCTTCAACTTTATTTGTGGACACTCTCTTTGTATATTCTATCATCTTCAAGATCTTGTTCTCCTTATTCTCCATACCCATATTCACACACTCAAACATATCTTTCAAAAATAAATCAAGAGACCAAGATGTCTGCATAAGTGCATCCTTCATGGCCGCTTTCTTCTCCTTTCTCATTTATTCTTCTAGTTCTCCTTGTTGCATTTATTTTGTATCTAAGTTCTTCAAGTCCTCCATGAGAACTTCCTACACCTCTTCTAGTGAACGTTAATCCTCTAGTGTCATGTATAGATTTCATTTGATTAATTAAATGTAGTTATTAATCATTATGTCACTATTTAAATTGAAATTAAATGATTATTTTAATGAAAGTTAAATTGAAATTTAAATTGAAATTAAATTGAAATTGAAATGCAATTACCATGATTTGAAATGCATTTATATTTAATTTTGGGGTTTGTCATTGCTAATGTAAAGTCGAGTGCAAGTGAACACAGGAACAGGTGAACGTGATTGAAGGCGAGAACAATGATCAGGTAGAGTCGTTTAAACGATTGACGTTTATGAGTAGATGGAATCTCACACACTCACTAAGATAATATTTTTAATGCATTTTGTGGTTATCGTGTTTGAAAATTTTAAATCTAGTTTTAATGTAATTTCTCAAAATTTGTAAAAAATGCATGTTGGTTTAAAAATGATGATTTAGTTAAATTTGTGAAATATGATTTAAATTAAATGATTTTATTTTATTTTTGTTTATATATATTTGATCATTGTTTGAAAATAATATATTTGTATTTCAAAATTTAAAATAGAATTGGCTTTTATTCAAAAATTTATTATAATGTAATCAATAAGGTGTTATAAAATTAATAGTTTTTAGTTCTCATTTGAAAATTATGAAATAGGAAAAGATTTAAGTGAAGAAATTAAACAAAATCTTAAAATGGAGTTATTGAAAACAATTTGAAAACAAATTCACATACACATTGAACTTGGCATTTAAATCAAACTTTAGTTAACGAATTGAAGAAATATCTTCAATTAATTTGAAGAGCAATAAAAAATATGAAAAGAGAGTTATAGAATTGATCTGGAGATCAATCTATAATAGTGGATCTCATTTCTTGATTTAAGGAATGCATGAAAGAAGAATCATATAATGAAGAAATTCGAAATTGGAGACACATAGAAAAATTGTTTTTTAGTGTTCTTGAGCATAAACAAAATTGACAGAGTATTATCCAAGAGGGAGAATTCATGTTTTGTGTGGAAAATTGTTTGAATCTCACTCCACATGCTCAGGAAGAGGGAGTTATTTATGTTGAAAACAGTGGTATGCATTCACCACTCACCCACTACGCAGCTTAAAGGAGAAGTCCACACACAGGAAAAAGGTAGGGAGTCGGCCTGTTTGGAAGGCACACACATGGCCTAGTAAAGGTGCGGCCAACCCTCACATTTTACATAGTCAGAGAAGGATTCCCCAACCCGCGCAGCCTAAGGGACTAGCTCCCTACACATGCTCCCTTCACTCACGCGTAGGAGAAGGTAGGAAGAGGGTGTGGCTAGGGAGAAGGCATATGTAGCCCAACATGCATGTATTCCTCTCCACGTACACAAAGGAATAGGTGCCGCCATCACAAAGAATTCAAGAAACACAAAATTTAAATATGGTTTTCCTTTATTCAAAGGAAATAAAGGAAGGATGATAGTATGAGGTAGGGTAAAAAAGAAAATGAGAGGAGAGTATCCAATGGTAGATAAGAGATAAAATATAGAGGAGAAACTCCAAAGAGATTCATGAAGAAACTGAGAAGCTTCAAAAATTTACAGAGGAAACAAACAACAATCAATTCCATAATTCGAATTTACTAGGTAGGATCTTGAATAAACTAAATGAATTATTAATAGATTGAATTGGAATGCAATTTTATTTGTTCATAGATCTTGAAAACTATTAAAGAATTTTTTGTTAATTAGGTTAATCCTTTAAATATCAAATTGAGAGTATTTTTATTCAATTTCCAGAATAGAGATGAATTTAGAACTAGAAGATTTTTAGGAAAATTTTGAGTTAAATCACAAATAAAATAGTTGTATAAATTTAGGAAGAATTTCAAAACCAAAAAACAATCTTTTACAATTTAGATTCAAAAAGGTTCTTAAACAGAAATTTATTACTTTTGTTGCCAGAAAATTGTAGTTGAAATTATTTTGACAAGAATTCAGACATAAAATATTTGATAGAACAACTTCAAAAATTCAAACACTATTTAGAAACAAAGGTATTTAAACACTGAATTTTTGCCATTGAAACAAAATAGTCAAAACAGAAATAAAAATGATTTTATTTAAATCTGTTTGAATAATTAGTAATTTATTTTATGAAAGTATGTTAGACAAAAACTAAATCATTAATATTTTAATACGATTTATTTAGAAACAGTAAAAAATGAACTTGAAACATTATTAAATAGATGAGTACAATAACGAATGAACGTGTGCTCTTTTATGACTATTTTTATATGTATTTGACTTGCATACTGGAGTTACACCTTCATTATTTTGATTATTAAATTTACTCAATTTAAATAATAATTTTATGTCTTTTATGGATTTAAGCAATGAAAAGAAACGACTTTTTAAACTGTTATCGTTTCAAACAAGTTTTTAGTTTGTTTTTAAAAGATTGAATTTGATTGTTTAGACCATGCATGATTGATAAATGACTGTGCATGTTATGCTTTTGGGAAAGCTACCTTCCAAGACGGGTGTCGAATATGGGTAAATAGAGAGTGTAGTTTTTCTTTTCCAAAACTGCTTTATTTGTCGTGCATGACATTCTACTTGGCCAAGTAACTTAAGGACCATTGAAATAGATGGATTTATTGAACTCTCTACCATATCCTAGTATGGAACTTGCTTATTTCTTAAATGATTTAGAAAAATGAAAATGCTTGTGGTTTTACTAGTTATGCTAGGCATGCACCAGATTCCATCTTTCTCATAGACTACTTCTTGCTAAGCGATTTGTGTAGGGTTGGGTATTTCTTGATTGACTAAGGAATTCCGGGGAAGCATAAGCTTCGAGGTTGGGCAAAAAATGTGCCTGATCCTTGTTCTCATCTTCTTTATGAAGATCAACAGATGGCATCTTCTTTTATGATTTATGTATTCTTTATTATGTATTGAAGAGCTTAAGGCGACTGAATGCCTAAGTCTCGATTTGTAACTGATATTATTATCATCTACTATATTTACAATCGAAATTGTATAATATGATAGATGTATGTATTTAGACTGGAATTGCATATGAGTTTATCTTATCGACTTTTATGTCATTGTTTTGTAATCGACTAGCTTATTTGATGTCTAAATGAATGGGATGATGACTATATTTTGAATATAATTTATTTTATTTAAGGTATTTGTCGATGATGTTTTAAAGAGTTATGCTCTTTACATCTAGCAACTCTCTACTATCCCCAAATCCATGAGTTTCATTCACACTCTTGTCTTCTTTATTGAAGGAATCAAACCTATGCCTCCGCTTCCGCTTAACAATCTTCTTTACCGACCACTTGAAATTTTTTCTCATGGTGATCTACCAACTCCAAACACTTGTTCCTGTACTCTATATGCTTTCTTCAAGTTTTTTTCATTTTTTCCAAAGCTTGTATCATACCTATTATCTCTAGTTGAATATTTATTTGTTTTACCTTCTCATATTTCTTCTTCATCTCACTCCTTTCTCTTCTCATCTCTTGTTTCTTGCTTGAAAAATTCTTACTCTTTAGGTCTTTATAGATTATTCTCCTCAAAACATCCATTATTTTGGTATCCCAATACCTTCACACACACAACTATTATCTACCCAATAATATTATAGAAGATCCACTCTCCAAGACCTCTTCTACCCACTTCCTCTTAGTGGAATAAATTTGCACACCTTCTGCCTAGTTTCATCACTATTGGAGGATATAAGTCATCGACTCTCTTTAATACCTGCAAAAAAAATTCTCTCACAACTCTCTTGTCCTAATGCATACCTTACACTCTCAAGGTCTTATAGCTTTGATACCAAAATAATGTAGATGAAGGATGAAAAACTTAGAATCAGACCCAAGAGGTAGGGTAATCAAAACTCAACTCCATTTTGCTGCTTCTGAGTGTACCATCATGACCTTAAATAATGGATTCATTAAGAGACTTAAATTCAAAAACCTAAAGACAAAATACTTGGATGGAAAACTTATCCAAAGATATAATACTATGAATCAACCTTAATGTGATGAAAACACAAAAAATCACCCAAGAGACTTAAAAACAACCACTCATAGAGTATTCAACACTGGTTTCTCATACTGACCCAAACTTGCTTGTACAACATCAACTCCTTATGAATATGTAACTAGACCTTAGCAATGGAATCTCATAGAGACTTGACCCAACACCACTTTGAGGAAGTGAAAAAGAATTACAAGGGTAGCTAGGGATCCAAAAGAATCACAAACATCTTCACATGTTGTTTCAACATACATCAAGACATAGGTTCAATCGTTGTGCTTAAAATTGTAATTTTGTTCTCTTGGGACAATCACAACCACTCGATGCCATAACTCTTTGAAAATGTTCAATCACTTGAATGAGGCCTAAAAATAATTTAAGACATTAAAAAACATCTATCCAAACCAACCTTAATGGAATGCATGCAAGGATTTACCTACAAGCACAAAGTAGAGGACTTTTCATTATTTTTTGTGCTTTCTTGAAGAGGACTGGTGAATATTTATCCCAAACTTGAGCATATTAGGGCTTCCAACCTTTAAAATATTGAATAACATGCAAAGACAGAATTTTGGATGATTTTATAGCATTTTTGAGTGGTGGAAACAAAATTTGTTACATTTTGAAGGCCCATGGGTTACCCTGGCTAGCGTTTGGGTAGATTTTAGAAAAAATGCAATAACTTTCTTGAAACTCAATGAAATCGAATGAAACAAGAACAAAAATAGAGTAGATTCATGTGCATAAAAAATTAAATATTTTCTAGATCAATCCATGCACCATATAGTCTATACAAGAATCCAGAAGTTACTGTAACTTAGAAAAATCACAAAACTTAATTCAATTCATCATGTTTGAAAAAACACAACCTCAATAATTCAATTCAACCATTTCAGCATACTAATGATTTCTACAACAATTTACTATTTATTACCATGTTAAAAACAATAACATGTAACTGAAATCCCCATTTTTGACAACTTTCCCAAAAATGTTGCATGACAAAATTAGCAACTTTTGACAATTTTTTTGAAAATTTGAAACTCACGATCCCAAGCACCACAAAAAAGAATTAAATACATGGTAAATGGTCATAAATGACCTTATTAGACCTTATAACGCATTTTCAACACAAAATTACAAAAATACAAAAAAATGAGCAATAATGAAGCACCTAGTGCCCCTACACCATTCCATAACATAGGAAAGCAATTACTTGGAGTCATCACATTACCTATTAAAGTTAGGAAGGTTACATTGAAAACTATGGTCCATGTTATTCCTCACAATCTTTCATATAACCTTCTTTAAGGTAGACCTTGAATTCATTCAATGAATGAGGTTCCTTCTACCCTTCATCATAAAATGAAGTATGTTTACAACAAAAAAGTGTATACAATCAAAGCCAATCTTCAACCAAATAGTTTTTTCAAAATTGAGAAAAATAAGGAAAATCCTTTGAATACATTGGAACCAACTACACAAGTGGAAATCTTGCAAGAGAAAAAAAAATGAAAGAATATTGAAGAAGTCACAAAGTTATTGGAAGATGATTGGGGTTCCTTAGACATTACACCTACATTCATGGGAAAATACAAGGTCAAACAAAAGAATCTCAAAAAATAAAAGAAAAAGTGATCATGTCAAAAGAAAATTCAATAAAAATTTCTTGAAAGAATCCACTTCAACTACTTTCGAGGAAAATAAAACATACATGACAAACTTTGATGAAGTTGGTTATGAACAACCACTGAATCTAAAAGAAATGAAAAATATTTATGGAAGAGGTTATGAACTTATGAAACAACTTTGTTATAGTGGAAAAGGATGTGGTTCTAGAGAACAAGGTATCTCTATCTCTATAGAGCCTAATATACAAGAAATGAATAGTGGTCTTTGTTATTGTCCCGTGAAAGAGATAAACAATCCTTCACTCAATATCAACATTCTTACAAAGGATACTTCTAAGACAAATTTAACCTTGGTGCATCCTTAACTGATGCAAACTAGTGGTCTTGTTGATTGTCCTTCAAAAGAAATGATCAAATCAAACAGATCTTTGATTAATATCAATGTCATCATGCAAAACATTGACGATTGGAGTTCGTTAGATTTTACACCCTCCTTTCGAGGAGAGTACAAAATCTCTCAATCTAAAGAGCCTTGTGTGAGTATGACATCTTGTACTAAGCAAGAAATATCTTTGATGCAAAATAAAGGAGCTATTGATGAAGAGGGTATCTAGTTGAGAATCCTCCTAGATCATTTGATATCTCCCTCCAAGAACACAAAAGAAATTTTATTAAAAGAGTTCATTTTGTGCAGATCGTAGATTTCATGGTCATTCTACTAATGAATGAAAGGATTTAAGTACTAAAATTCAACATCTTAATGATTGTGGTGCTCTTCCTTGTGTTCAAGCACCTTGTTCCTCTAATTGATAATGACTTTCAAGTTTCTCATCAATCATCTTAGCTCACCCTTGTCTTGCACTATGTAGGGAGAAGGGGGTTAGGTAGCCTTATCCTCATATGGTACTTGTGGTTGTTTCTTTTGGCTAGTTGACCAATTTCCATGGATATATAAGAGAAATCTTGGGATGTGGATGGAATTTCTTAACTTGGCTCACATGGGACATACTGAGTTACCTTTAGTATTGCATTTTTGGGGCGACCCCTTATCCATGATTTAGTTTCATTTGGGAGCATATGACTTGGCATAGGGCTTTCCAAATAAGCTCTCATGTATTTTTCTTCTACTTTGAAGAAAATTTCTCACAACAATGGTGTCTGCAATCACTTTAAAGTAAGGCGGTGCATGGATAGTCATATTTTTATCTTTGATTTTTTTTTCTTCTAATACATCTTTTTCTTGGGTATGTGCAAAATCATCATGGAAAAAACAGGCCCTTAAATAGCGATGAAAATTCAAAAAATCAGAGTTAGGAAAATTGACATAAACATTTGAATAAGCTATCTATATTATTTCAAAAAAATGTAAGAATAGAATTTGTAGCAAATTAAATGTAGTTTCTAAAACTAGTCTTATTTAAAAAAAAAAAATCTATTTGGTGAAAATTTGAAATTTCAATGCAGTAGTACTTAAATTTTAGGGAAAAAATAAGAAGTAGGTGTTTGTCTGACCACCTTGACCTCAATAAAATGATAATATTTGTTTATAATATTTTAGATATAAGTAGAGGACTCATGTCCCAATGTGATGTATATTTTTTTGTAATTTTTTCTAAGTAAATAATTAATTATGAATTTTTTATTACAACTTACAAAAAAAAAAACTCATATGTCTGGCCACTTTAACTTGGTCAAAAATTCATGAAATTCAATTTTTATTTTTTTAATCGTATAATATGCAAAGCATAGAATGTGACACATGTTTTGAATTCAAAAAATATGATACTGTTTGCAAGCTATAGATGTTTTTCAATCATCCTATCAATCAGGACTTTAGTCGTAATTCAAATAGAAAATTAAAGCAATTTATCTACTATTACAACCTTTAATACCAAGGATTGTGTCACAAGAAAAAGGGGCCTTTGTTCTAGGGAGAGAAACTGTTGAGGGAGCGATCATAGCCCATGAGGCATTGCATTCAATTTTTATATCTAAAGCTTTGTCTATCATTGTAAACTTGGATATGATGAAGGCATAAGAGAGGGTTGATTGGAATTTATTGGAAAAAGTACTTAGAAAGTTTGGCTTTAGTGTGAGATGGTGCAGATGGATAAGTGCATATCTATCAGATGCAAAGTTTTTAGTCATATTAAATGGTGCTCCTACTAGTTTTTTTAGTGCATCATAAGTGGTTAGGCAAGGGGATCCACTTTCTCCATTTTTATTTATAATAATGGTAGAGGCTTTAAGTTGGTTCATTAGTTTGAAGCATTCTCAGGGGCTTTCAAAAGGAATTAAAATTGGTGACATAGGTTTAAAGGTAACTCATTCTCTTTTTGAAGATGATACTAATTTATTTGGGAAAGCTACTATGAGAGAGGTGAAGTAGATCAAGGAAGTCTGGGATAAATATATTTTAGAATCAGGGCAAAAGATAAATTGTCAGTAGTCTTTGGTTTTAGGAAGCAGTTTTACCATGTACATATTTAGGGATTCCTCTTTTCAAGGGTGTGAACAAGCCATTGTATTGGGTGAAAGTGTTAGAAAGTTTGAAGTCAAGAATTTTTCTTTGGAAGGATAGATGGTTATCATTGTCAGGGAGAATTCTTCTGGTAAAATCAGTCCTGTCTTCAATACAAAATTATTCGTTAGCAGTGCTTAAGGCTCTCAAAGTCGATGATTTTAGAAATTGAGAAAATAATTAGAATTTCTATCTAGAAAGGGAATATGGATGGCGAAAATAAGGTTCCTTTAATATCACTATATGATATGGCACAAGAAAGATGGTAGGGGGGCTGAAATTCATAAGATAGTTTGTAAGAATACAACGTTAGGTGTAAAATTGGTTTGGAAAATGTTTGAGAGTCTGCAAACCAAGTGGTGTAGCATTATACAAGCCAAGTATCTAGATACTCAAGATCATTCAAGAATTCTCATAGTATCCAATCTGCCAAAAGGGTCAACTATGTGGAATTTCTTGGTTTCATGCAGACAATTAATTGTGACATATCTGTTTTGGGAGGTCAATAATGGTGAAAAGGTTAAATTTTAAAGTGATTCTTGGAATGGGAATCCTCCTTTGAAAAATAATCCTAGTTTTCATCTAGTAATGGAGTGGATGAAACAAACTTTAGGGGAGAATTTTTTAGATTATGTCCAGTCAGTGGATGGCATTTCAGGGAAAGTGACTTGGAATTTTTTTTTTTAATCATCTTTAACTGTGCATCAATGTCTAGGTGTACAAGAGAAGATGAATGAGTGTGGATTATTTTTATATGCAAAAAAAAAATAGGTTAGTATGGGTAGCATCTAGCAATGGTAAGTATATAGTCAGCCTAGGCTATAAGGCTCTTTGTTATAAGTCATGCCAAGTAGGGTCTCAGAGGGAATATTCTTTTTGTTTGGACAATGCAGTCTTGCCTAAAGAAGGAAGTTTTTCTTGGTTGGCATTAAGGAAGTGTGTTCTGAAAAGTGATAAATTAGCAAAATTGAGGATAGCAGAACCATTTAAGTGTGCATTGTGTAGTAAGGAGGTGGAAGTGGGGGACCATCAGTTCCTTAATTGTAATTTTGCAGATCAATGTTGGGAGTGGGTTTTGAATAAACTTAACTCTTTAGCTCCTTTGCCAAATTCTTTATGGGAATTTTTCTAGAGTTGGCTGATACTATAAAAAACAAGTTTGTTTGCAAGTATTTAGAGAGTTGTTTCAGTGCTAGTGATTTGGAATTTATGGTGGGAGAAAAATTTAAGGATTTTTAGGAAAGTTGCATCCTCGGTAGAGGCAATTTGTCGAAAAATAGAGAAAGTAGTTTCAAAATCTATAAATGCAAGTGTTCATAAGGCTAAGGGAATAAATTCAATATTTACAAGATGGGATGTTTGATTATGCACAATTGGAGAAGTTTGCAGTTCCCTTTTCCAAGTAGTTTTTTTTAGCCCCAAGTAGCAAAGATTGATAGGAAACATGTCAAATGGAAGGTTCCACAAGAAGGGTTTGTTAAATTGAATTTTTATGGGGTTACAAGAGGTAATCCCAGGGTATCAGGTGTGGGTATTTGCTTGAGAAACATGGAAGGCAAGGTTGTAGTCACAAATTCAATTCATCTCCCTATAGGTTCGAGTAACATGGCAGGGGGAAAGCTATTTTAATAGGGTTGGAAACTACATTGGGGATTGGAATAACACATTTGCATATTGAAGGGGTGGTAATAGTAAATTCTTGTAAGGTAAAGAGTATTCATAATTGGTGTTTGAAATATGTTCTTGCCAAATTTTGGGAGTTACTTCAGAGGTTTCAATCTTATCAGATCACTCATACTTATAGTGAAGACAATAAGTCGGTAGATTGTCTAGCCAACATGGGATGTGACAAGCATGAAATATTACTAGCACAAGGCAGTAGTAGTATTAAGAATTATTCTCAATTAGAAGAAATTATCAAGTAGGATGTTTAAAATTTTCCCTAAGAGGAAGACCAATGGAAATGGGGCTAGGAAGGCATAGGTGGGTTTCCCTCAAATAGGAATGGTAATTTGTGGAGGGAATAGGGGTAAGGAAAGAATGGGTAAGTATTATAGTTTGAAAGAATGGTAAAATAAAGAATTTTATTTGATACCTTTTAGAATCAAACTCATATGTTGTATGGCTTGACATGCTAGTTTCATTCTTCATAAGGATGAACTTGTCTCCTAATTTGATGAATGAGATAGAAATAAGGTAATGTCCGACCAAAGAGGGCTAAAGGTACTATCATGGAGGAATTTTGTGTAGGAAAGAGAGTTTCGGTGTCATGAATGGTGTGAGATGTAGGATTTGTACAAACATGGTTGCCTAAGAATCCTTGGGACATGATTCAATTGTTAGAAGGATTAGGCTAATCTCTTTAGCCCTTGCCAAATCCATGATTAGAAGGAAGCTCTTAGGGTGCATACCATAGGTGTTGTCGATAGCAACGATGCTGGTGCTAATCACATAGGCATACCAAGATCACACAATATGAAATAATTTATAGATAAAACCAAATCTATGGGCACAGGTCTAAATGGATGTTGGCTATAAAGGTATGTTTGAGGTTGGTTTAGCTAAGAAAATTTTGGCATGGGTAAAGTTTGTTAGCAGTATGTTAGTATAGGATGCTTGCCTAATGGGAAATGTGAAAATATCAAAATAAGCCTCGGAAAGATGAGTGACCACATCATAAATAAAGTGGTTTCACAACTTTTTCAGTCATCATCATGTGGTGTCTAATTAGAGCTTCCCTTCCAGATGCTTCTCTTTCCTTTTGTCAGGCTCTAGTTGCTTGACATGTCGCCTCAACCTGCTTTTTGTTCAAATGGGGCCCACACTGTAGTTACCTTTTCCAAAGGCCTCAAAAAGAGGAGTGACCTAATCATAAACAAAATGGCATCACAACTTTTCTGGCTAGCGCCATGTGGCATCCAATTAGAGCTTCCCTTTGAGAGGCTTCTCTTTCCTTTTGTCGAGATCAAGTATGATTGAGGTTGGTTTAGCTAAGACAATTTTGGCACAACTAAAGTTAGTTAGTATTATGGCAGCATGAGATGTTTGCATACTGGAAAATGTGAAAATATCAAAGTAGGCCTCGAAAAGAGGAGTGATCACATCATAAATAAAATGGCTTCATAAATTTTCTAACCGCTGCCATGTGGCATCCAATCGAAGCTTTTCTTTGAGATGATTCTCTTTCTTTTTTTCGGGATTTGGTTGCTTGACACGTCACCTCATCCTACCTTTTGTTTGGATGGGGCCCACACCGCAGTTACCTTTTCTAAAGGTATGTTTGAGGTTGGTTTAGCTAAGACACTTTTGGCACAACTAAAGTTAGTTAGTAGTATGGAAGTACGGGATGCTTGCATAATGGGAAATGTGCCAATATCAAAGAAGGCCTTGAAAAGAGGAGTGACCACATCATAAATAAAGTGGCTTCATAGCTTTTCTGGCCATTGCCATGTGGCATCCAATTGGAGCTTCTCTTTGAGACACTTCTCTTTCCTTTTATCGGGCTCCAATTGCTTGACACGTTGCCTCAACTTGCTTTCTATTCAGATGGGGCCCATGCCACATTGCTAACCAGTTGGTTGGAGTTGTGTGAAATAGTTGGAGGTAGTGGGTGGTACAGTGGAAGGTCTAGTGATAGTGTGGTGTGAAGTTTGGGAGAACGCTTATGGACATGCTTCAGGATGCTATGGAAGTTGAAAGCGTAGCAACTAAAGTGCTGAAGTTGATTTATTTGCTAGAAGGTGTGCTATTGAAGGCTTTTTAGGGGTACGACCTATGGGAAGGAAATGGATTTGTAGCAGATTTGTTCCCTAGGCATTATTTGTTGAAGAAACTAGCCTTCCAAGAATTGTTTATTATAATTAATAAAACTCTATCTCAAAGAGATTCCAGCTACATGTTAAGGGCTTTAAAGAGGTATTTAGGAGGAATAGAGCCTAAATTAGCTAAAACGGTAAGGTAAAAGTGTAGTCGGTAATGGCTTTACTAACCCATATTCATGGTGTGCTAACCAGTATGCAAGCGTCACAGGGAATGGTAGTGTTGAGCAAGATGGTGCCACAAGCACCTAGCATAGTAAGGGCTTTTGAAAGGGTAGGAATTAATTTAAACATGTCACTACTAAGCCAATTCGAGAATCCTCTTGTAGAATAGCAGGGGGAAAATGAAGATTAAATAGAAATCATGGAGGAGTAAAATGTCGTGGGGAGGAATTTTTTTTAATAATTTTTGGTTTGCATTGTAATACAAGCAATGCTTAGGTCGAGATGGTAAACATGGATGAGGAAATAGCAAATATTTAGTATAACATAATTACACAAGGTATCATTTATTAGAAAATTATGTTCGAAAGTTCACTAAATTTTGGCATGGTAGGTGGGACTAAGGGTTTGCAAAGCTAATGTAAAAATCATGGAAAAATATGTTATTCCTTTTTAGTGCTTAAGGGTGAAAAGTGTCACTTGAGTGGTGACAGTTATCATGTATGGTAAAATGTTTGTATGGGCTTTGGGTTGTAGTCCACTTTGGGTGGCCACATAGACAAAAGGAGGGTAGTCAAATTGAAGTCATTTTGTGATCATCACAAAGATAACCTATTTAAGGGGTGCTTGTTAAGGGTTGTATTTTGTATTCCACTAATGGAACAATCAGAGGTTTTCTTCCTGATTCTTTTCTCTCGGTATGCATCTTGAATCAAGTTTTGTAATATTTTATGATAATTATAATAATATATTATAATGGCTATGCCATTTTTGATTAAAAAATAAAAAATTATTAAATTCAAATTAAAGCATAATTTATATTGGTGGAAATTTGAGAATCTCCTTTAAAAACCCTTTTTGTTTCATCAATTTTGGGTAAAATAAAAGTCATCATCCACATGCACCATCATATCCCTTACATATCACCACTTTTTGGCCCATCATGATCCTACACATACCCTCTTTGTGGTGTCATTTGGTTTGATATCCTCCAAGAGGGTGATATTTCTTTGATTTGTCCTCTCTTGGAGACATTAGGCACAATGTTCCCTAAGAAGATACCTTCCATCAACTAAGAAAATATCCCTTTGAACAAAAACCTTTACTTGCATGTTATTCATAAGATTCTAGTTTCTTTTTGTGGCACCCTATTGAAGTTATGAAAGGAATAGCTTTGTTATAGTTAGTGTGATGAGAAGTCGACACAAAGGCACAACTTTCTCATTGTATGGTCAGAGCTAACATAGAGGCATGACTTTCTTACTAAGCCACTTTTATGGGTACTAAACTAGTGGATGCCCCAAGGTTCCATTAGCATGAAGTGAGAAACTCTTTTGTCAAATAGTTGAGACTCGATCCACATCGAGTTGGATAGACTGTTAGGGCTTGATCCACCCCTATTTATTTTTATATTTTATTTTTTTTGTTTCTTTTAGTCTTTGACATTGTATGAATGAGTATCTTGTCTTGATGTTGCATATTATAACCTTGTGTGTGTCCCTTTGTGCTTATATTGGTTTGATTACCCTCCTTGATCTTTGTCATCTTGTTGGTTATTTTTTTAGAACCAAACTTGATCTTACCACTTACCTATGAGTTTTCCAAAATCTAGTGATTGTAAGGTTAGGGATGGGCCAACAAACAAGTAAGGATTTTGAGGCCCTTACTTCTACACTTCGGGCTTTGCAAACCCCAGGAGGGTAATCCTCATTATCTTCATATGGTATTCCTCTTGCATTTGATTATGAACATTTCAACACATAGATGATTCTCACATGGATGCCAAACTAATAGAACACATTGAAGAAGTTGGATGCTTCTTAACAACAATCCACATTAGGGGTGTGAGACTGGTAAATCTTAACATAGCTATAATCCATTTCAAAATAATTTTATTTAATGAATGGTTAGTTGTTGAATTAATCAACACAACATAACATGATATGTCTACCTCACTTAGACTAGTTTCTCATCCTTGGAACGAAGTCTATTCTAACACCCAAGTTATAACTTGATAGTAATTTTCACATATGAAATTATTTAAATCTTTTAAAATACTACACTACAGTATTCCAACATTATATCTTAACCCTTACTTCTTACTAGCATCTTAGCACCCGATTTAATATAAACCCATAGCTTTATTAAGGCATTTACATCAATTCTTTGAATTAATAAGCAAGAATGAAGCCATACATCTATTGGAAATCAATAGAGATGAATAAAACAACCCTTGATTATATTATTCATAGCTTATAAAAATGGTGTCAAACTTGTACTATTTTGTTCTATATTTGCGAGTATGTTATCCTCGAATCCAACTACACTCAATTCATGGGATAACCCCCTACGAAACTTGTCTGATCCGTAGGTCCATGTACTTCCATTATGCAATATGAGGCAAATTTTGAATAGCCTTATTACCTAGTCCTAGGGCTTAGATTGTCTATTCGAGCATTTTTCCTTGATCGTTTCTTGAAAATATTCAAAATGAATTGTTAATTTTCATCTTTCGGGAGTTAGAAATTTTTTTGCTCAAGTAAGAGTGTTGTTTTTTAGTGCTCCTACATGGTTTAAGTCATGAAAATGTTCTAAGTGTTGGAGCACTGATTTTTAATGCTCCTACACTTTTCTTCCACCCTTTACATGTTCAAGCGCTATTTTTTAACACTCTTGCATTTTGAGGTTGGGTCATCTATTTGTCATGTCAAAGCGATCTTTTTTTTTGCTCTTTCATCTTTTATAATTTTGAATTTTTAGAATAGGTGAAAAGCACCACTCCTAAATTTTCCCTCCTTTCGAACACCTGACCATTAGGTGAATGAATCTATGTATTTATTATTTTTCTTCGAAGGGGTTTTTTTTCATGAAGTTTTACGAATTTAGGGTTTCGTGTGCTAGTTTTCTTTTGGATTTTTCTATGAGAATCCATGTTTTCTTAAGCATCTATCTCTGATGCTACAACCATTTTTTTCCTTGATCATATTTTATTTTTACCTTTGGTATGTTGATGATTGTGAGAAATGTGTTTACATTGATTTTTACCAAGTTTCATACTACAAGACGGAGCAGGAAAATTCAATGCTTTGTCAAGTGTTTTTCCTCAAACTCCCTTATGCAAGGGTGGTTATTTTAACCATTCCCACATGTATAGGTTTTCCCTATCATTTGAGATGTAGGAGTGAAGATAATCATATCTCCTACAAAGTTTTGATCTTCCCCTTTCTGCATAGGTGCTAAAAAATGTTGTTTTTGCACATCATGTAATATTATATGGAGCATGTTTGAGGAGGGATTTTTAGAACCCCAACATGAAATGCATCTTCCCATTAGATTACATAGAACTATTTTTTTAGCACTAGAACATTTAAACTTTTAAATTCCTTCAATATGTTAGAGTGCTGATTTTCAGCGCTTTGACGGTAAAAGTTGAACTTGCCAAATGTAGAAGCACTGATTTTCACTACTTGTGCATGGAATATTGAAAATCCACTAACACTTAGAATATGTCCAATATTTTCTTTAAACCTCATTTCGTCGCTAATTCTTTATTCTTTGTGCTTCATAGTTCATTTTTCACTTGCTCCAAAATGCCTACTTCATGGATTTCAAATCACTCTCACATCACATATGCTCCTAACATATCATAATCCATTGTTTTGTTGTAGTTTATTTCAAGCTCACATCAGGTGATCTTTGAAGGTGATTTTCATTGATTTTTGGTACTCCTAGATGACAATAGAAGACCCTTCATCATCTTCTAAAAAGGAAAAAATGAACTACAAGTACCAAGGCGTTTATTCACCCACTATTGTGACATCTAAAATTGATGAAATAAAGGACATAGATATTGGTCATTAGGATATGGAGGATTTTGTGAAAAGAATTGAAAAGTAGCCATTAGAAAAAAAATTATGAGCAATCATTCATAGTAACCTTCACTTAGTGGCTTCATTTCCAACTGCTGCTCACTGTTTAGAATTTTTATTACAAATTGCTTCACATTATGTCAGGGAGGATAGGAGTGTGAGAGATTATTCTCAACAAATAATTGATTAACTCTCAATGGTTGGAGATTCTTCTATTCAGCAAGCACAAGAGGTTTATGATAAAGATCTAGACATAGCCAAATAATTGATTAACTCTCAATGGTTGGAGGCTCTGAGGCCCACTATCTCAAGATGGCCTAAAGGTCTCCCACAAAGTGATTTAAAGGAAGATATTCAAGATATGATTATTCTTCTAAGAAGGGTGAGAGGTTTACATGTTGTAGGCTATTTCCAAGATTGGATGTACAAGTACATCTGAATGATCGAAAGGATAAAAATACATATATATTGGGGTACACAGATTAGTGATGAGATCCATGAGTAGCTAATCAATGTGCCAACTACCTTGAATTCTTACATGACCTCTTACCTGGTATATTCTTCTATTTTTATGAGAGTTTATAGGGTTTTCAACAAAGGGAAACATAAGTCAAGTGCAAGAATATGAGTTCTATTCTTAGATAAATTTGAGGATTAGTGTCAAGCATTTTAGGAGGGTCATTGACACCTTCTTTACACATTTTCTTTTCACTTTTGATGCAACTCTAGAAAATAAAAGAGTATCAGATGAAGCCTACAAAGTTGCTAGTAAGTTTGGATGTGTCCTCTTTCAATTTCCTAATTTCACATATCTAAGAGTAGGTTGCTACATTGGATGCCCATACATGTTTCCTAGATATCCTTACAACAACTATAAATTGATGGATTTGTGTAGACAATTTATTTTACTTCATAAAGAATGCCAAAAAATCCACAAGCCAGGCTTTAAGTTTCCAATTACTATTGGAAGGTATAATATTCATAGTGTGCAAAAATCAAAACCAGTAGTAGCAAAAATGTAGATAATGACTATAAGGACATATAGGGATAGATATGATTTTGATTACAGGAATGTCAATAGAAAACTTAAGGACCATCACCATGTCTATCATTTTGAGGATATCTGAGCTGAATGTAGAGACAAAGAAGATGTTTGAAGAATGGAATTTTGTAGGCTGACAGTGGAGCAAATCAAAGATCTAGGCACAACCAATATCTCAGATGATTTTGAAGATCCTAACAATATTATGGATTCTTCATATGAAGCAAAGGAGATTTCCAGGAAGCCCTTACCCCCAATCCAACGGTCCAAGAAAGAGAGAATTTCCATCAAGGAAATAATTGCTCCTATTCTACATAACAAAAATGAATGGCTATAGAGGGATGGATTTCAAATGAAATATTTCAAAACATAATCTGAAGGGGAAACATCAGAAGGTGAAGCCAAGCATCAACAAGAACTTTGAACAAAACATAGAGTTGTTTCTGCCCCTTCTTCTTCACATGGAGGCCCAAAGATAAAATTCACTTGTGGTAAGAGTACAATGCAATCAATTAATGAAGAGAAGGATACTGATGAAAAATAACTTGCAACTGCGGAACAATCAGAAGAAGAAGAAAGAAATGAAAGTGAAGAATTAGAAGAGTCTATGTATCTAAAGAATCTGTAGAGGATGATCATTAAGAAGAGGATCATAGAGAAGAGAAAGGAAATGAGGAAGAAGAAAATGATGATGAGGAAATGATATTATCTCCCCATGAGGACATTTTTGGTAGTACCCATCATACATCATCACCTGTTATTTATAATATTCCTCATACTCCTCCTAATCAAATTACATATCTATCTCCTCTTCTCACTTCACCTCCTCCTACAACAACTCTGCATGCATTAAAGTTCACCATTCCTCCTTCAACACCATCAATTTTTTCTAATCCCTCTATAGGTTCCATTTTGCAAAGTATTGATGTCTCTTTAGGTTCTCCATCATCCATTCCTAGCCTATCTTCCCCATCATATGATATCTCTTCTTATGATGATTTTGATAGGTTTATGAATGAGTCATTGTAGGATCCTCTTGGTTTGCAATCTACTAGTGCAATCATGAAAAATACTACACCAATTGTTACCATAACAATTGTTTCCATAGATGTAGCTATTATATAAGAATTGATAGTAAGTCATGGATGTGATACTTCCTTTCTTTCTCCTTTTTTAGTCTCTCAAGTATCTAAGCGCAAGAAATAGATGATTTGCTTAGATGACCTAGACCTTTAGGAGATAGTTCTTCCAAAATCCAAGGGGAAGAAGAAGGAAAAGGTTCATTCAAGACTTCATGTGGACAAGTCAGGTCATAAGTATGTAAAAATTGGGATACCTCCACAATGAAAGGATGATGTGACAATGGAATATTACACTGTAACAAGGGTTTAACATGGTAAGGTAACTAATGTAAGTGCCAAAGGAGATGCACAAATGACCCTGAATGCATTATTAGATAGAATTGATAAGATGGAGTGGGTTAGAAATATGTACAAAGAGAAGGCTAAACAATATGAATCATTCATAATAAGGATCATAGGTTCTTCAGAGAATGTGCAACCTATGGCCATGATAAATGTTGAAGAACCAACATGGATCACATCTCATAGTTGTTGTTGATGAAAAGATTGCTCAAATAGCCAAGATGAAATTTGAGCTAGAAAAACAAGAAAGAACACTTTCCATGGAGCAGAAAGGAATGGAATGAAGTCTCTCATTTTGGTTAGAAATGAAATAGACAAAACTAAGCAAATTAGTGGAAGTTGGGGTAATTCCTGACAAAGAGAAGTATGTTGAAATAAGAGAATCTCTTAAGTACCACATACAAGTTATCAAGTTTCTCATCGGGGACATATAGCAAGTACAAGAAGATGTTGAAGGGAATTGTATTGTCATGGTGAATAGAATTTAGGATTTTTCAAGAAACTCCTTGATGATGATCCTACCTTCCTCCTGATAAGTGAGATTGCTCAAACCTTCAAAGAAGCTATTGTGAAGCAGGTTGAAGATGAAGGTTTTTCAAAGACTTCATTGCATACTATGTGTGATTACAACTTTATCTAGAAAACCTCAAGATGCATCTAGATAGATGCAAAAATATTTTCTCATCTACAAGAAATTCAATCACAAAGGTTCATACAATTATTAACTATATGGTTGGTCCAGATGAGGAATTCATGCAAGAGATTAAGAATAAATATGAAGACTTCCAAGCCAATAGAAAAGAACTATAAAGTCTTATTACATCTCTAGAGTTAGATAGTTCATACATTTTTTTTCTATGCTTTATGTAAATAGGCTTTGACATTTTACATGTCATTTTGAAAAATGTAATTACATGTAAAACAAATATGTTCTCCTACATTTATGGATAAGTTTTTTGAATAAGTCAAACTAGTTGTTTAGGGTTTTACCTTGATTAGCTCTCCTCTCCCATCTATAAATAAGAGACGATTCTATTGTATTATGGATATTTTATCTTATGCAATGAAGTCCTACCCAATTGTGACAAAAATATTGAAACTTTGAGTTCATTTTTGTGAATCTATTTTTTATCAATAAAGAAGTGAAGTTGCACACCAAACTTTGTGTTGGGAAAAATTACCTTGTGATTTGATTGAAATTGACAATGATTATTAGTTTAGATTGAAAGAGCTTTTGAGTAAATCTATGTAGACTTTGAGCTACACTCATCGCTTGAAATTATGATATTGTTGATACTATTGGTGAAATATCTACAAGACTTTGTGCTTATATTTATTCATATTGCTCAAGGGATTTATTTTGTGCTTGTTATACAATGTTGGTTACTATCTTGAAGGATTCATTATCAGAAACTATAGAATGACTTTGTGCCTCTGTAATTTCTTCTTATTTGTTATGTCTCTTTATCATGCAAGTATTCATAGGATTTTCTTTGACAAGATAGGAATATTGGAATTATTGCTTAGTTTTAATTCAAAGTTGAATTACATCTAGAGGTTAAATTGTGAAACATTGTAAAACATATTCTCTAAAAAAAGAGAGAATTATGAATGTGACACACACCCATGTCATTAGTGTATTGTACATTATTGTAAATATCTGATTAGTTTTCCTTAGTTTCAATAAGCAGTAAGAAGGGTGCCTCCCCTTTCTAAGGAGAGATTCTATCTCACATAACTATGGTTGAAATCAAGGTTTTGTAATCTGTTAAAAGGGATTACAAAATTTTCACCCAGCATAGTATTACAATCAGAACTTTATATACACATTAGGAAACTTGAACCTATGAATTAACAATAAATATTTCAATATCCTTTACAATATTCTATGTGACCAATTCTAGAACAACTAGCCAACCAACCATCATCATCTTGGGTGCAAAAATCCCATTTATAAAGATATGGGAGCAACAAGCATCAGGCTGAGGTTACAATTAAAATTACATGTGCATTTGGCACACATTTCGTTCTAGGTTTAGATACCACCTAGATGGTTACATTTAATCATTTCCAAACATGGGAAAGAAAAACACAAAACTCCACGTAGTTAGTTGAAGAAGACCATCCAACCTTGCAAAAGGCATCATTTCTTGTTGCAACATCACTAAAATGCCTTGTTCAGGTCGACCAAATAATATTATCCACCATCAACCAAGGAAAAAAATTATATACTAACCAAAAAAGGCATGTTTTCCATCGAAGACACAAATTCCAACACCTCTCCATCACACCAGCCAGAAATATTTCTGCATCTTCACCAAAGAAAAATAACCATATACATGTTGAAGAGGATGAGTTTGTTGCAATGGTGATTATGTCATCAAAAAAAAAAAACATGGTCGAGATGCTACTCTAATTCGTCAGCATCAAAGTATGTCTAGCCACTCTGTGTTCATGCTAAAACTAGAGAAGCTACTACTCCTCCCTCATCATAATCCTCATATAGTGCTAGAGAAAGAAGGTAATGGCCATACTCTAGGTCAGTATCTCCTCCATCACCCAAAGGGCTGTTCAAAACCTCAATGGGGGAGTTGTGCCTCCCTAAATAGGCCTTGTGATACTTATTCTTCTTCTTTTATTTTTTCTCATGCTCAACCAATTCTTCGGAACCAAGCCTACTCCTCAAATTGTAAGTGCTCTTGACACCACCCTTCTTATTTTTACCACAAGCACTCCTCCCGCCCATTGGTTATGTAGAAGCTCCAGGTATTTCTTGTTTAGTTTCAGATATTTTCTCTTGAAATTCAAACACACTACATCTCCTTGTCCTCCTAACTTGTTGGACAGAAACACTTGACTTATCCATTCTTTTACGACAAAATGTAAGGACTACCAAGTCTTAATTACAAGAAGACTCACCAGCCTAAGCTCTTGAATTGAACTTGTAGGAAAGAAAACCCTCAAACCCAAATAATTTCTACTAGCCCCAGTGACAATTATAGACAATCAAAACTCTTACTATCCCAGAAATATGAAACTCTTAAAACAACTAATGCATGACCCAAACATAGCCCATATTAAAATTAACTTACCTAGGATAAACACTTCAATACCTCTATAATTGAAAACCTAAGACTCACATGCTTCCTCTCTAGCTCACACTTCTCAACTCTTGATGGCTACAAATGGTGAGATAAAACAACAAGCAATCTACATTAAGTTGAAAAATTAAGAGCATGTAGCCATTAATGATCAAGGAGAGCCTTGCACGAGCGAGATGACAACTTAGCCACTCAGCTTTGAATCTAGGTCATCAATCTTTATGGATTGAAAACACCATCAATGGAAATCCTCAAGCATCACTTATATTTTTTACAACTTGTGCCTCAAAAATAGTGATACCACCTCAGAAAGCTACCAAATTTATCTGTAATTTCATTATTCATCTTTGATCTAACAATCATCATGCATCACCATTTTAGTTTGTGCTTTTCATTTATATTGATGAGGTACAAAGAGCCAGAAATAAAAAGAATATTCCCTCAAACATCCCATCACCCATTACAAATTTTCCTTCCCTTTCCAAAGTTTGATCAACAATGAGAGCACTAGTGCAATGAGATCTTGACCATTGGATCACCATCCACCTTTTCCAATCTTCACCTTACATTGCATGTCATAGATTTATGTTTCAAATTCTAGACCACACAAGCGACATATGAAAAGTAGTGATGGAACTGGATTAGGCCATGTGCATCTTTAATTTCAAAATCAATGGTAGAAAAATATCGCTCATTCGCCCCTTTAAAACAACAATGACTCATTAGGATTAGGTACCTCATCACTCATTGCCAATCTGAACAAGACAAGTGCACAACTATCCACAATAAGCATTAGAAAGTAATATATAGAGTCTCAAGGTCATCGCACATCACTAATTCAAAACTCAAAGCTCAAGAGAAATTAGCGATAGCTAGAACCTCCAACAATATAAAGAGAATCTCAAGCATCATGCATCGTTGATATATATCAAATGTTTTCAAATCCATCCATGATGAGAAATGGACAAAGGTGGTGGATGAGACTTAAGTGAAATAATTTGGACGTGCTCATAGGTTGCATTGAGAAAGGGAAACACCTAGGAAAATGTATAAAATGTTCTTAAAGGAATTAAAACATGTTATTTCAAAGGATGTAAAGGCCAAATGAGGTTAATCGATCAACCTTATATAAAATAAAAGTATTTTGGACCTAGGCATAAGAGGTCAATAACTTGATGGGATTTAATGAATCAAGATATTTTAACATGATCGAGGATGGGAAATAGAATGTCAACGATGAATCATAACATTGAAAAGGGCTAAGACTTAAGGGTTTGTAGGAGAGATCTTGACAACAACATCCCAAGGCAATAATAGTGGGAAAAACCCTAAGTCTGAATATTTGAAACTATTTGAATTTTGTAGGGTTTAGAAATGGAACCAAAAAAAAATAGGGGTTCCATCAATTGCTCCAATTGGGGACGTCTATTCCTCTAGAATAGAGTGAGATTATAGAATCTTCGATAAAGCAGTTCAAGCATAGAGAACCAAAACCAAGGACCCACATAGAATAGCCAAGAAAACCCAACCTAAGTGAACAACATATGTACAATATTTACATGAGTTACAATACTATACCAAGAGATCCAATCTCCATCTTCTTTGAAGCCTCTTCTGATGTTTAATATTTCAACCTACATTCTGCAACTCTACCAGGCTTCAACTTTATTTGGTGGCCCCTAGGCCCGCAAACTTTGGATTGGTACTTGCCCTTGTCAAAAATTGTGTTTTCCAATGTCTATACCATACCAAGGCTAACAATATTCTCATGAATTACCCACCTACTCATCATGTTGCAGTCACTAAAATCAACCACTATGGACATGTGTCTAAACTTATTATTATCACTGTCATTCATGTTCAACTGGGAACTATAATCAAGCATTAACTGGAACACATGATCAGTGTAGCATTCTATTTGACTTAGTTTACAACCATATTCGACCAACTTCCCATCCAACTAGATAGAGAAAGTGAAACACTCATAATTCATCTGGTCACTATCATCATCTAAGATATCAAATTCATTTTTCTCATTAAACTAAAATCCCTCATATACACTCCTTTTACGATTCCCATCCAGGGGCACATACTCTAACCCTTGAGAGTGATATTGCAATTTCATTTCTAGTATTCCAGCATCATTATCATCTTGTTTTTGTCCCACACCAAACACACATTCACTTTGTGTGATGAACAAGAAATGTTCATATACATGCTTCTTTTCAAATTGGTGTTCACATTCCTCAAATCAGTATAAACTAGTTATGTTGCCATATGCTCCACTTCCTTGGGAAATTGATTCATTAGATCCCATATCATTCTTTCTTTCATTAAAATTAGGGTCAACCCTACAAAATGTATTATCCATACCATCCTAGGTATCAAAGAATACTTTTGTTTCAGGTTCATTAACATACCCCAATCATCCCCTCTAATCATCACTCAACTTGAAACAAAATGTATCAAACAATGGATCAAATAACTTAGGATTGATGGGATTAGTAGTAAGGTATCGAAGTGCATCATCAATTGATAGGTTTTTTGACTTACATGTGCAAGACTCATTGCAACCTAAATATTTCTTCACTCAATTCTTTAACAAATTATCTGAAAAAACTATCATGTCAATCTCTGCTACAAAATTTGCACATCCCATTTTTGTTTCATATGAACAACCAAGAACATGACCCTGCTAGCTAGCATCACAAATCCCATAATTTTTTACATTGAATTTAGGCTCAAGACATAGAATATAGTCATTCTTATCTTGAAATTTTCCATCAACCATATTGCCAAGAGATTCCAATTTTGATGCAACTAAATTGTATTCCAATATTCCATCAAATGAAATTTGTTCATTCATTGGTGAGGGAAATGCCTCCTGAGTATTGATATTGTTACACCCTTCAGGCAACAGGGATGCTTTCAGGTCATTCTCACAAAAGGATTCATATTCCTTAGGAGAGTAATCAAAATTCTCATTTTCATTATCTTGAATATTAACCTTCAAAGGTACATCAACAATACTTGCAAGTATAACAATGTCATAATTTGCACCACTAGATAGATATTCATCTTCTAAAACATCTTTATCCATCACTTGGATAAACCCTTGAGCTTTGACAATAGGGTGAGCACCACTGTCATTCTGAGACCTCATTTTTGTATATAGTCACACTTAGCCTCCTTGACAATTCTGATCCAACCAACTATCTAATAAAAATCCTTAAATTTCAATTCCTTGGGCAAGGTACTAAGCCCTAGCTTGTAAATGTCATAGAATAGGTCAATACATACTAGATATTCAAGTCTCAAATTTTTAAGAATTTATAGCAAGGAATCCAAGAACCTTGCTAATAATTCAAATGGTAATTCCCCCACGTATCTCTTCATGCTAGAAAGTCTTTTAACAAACGAAATTTGATCATCATTACTTAAACTTTGTTGAAGTCCATCTTGAATCTATCCATGATTAACATGTTGTGAGTCTAAAAAAGATAAGACATAAAAAGAATCATCACCTTTATCATGCATTTCATCATTATTTATTCCATTTATATGATGTGTATTAGGCCAACAAACACTTGCAACCATATATCCCCTCATCATTAAATATTTCATAGTATTTTCAATATCCATAGCAATGTGATATGCCTAATGTAATTTTTTATGCTCTTTATCTCTTATAAACTAACCCACTTCATTATCAAATGCACCTAAATACACAATTAAATCTTTTGCATCACTAGGTCACATGTGTTAAGGAATACCTCTTATTGGTTTTACAAATTTGAGGTTAAAAGTAGTGACCAACTCCTCTTCATCCCTTTGGATTTCCATAAATATTTTTGTTATTGCATTTGGACTAACCCTTTCACCAAATTGTTCCACAAATGTTATCATGAAGTCATTCCATGAAGCTACAAAACATACTAGTAAATATGAAAACCAGTCTCTAGCATTTTCTTTTAAAGACCGAGCCAAAATCTTCATGACAACATCCTCATGATTTATCTCAAAATATACCATCAAATCCATGAATGCATTCAAATGTTTAGAAGCTAACAAAAAAATTTTCACTATAAATTTAGGAAAATGTTTCCAAATATCATTAGGAATCTTGTTAGGGAAACCTTGAATACCAATAAAACTCAACGGCTTATATCTCTTAATAGAGAATTTCCTTTTGATGGAATGATAATGGTTGCATGCCTTGCATGCTTTTACTTGATGTTCCACAAGGAGATATAGGTGAATGATATATTTCTTTGATATCCCTATTCAATCCTTAAATATCAACATCACTGTTGATTGTCTACTACCTCATCCCTTAATATAATCATGATTTTAAAGTGTATATCTCAAACATTCATGATTTAAAGATTTCTAAGAGACAAATAAGCATACTTCTTGAACCCAATACAAATATTACAAAATGCACCTTAGAAGTATGTAAAATGACTACCACCCTTCCCTACACTAGTGCTCAATTCACTTAACAGGGAATTTTTTTTTTTCAGATCATGCAATACAACTCTCATACAAATTTACACTATATGAAAACAAAAACAAGGGAAATACCTGGATATGATTGTAGTCATCTTAAATCATGCTTATGACTGGAAAATTTGTATCTTTGAAGCTATTATCACAATTCCTTCTAATTCGTTGCATAGAGTTGCCACCTTTACTTTTATAGAGGAATGAGCTTCAACAACATGAAGCATCATTCAAAGGTTAATTTCACTATGAAGATTCCCAACTATCAGGGTTACACACGAATCCTCTATATTCTCTGAGTTCTTTAACACTTTCTCTCTAGATTTTTCGTCAAGGTATTTCATCATGTGACCTCAAATCTATGTTATCATTTCTCAGAAAAACTTCATTCCATCATAATAGATTTATTCAAATAATGCATACTAGTGTAGAGATATTGGATTTTCCACTCACACTTAGTGAGAACTTTTATGTAGTTATTAATAGAAGTGCGGTAGATCTTCAATAAGAATTTTCAAGGGATAAAAGAAACATAGGAAATTCATAAAACATTTCTTAATATTAACTCTTTGACACCCAAGATAGACTTGAAAAGTAAAATTTATAGAAAAATATAAAACCATTCTCAGCCCAAATTCTAAATGTATTCCTAGAAATTTTTCAATCTTTGGTTCCCCACTATTCTAGAGCTCCCATGACTCTTTTAAGGCAAGATGATCTCTTATCAGCATTTTCTCAAGTTACTTCCTAGCAGAGTTTCCATTTTTGTTGGTGACTCGGATGGGAAAATAAGACTTTACAATTTCCAACGTCTAGTTACAAATAATATTTCAATATTTTAATGACTCTTTGACAAGACAATCTGCAACCAAATTTGAAAGTTAATCCCCAGTAGAGTTGCCAATTCTATTGGTTATCTTTTTAGAACCAAACTTGATATTACCACTTACCTATGAATCTACCAGAATCCAATAATTGTCAAGGGTAGGGATTGGCCAACAAAAAAGTAAGGATTCAAAGGTCCTTACTTCTACACTTCATGCTCTGCAAAACCCAAGAGATCAATCCTCATTATGTTTATATGATATTACTCTTGCATTTGATTGAGAACATTTCAACATAGATGATTGTCACATGGAGGCCAGACTAACATAACACATTGAGTAAATTGGCTTCTTCAAAAAAAATTCCACATTAGGGGCATGAGAATGGTAAAGCTTAACACAATTGTAATCCATTTCAAAAGAATTTGATTTTATGAATGGTTAGTGGTTGAATTAATCAACACAATGTAACACAATATGTCTACCTCACTTAGACCAATGTCTCATCCTTGGAACGTAGTCTATTCTAACACTCATATAACCTGATAGTAATTTTCATATATGTCATTATTTAAAGCTTTGAAAATATTGCATTAGAATATTCCAACATTATATCTCAATGCTTACTTATTAATAGCATCCTAGCACTCGATTTAATATAAACCAATAGCTTTATTCAAGCATTTACATCAATTCTTTGAATTAATAAGAAAGAATGAAGCCATACATCTATTGGAAATCACTAGACACGAATAAAATAACCCTTGATTATATTATTCATATCTTATAAAATCAGTACATAGAAGAGAAAATGGTATCAAAATTGCACTATTATGTTCTATATTTGCCAGTATTACTATCAAAACTTCATATACACATCAACAAACTCAAACCTAAGACTTAACACTAAAAAGTTTAGTATCCTTTACAATCTTTTGTGTGACCAATTTTAGAACAACTGGTCAACCAACCATCATCATCTTTGGCCCAAAAATACCATTTATAAAGACATGGGAGCAACAAGCATCAGGACAAGATTAAAATTACAATTAAAATTGCATTTGGCACACATTTGATTTTAGGTTTAGATACCACCTTGATGGTTACATTTAATCATTTTAGAACATGAGAAAGAAAAAGACAAAAATCCACGTAGTTCGTTGAAGCAGACCAACCAACCTTCTTGAAGGCATCGTTCATTGTTACAACATTGACCATTATCCACCAACACCTAAGGTAAAAACTTATATACTAACCAGAAAAGGAATATTTTCCATCAAAGACACAGAGCCCAACACCTCTCCATCACACTAGCAAGAAATATTTCTACATTAGCACCAAAGACAAAAAACCATATACATGTTGAAGAGGATGAGTTTGTTGTAGTGGTGATGGTGTCATCAAAAATAAAAATAGGGTTGAGATGCTACTCCAATTTGTCAACATCAGAGTATGCCCACCTGCTTCGTGTTCATGCTAAAAATGGAGGAGCTACTACTCCTCCCTCATAAAAATACTCATGTGGCACTAGAGAAAGAAGTTAATGGCCATAGTCTAGGTCAATATCTTCTCCACCCGAAGGGTTGTCGAAAATCTCAATGGGGGAGTTGTGCCTCTCTAGATAAGC
Source organism: Sequoiadendron giganteum (assembly GCA_007115665.2). NCBI lineage: Eukaryota > Viridiplantae > Streptophyta > Pinopsida > Cupressales > Cupressaceae > Sequoiadendron > Sequoiadendron giganteum. The sequence continues at coordinate 487,101,369 of CM021100.1, read as the reverse complement.
CTTGTGATACTTATCCTTCTTCTTTTCTTTCTTTTTAAGATTAACTAATTCATTCTTTTTAAACTTGACCAATTCTTCTAAAATAACCCTACTCCTAAAATTTTAGGTGCTCTCAACATCACCCTTTTTATTTTTACCATGGGCACTCCTCTTTCCCATTGGTGATGTAGAAGCTATGGGTATTTCTTGTTCATTTTCAGATATTTCCTCTTGAAATTCCAACACACTAAGTCTACTAGACCTCCTAATTGGTTGGACAAAAACACCTGAATTATGCATTCTTTCAAGACATAGGGTAAGGAATAGAAAGTCTTAATTATGAGAAGACTCAGCAACCTAAGCTCTTGAATTGAATTTATAGGAAATGAAACCCTCAAACCCAAATAATTTCTACCAGCCCCAATGATAAGTATAGACAATCGAAACTCTTACTATCCTAGAAATATGAAACTATTAAACCAACTAATGCATGACCCAAACACAACTCATTTGAAAATTAACTTACCTAGGATAAACACTTGCATACCTCTATAATTAAAAACCTAAGACTAACATGCTTCCTCTTTGGCTCACACTTCTCAATTCTTGATGGCTACAAATGGTGAGATAAAATGGCAGGAAAACCACATTAAGTATAAAAATCAGGAGTGTGTAGCCGTTAATGATCAAGGAGAGCCTCATACGAGTGAGCTGACAACTTTGAATCTGGCTCATTGATCTTTTTGGATTTAAAACACCATTAATGGCAATCCTCAAGCATCACTTCTAGCTTATACAACTTATGCCTCAAAAATGATGATACCACCTTAGAAAGCTGCCATGTTTACCCTTAATTTCATTAGTGGTCTTTGATTTGACAATCAACATGCATCACCATCATGGTCTATGATTTTCATTTACATCAATGAGGTACAAAGAGTTAGAAATAAAAATATATTCCCCTAAACATTCTATCACCCATCGCGGATCTGCCTTCCTTTTCTAAAGTTCAATCATTGATGAGAGCACTTGCGCGATGACATCTTGACCATTGGCTCACTTTCGACCTTTTCTAATCTTCACATTACATCACACATCACTAATTTATGTTTGAAATTCTAGACCATTCCAATGATATATTAAAAGTAGCGATGGAACTAGATCAGGCCATGTGCATCCTTAACTTCAAAATCAATGGCACAAAAATTTCACCGTTTCACCTCTTTAAAATAGCAATGACTCATTAGGATTAGGGACCTCATCACTCATCACCAATTTGAACAAGATAAGCGCACAACTACTCACGATGAGTGATGAAAAGTAATACATAGATTCCTAAGGTCATCTTACATCATTAATTCAAAACTCAAAGCTCAATAGAAATTAACATCACGTATTGCTGATATGAATGAAATGTTCTCAAAGCACTCCACAATGAGAGATGGAAAAAGGCGGTGGATGAGACTTAAGTGAAATAATTTGCACTTTCTGATAAGTTACATTGGGAAAGGGAACCACCTAGTACAACATATAAAAGGGCCTTAAAGGGCTTAAAACATGTTATTTCAAAGGATGTAAAGGCCTAATAGGGCCAATCGATCAAACTTATATAAAATAAAAGTATTTCAGACCTAGGCATGATGGGTCGGTAACTTCACATGCTTTAATGGATCAAGGTATTTTAACATGACTGGGATGGGAAATAGAAGGTAAAGGATAGATCATAACATTGACAAGGGCTAAGACTTTAGGGTTTGCAGGAGAGATCTTGACAACAAAATCCCAAGGCAATAATAGTGGGCAAAACCCTAAGTCTAGATATTTGAAACTCACCGAATTTTGTAAAGTTTAGAAATAGAACCAAAATTTTTTAGGGGTTCCATCACATCTTATACCATGCACAATACACTTGGAACCCTCTTAACTACTTTAGTGCAAGTTTGAACCAAGTTCCTTATATCACTAAAGTGGGGGCTAAATGTAGTAACAGAAAAATATCCCTTTTTCCTTACTTAATTTGGGAATAAATATTATTATTTAGTGAGCCTAATGTTGCCTTATTTTAGAGTTGTAATATGTTTTTCATATTCACATTAAGTTTAGGGCCTTTTTCAACTAAATGGACTTAATTTTGCCTTATTTAGAGTGTTGTAAAGTGTATCTTTACACTTTCACATTAATCTACGACTTTATTAATTATCTAGGGTTAATTTTCCTTAATTGGCCCCTCTAATTCAAATCTAAGCCTAATTGAATGTGAATGGGTCCTCACTTCTAACCTAAAACCCCTCTTTTGGATTTTTTTTTATTTTTTTTAATGATTTGAAATCCATGATTCAATGGTGGCTTGTGATATTTGAATTTTGGCAATTAATTATAAGATATATATAAATACAAGGTTATTTCACTATGTTTCATCCTAGATCTTCATAATCAATCAAGTGTACTTTCACAAGAGCACTTCAAGAGCATTCAAGAGAATTTCTAAAGCATTCAAAGGAAGATTTGTAGATGATTATTATATAAATCAAGATTCGTATTATCATGTCAAAGATGTAATGCATCATACATGTTTTTGAGCTAATGTGTTGTTGTAGCATTCAAGATCAATCAAGCATATTCAAAGGCATTGTTTCTATCAAAAGTTCATTTCAAGATATACATTCATTGAGGCAACTTCATTACAGATTTATCTAAGGTTTAAATAAGGTGTGGTGAGTTGTGGCATTGCATTTGGTCATTCATAATTCCCTTATGTTTTCACTCATTTCAAGGTTTAACTACCAAAATGTGGTTTCACAAAGAAAACATCACTTTTCTCTCCTTTGATGTGTGATTGGAGGTTTCAAGTTGAAGATAATTTGGAGAGAGCAATTACAAAAGTTGCAAAGAAAGTTGTCAAACCACAAAAACTAAGCTATAGGATTTATTTCTGACTTTCCCAGAGTGGTGAACAAGAATCTGGGAGTGCATACTACAAGGAACAAAACCTAGAAATTGATTTTCTAGAGCCCTAGCCAAGACCCATTCTCCATAGGGCGAATGAGTGCTTAGTGAGCCATGAAAAGGCACTTTTTGCAACAAGTACACATCATTTTACCCTCATAAAACCTACATTTAACTATTATATCAATTAGGTTTAATTTTTGTTACTCAATTACACACTATTTCTTACATATTGAATGAAATACTAGGAAGTAGTTACATATTTCATCAATTCATTTTGGTGAACCTATTTTTCTATGTTTCATTATGGTGAACTTGGCCTTGTACATCCAAATTCTAAAAATTAGAGTCCATTCAAACCTTAGATCTAGGATTTGTATTAGTTCACATTTCATTGCATTAGTTTTTATTTCATCTAAGGTTGTTAAAATTTCATTATTTTGCATTGTATTTTAGGTGTAAACTTGCATTTTTCATTCATTTTAAATTTGAAAATTCCAAGAAAATTGCATGCATATTACATTAATTTTGCATAGTGTTTGCATACTAATGTATTTTTCATAATTCATATTCAAAAATTGGAACAAAATTTCATTTAAAAAGGAGTCATATAGTTCATAATTTGTCATCAAATTTTAGAAAATTTGGTTCCAAAAATACTAGTTTGAAACCTGAAACAAAGAACACATCTCATTACTCAAAAATTGCATTTTTCATTTTCAAAAAAACTTTTATAGGGACCCATTCACCATTGGGAAACTGAGTCATTGGAAGCCTACAAAATTCAATTTTCTAATTTTTTGGTCTTTTTTTGCACTTCCTAGGCTTGTTGCTAATCTATTGTATCAGTATGAAAAGTTTCAAGAATTTTTGTTTTATGTATCTAAGTCAAATCATCTATTTAGTGTAGTAATTTTTAAAGCATTGCAAATATTATTTCAGTATTAAAAATCATAATATATGTTAGAAAATTTTTTACATCTTGAAGCATTGCATAAGTGGGATAGATTACTTGTCACAGTGATAGTATCCTTCTTTTCCAAGTTTGCAAAGAAAAAATGCATTAGAAAGCATGCTAGTCATGACAATATCTTAGTGAAAGAGATTGAACCTGTTGAAATATTCCATGCTACCACATTTCCCATCAACCCCTCATCCCCGAATATCTCTCCTATTTATGTGTGTGTTTTAGTGAAATAGGATGTAAGGATAGATAATCATAAAAAATGATAATTGTTCTTCTCTAGATACCTCTCCTATTAGTGATGAAGGTATCTTTCTAAAAGAAGATAAAATCATTGAGAATCATCATAGTATTGTTTTTCCCTCTCCTCCTCCCCCTTTGGAAGATATTGTGACACAATAATATGAGATCATTGACCCCACTTCACCTAGTCTCCATTCATCTCCCAACACCTCCCCTACTTGTGAAAATGCTTTAGTGAAAGATGATATAATCATAGAAAATAGTGAAAATCACATTTGTGAGGAGGATATAGGTTGGTGTTGAGAGATTCAATTATTGAGAGATATGAAAATCCTACCTCTCCTACCTAGGAAGACATTATAGGACATAGGGATGTAATTATAGAAAACCATGACAATCAAATTTTTTCTTCTCCTAGATGTGAAATACATAGTTTGGTGTTAGAAGACACACTTATTGAGAGTCATGAGAATCTTTTTCGTCCATTTATTAATGCTCCTACCATTTGGAATGATCTATTTGAATGAAAAATTCCAATCATTGGTAGGAATAACAATGATAGTTGTTCTTCCCTTGGTGCCTCCCCTATTTGTGATGATGTTACTTTATAAAATCTAACCCTGGAATGTAGCTCTCCTACTTGGGTGGATATTATGGTACAAAAGAATGAGACCTTTAATAAAAATGATGAAATCATGTACAATCATTACAATCAAATTTTTCCTTCTCCTAATATCTATCTTATTTGAGACGAAGATCTAATCGATGAAACCCATGAGAATCCTATTTATTCTCTTCCCCTAGGGAAAACATTATTGAGCAAGATAACTCCATCATTGATAAGAAATAAAATCCAACCATTGATAGCTCCATTGTAATGACATTATTTGAGAATAACCAACCATAGAATGTCATGCACATCTAATTTGTTGATCTCCTAAAAACTCTCCTACTAGGGAAGAGATCAGGGTACAAGAAAATGAGAACATTGAAACATTTCTTTCAAATAATAGTGATATAGCTTCCTTAGAGAAAGATGATGTAGTGACATTAGACTCCCCTTCACTAAGAAATCATGAAAATAAGGATAAGTGTGTTTAGGTTATGAAGATTTGGAATCCCTCGAGTCCTCTAATTCTTAGAAATCCTACAAATCCTTTAATTATTGGACCACCTAAGCCTCAACTTATCATTTATTCACCCTCACAACAACCTAAAGTTGAAATTAAACTTATGCTTATCTTAGAACCATCTAAAAGGAAACTTGATAATGCTAATTTTTCGTAGGAACCGAGTTACAATACCATTTCTCATACACATAACACTAGTAACAATACATAACCAAGAAAAACAACTCCAACATCCTTCCCATTGCCTCAACCTATCTTACCTAGTGCTCCTTATTTTCCATTAGAAAGTGGAAAGGAGTATGATCGCGTCGAACAACTTGAGAATACTCATGCTAAGATATCCTTATGGGACCTTATTGAAGGATCACCTATTTATCATAGTATGCTTCAAAGTGCCTTACAAAAATTTCCTACCCCTCCTAGTGTGCAACCAAATGATCTAGCCACCCAAATTCAAGCTATAACTCCAGTCAACTTAGACATTAATTTTCATCAAGATGAGTTACCTTAATTAGAAGTGTAGAAACAAAATTAAGCTTTCATAATAATAGCCCACGTTAATCAAATTGTGATAAAGTGAACCCTTGTTGACAATGATTCAACCCTTAATATGTGTAGTGTGATCCATTTGGAGAATATTCATATGAATAAGTGTCACATTTTCCCCAATTCTTTGTCTATCCATAGATTCAATAACATATTAAAACAAACGCTTGGATTCATCACATTAACTATTAAATTTAGGAAGTTTACATTACAAAATATGGTCCATGTTATGCCTTCAAATCTTTCATATAACATTCTTTAAGGTAGACCTCAGATTCATGCAATGAATGGGGTGCCTTCTACCCTTCATTGTAAAATGAATTATGTTTACAACTACAAAGTGTATACAATAAAATCCAACCTTGAACCAAATAGTTATTTGAGCATTGAGAAAAATAAGTAAAATCCTTTGAGGACACTGAAACCAACTACACAAGTGGAACTCGTGCAAGAGAAAGGCAAAGAAAAGAATATTGACGAAATCACAAAGTTATTGGAAGATGGTTTGGGTTCCTTAGATTTTATACCTACATTCATGGGAGAATACAAGATCAAACAAAGGAGTCTAGAAAAGGAAAATAAAAAGTGGTAATGTCAACAAAAAATTCAATGCAATCTTCTTAAAAGCATCCACTTCAACCACTTTAGAAGAAATGAAAACATACATGACAAAATTTTATGAAGTTGATTATAAACAATGACCGAATCTGAAGAAATGAAAAATATTTATGGAAGAAGTTATGAACTTATGAAACAACTTGGTTATAGTGGAAAAGGATGTGGTGCTAGAGAACAAGGTATTTGTGTCCCTATAGAGACTAATACACAATAAATTACTAGTGGTCTTGGTTATTTTCCCTCTACAAAGACAAAAAAGCCTTCACTCAATATGAACACTCTTACAAAGGATTCTTCTAAGACAACTTTAACCTGGGTGCATCCTGAGCTAATAGAAACTAGTGGTCTTCATTATTGTCTTTTGAAAGTAATGAATGAATCAAATAAATATTCACTTAATATAAATTTAATCTTGCAAAACACTAATGATTGGAGTTCATTAGATTTTACACCCTTTGTTCAAGGAGAGTACAAAATATCACAATCTAAAGAGTCTTATGTAAGTATGACACTTTGTACTAAGCAAGAGATATCTTTGATGAAAAATAAAGGAACTATTGATCAAGAAGGTATTTGGTTGAGAATCATCCAAGATCATTTGATATGTCTCCCTTCGAGAACACAAAAGAAATTTAATTACAAGAGTTCATTTTGTGCATATCATATATTTCATGTTCATTCTACTAATGAATGTAAGGCTTTGAGTAATAAAATTCATCTTAAGGATTGTGGTGCTCTTCCTTGTGTTGAAGCACCTTGTTTCTCTAATTTTTAATGATTTTCAAGTTTCTCTTCAATCATCTTAGCTTACCCTTATCTTGCACTAAGTGGAGAGAATGCGGTTAGTTAGCATTTCCTTATATGGCACTTGTGGTTGTCTCTTTTGGCTAGTTGACCAATTTCCATGGATGTATAAGAGCAAACTTGGGATGTGGATGAAATTCTTTAAGCTAGCTCACATGTCACATACTAAGTTATCTTTAGTATTGCATTTTGGGGGCAACCCTTTTATCATTGAGGTAGTTTCATTTGGAAACATACGACCTGGCATAGGGATTTTCAAATAATATATCATGTCTTTTTCTTCTACTTTGAAGTGGATTTCTCACAACAAAGGTGTTTGCAATCACTTTAAAGTGGGGCCATGCATTGACACTCATATTTCTATCCATGATTTTATTTTTTCTTGTGATGTATATTTTTCTTGGTGGTGTCATTTGGTTTGATATCCTCTGAGAGCATGATATTTATTTGATTGTCCTCCATTGGAGACATTAGGCACAATGTTCCCTAAGAAGAGACCTTCCCCGAACTAAGAAAATATCCCTTTGAACACAAACCTTTACTTGCATGTAGTTCATAAGCTCAAAGTTTCATTTTGTGGCACCCTATTGAAGTTATCATAGTGATAGCTTTGATACGGTTTGTGCGATGAGAAGCTGACACAAAGGCATGAATTTCTCATTGTACGGTGAGAGCTGACAAAGAGGCATGACTTTCTTACGAAGAAATTTTTATGGGGGCTCACCTAGTGGATTCCCTAAGGTTCCATTCGCATGAAGTGAGTGCGGATTTGGTCAAATAGCTGAGACTTGATCCATATTGAGTTTGATAGACTATTGAGGCTTGATCCACCGCTCTTTATTTTGATTTTTTGTTTTGTTTTTGTTTTTGTTTCTTTTAGTCTTTGGCATTGTATGTTTGTTTATCTTGTCTTGATGTTGCATATTATAACCTTGTGTGTGTCCCTTTGTGCTTATGTTGGTTTGACATAGGATCATGGATCATGAGGGCTTGATTACCCTCCTTGATCTTTGTCATCCTATACCATCCATATTGGTACACTTGGACCCCTCTTAACGACTTTAGTGTGAGTTTGAACCAAGTTCCTCATCTCACTAAAGTGGGGGCTAAATGTAGTAACAAAAAAAATCCCATTTTCCTTACTTGATTTGGGAATAAATATTATTATTTAATGAGCCTAATGTTGCCTTAATTTAGTGTTGTAATATGTATTTAATATTCACATTATTTTTAGGGCCTTTTTCAACTAAATGGACTTAATTATGTCTTATTTAGGTTGTTTTAAAATGTATCTTTACACTGTCACATTAATCTAGAGCTTTATTAATTAATTGGGGTTAATTTGTCCTAATTGGCCCCTTTAATTCAAATCTGAGCCTAATTAAATATAACTTTTGAAGGATAAAAAAAACATTCATAAATTCCATTACAAATCACATAATTTTAGAAGGTGTGTGTCCTATGTTAGTGACCTAGGACCCATTCACCATGTGTCAAATGGGTCATCACTAGGTCCTAGAACCCTATTTTGACATAACATTGTAAATTTTCCAAAGTGCATGTCCTAGGTGAGTGACCTAGGACCCATTCGCCACATGGAAAATCATTCCTCACTTAGACCTAGAACCCCTCTTTTGGATTTTTTTTTGGTGGTATTTTAATGATTTGAAATCTATGATTCAATGTTGGCTTGTGATATTTGAATTTTAGGAATTAATGATAAGATGTGTATAAATATAAGGTTATTTCACTATGTTTCATCTTAGATCTTCATAACCAGCAAGAGTACTTTCACAAGAGCACTTCAAGAGCATTGAATATAATTTCTAGGGCATTCAAAGGATGATTTATAGAGGATTATTGTATAAATCAAGATTCATATTATCATGTCAAAGACATAATGCATCATTCATGTTGTTGAGCTAATGTGCTAATGTAGCATTCAATATCAATCAACCATATTCAAAGGCATTATTTCTAATTAATGTTCATGATCAAGATCTACATTCATTGAGGCCACTTCATTGTAGATTTATCTAAGGTTTAAACAATGTGTGGTGAGTTGTGAAATTGCATTTTTTCATTCATCACTCCTTTGTGATTTCACTAATTTCAAGGTTCAATTACCAAAAGGGGGTTTGACCAAGGTAAACCCCTATTCCCTAACCAAAAATCACTTTTTTTCCCTTTGATGTGTGATTGTGGGTTTTAGGTTGAAGATAATTTGGAGAGAAAAATTACAAAAGTTGTCAAAGTTTCAATGAAAGTTGTCAAATCATAGAAAATGAGCTACAAGATTTATTTTTGGCTTTTCAATAGTTCCTGACTAGAATCTAGGAGTGCAGAATGAGAGGAATAGAACCTAGAAACTAATATTCTAGAGCCCTAGCTGGAACCCATTCTCCATATGGTGAACGAGTGATTAGTGAGCCATGAAAAAACACTTTTTGAAATAGATACACATCATTTAACCCTCTTAAAACCTATCTTTTAACTATTAATATCAGTTAGGTTTAATTTTTGTTACTCATTTACACATTATTGCTTACATATTGAATGAAATATAGAGAATTAGATTCCATCAGTTCATTTCAGTGAACTTATTGTTCTATGTATCAATTTAAAAAATAGAAGGTTAAAATGTCAGAAGCTTTATTGATAGGTTCACCAAAATTTTATGAAATATACCTCACTCCAATAGGCCTACTCAGTCTAATCTAGCATCCACCTTCATGCTTGTCCTACCTCCTATAGTTCATTTCCTCTTGAAGAGGAGAAACATAGTTGAATTTGAAGTTGTAAAAACTAAATCCACAAGGATTGAATGGATTTATCAATGTCTAGGTATCATGACTATCTAGGAGATGAAAATTTTGCAAGCCCAAGCCTCATTCCTAGGGAGATCCTAAGAATGTTAAGTAGTGATGATTCTTCTATGACTAATTCCCCAAGTTGGACCATGGCACATCAAGGAGAATTTTCAAACACACTCAGAGTGGGAAGCGAAAGTGAAGTGTATAGTGAAATCTTTAGGCATGAAGAAGAAGATTTAGATAGTACTGGAAGTCTTCCTTTTTGTAGTACCACAAGTCTTTCCTTAGAGCCTATTATCTCTACATAGGAAGACATAGGGAAACCACCTAGTTCTGAGAGGTAGGTAAATTTAGTAACTCCTAAATGTGAGATACCTATTTGTGAGGTTGAAAAAATAATTAATTAGTCTATTCAGTCAACTATGAGTGGTGAAAAGCTAAAAGCATACGAGAAAAAAAAGCTTGAGGTTAGGGATTCTCCTATCTTGAAGCATAGTAAAGGAGACCATAACCATGAAATTTAAACATCAAAGGGAGGGGAAATAATAAAAGAGATATATATTGGTCAAATATTGTATTATAAGATTCTTCTTGTTTCATAAGGACCTTGGAGTTTCTTGATAAGCAACAAATCCTGACAAAAGTTATATTTGTTTGTTGGTTCGATGGAGGAATGAGTAATTCAAAAAGTGCACATGAAGGTCTAATCCATGTGGAGCTTACTCTAATTAATGACGCACCTATATTGAACAAGGGAAATGAGGTGGCTTATGTTTCCTCCTTACAAGTTGACCAGTGTTCGAGTGGGTATGCTCTGTTTGTTTCAATTAGTGGGGTGACTCTTTTGAAGACTAAATTACCCAAATAAGAAGCTAAAGATGTAACTTGGGGCCTTTTCCTACAAAATTTGTTCTAGACATGTAATATGGAATATCCTTTCAATGATGAGGGGATGGGAAAAACAACCATTCATCATGTAAGTTTCTTCTCCCTTTAGTTGATTCTTTTGAATATGTAGATAAGAAAAAATCATGTTCCTCTTAGTCATCATGGGTCATACTTTCCCTAGTCAATTAATGGATCTGCATAAAAAAACAAAAAAATTTATGGTTGTTAGGTGTTCCTTACCTTGTATATAGCTTTATTAGGTTTTCCATTTGTTTGTTTTGGCTTTTCCCATTTTTGGTGTGTGTCCTATCTTTGGTGTTTTGGCATCCTTTTATTCATGATTGTGGCTCTATTTCCCAATGAATAAGGGACTGGTATGCAATATTTTGAGTTTAGGTTCATGTCTTGATCCTTCATAAGTCATATTCCCTAGTTAGAGTGAGCTATTGCAATCAATTTATTAGGCCCCTTCAAATAAGATAAATTGCACCTTCTACTTCATTTAAAAGTTGGAAGTTCTATCTTGTAGGCCTTTTTCTTTAGTTTACAAACCAATCTTGGAAGTTGACTGAGTTTAATATTTATTTCCCACCTAAAATTTCTAGGGACTTAAGATCTTTTGTGTTGGAATATTTTCTATGCTTGTTATTCCACCCTCAGTTACCAAAATATATTTATGCTTGATTAAGTGAATCAAGGAAAGAAAATATGAATAATAAAGGGAGTTGGAAAATTATTGTGAATTTCAGAAACCTTTTTCAATTCATGATAGGGTTCCCAAAAATTCATTATTCTTGTTGTTTCTTTCAAAGCTAAGGATGGTCACTTTTATAAATGTCGGTGAAAAGGGGAGATAGATATATTTAAGCACTTCAAGCCCTACTATAGTGTCATAGAGTATAAATAGGTTTCCATGACTAGGGTGGACTCCAAATCTATTTTTAAAACTCTACCCAAAACCTCATAACTAGTGCATTCAGAACCAAATAATGCTTCATCAATAGAGATGTATTTGCAAAGAGGAAAGATACTTGCAAAAATAAAATTTATACGAAGAGAGACATCCATAAATAATAGATTCATTCACCATGAGAATAAAAAGGAAATGGATTATTACCAGAAAATATGAGTATGAAATATAATAGAAGATTGCAATAACACCCGCATTACACAAAGCAATTCAAAAGCCAAAATGATATATATATATGTATGCATATATATATGTATATATGTATATATATGTAAATATATATACATAAATATATATATATATATATACATATGTATATATATGTATGCATATATATATATGTATACATATGTATCTATATATATTTATGTATATATATGTACATATATATACATTCAGATATATATGTAGTAATGGAGAAAGTATCCCTTTTCCATAATTCAGAATAATTAACAATAAATGAGCCTAATGTTGCTCTAATTTAGTGTTGTAATGTGTTTTCAGATTCACATTAATTTTAGGAACCTTTTTAATAAAATGGACTTAATGATGCCCTATTTAAGGTGTTGTAAACTGTTTCTTTACACTTTCACACTAATATAGGGCATTAATTATTGAATTGAGATTAATTGAGCTTAATTTTCCCCTTAAATTCAAATCTAAGCCTAATTAATTGCATTTTCTAAGAGATAAATCTCAACACTTATTAATAAAATTTCACAAAACTTAATTTTTCAAGGTTTGTTTCCTAGGATAGTAATATGGGACCCATTCACTACTTGGTGAATGGGTCCTCAGTAGGTCCTAGGACCCCCTTTTGGCATGTTATTTCACAATCTTTGAAATAGGTCCTAGTTAAGTATGGTAGGACCCATTCACCCTATGGCGAATGGGTCCACCTTAACTTAGGACACCCCTTTTGAACATATTCTTGGTGGGATTTTAGTAATTTCAAATATAATATTTGTATTCCAAGGTTCAATTGAGGATTGGTGAGTTGTTACACATTGTTGTTCATTCATCTTTCCTTCATGCATTATTTCATTTCAAGGATTAAATTACCAAAATGGGTTTTGTCCAAGGAAAACCCCTCTTACCTAAAAATAAACAATTTTTCTTCTCTCTTGATGTGTGATTGCAGATTTTAGATTCAAGATCAATTGGAGAGAAAAATTGTCAAAGTTGGAAAGTTGATAAAGTTGTCATCTTTCTTGCAAGATCATAGAAATTACCCTACAAAATTTATTTCTAACTTTTGGGAATTGAACACCTAGGATCTTGGAGTGTAGATATTGAGCAACAAGATCCCAAAGCTACTTTTTTAGAATGCTACTAGGGACCCATTCACCATTGGGTGAATGAGTCCTTAATGACACTTGGAACAACACTTTTCCAAAAAGTTACACATAATTTCAGCATCTGAAACCTTCCTATTTGTTGTTATAATAGTTAGGTTTTATTTATTGTTATTTAAGCATTTTACCTCTCATAATTGAGTGGAACATCTAATCAAAAAGTACAATGTGAATCCATTTAATAAATCATATTTTTTGGGTTCATCTCCCCCTTTTTTATATGTTTCAATATATATATATATATATATATACATATTATATATATAAATATATATATATATATATGTATACATATACATATTCATAGATATATATATACAAATATATATATATATATGTGTTCTATGTTACATCACAAAAAACTAGGAGAGATTTTTTATGACAAGGGGTCTTAAAATTTGAGAGTGAAAATGAGGAACCTAATGGCCTCAATAACTTCTTGTGGGTGCTCATTCTGTGCAAGAGAAAAGAGGTTTTCATTAAACTCGACAAAGTGGGAAAAGGTTCCCATATTGTTACCCTTAAGTCCAGAATGTAGTAGGGCAAATTCTTGACCAACTCACTCATTGTGCAATGTTGAAGTAATGTAAATTGCATTGCCTAGTAAACCCACATGCGGATGCATATATAAACCCCTTAGCGCATGTTTGACACACAACAAATACCTTGGCCTCACTAGAAACTTAGCAACACACATCCCTATTCAAATCTCTTAGAGGTGCACATAATATTGTAAGGGAAATGCTCAAGGAGACCTGAGTTATGGACATGCACTTGAGGCATGTAGTGCTCACCAATAAGCTTCTAGATCACCTCCTCCTCCATGTCACTAAGGATGATGAAGATATATCTAAATTGGTCTACAACCAACTTATGCACAACACTACACTCAATACCCTCAATGACCAAAAAAAACAATCCTAATCTCAAAAGCTCCATTACTGAAGTACACAACATGATTAAAGGTGAAATTTAAATTATGAAAAAGATCAGTGACAAGGTTCATTCATAGAATGGTGAGAGAAAATTAGAGGAGCTTACTTGAAGGAAATAAATGTTGAAAGTACATTCACATTACCTAAAATTTAAAGAATTCGGTAAGGTGATGTGATGAGAATTTAGTAAATTATATTCAGAAATAAAAAAAATCCTTTGCATTTAAATAATTTGCATGAAAACATACTTAAGTGGAATGCAAACAGCCACAAAAAATGGAAGGTGGTGGACATTTTAGATGAGTGCATGCCATAGGGCTTGCTTATAGTAGGTGTCGATTCAATCCTTTTTCATATAAATTAGAAATAGTGATGTAATCATAACCACCCTAAAAAATAGCTATTAGTGACCACATTTTCATAATCTAAAAAAAAGTAGCTAGTTTCCAACAAGAAATTTATTCAGCTAGACGATAGTTAATATTCAAGAATATTTTCAAGAAAAATGGACTGTTATGATGCAAAATTTTAAATATACCTCTGTTGGATATTGCAAGGGTATACATTTTTTGATCCCCCTTGCACTGTGATGCATAAATGAGAATCAATCATAATTAAATGATCAATTTTGTAGTTTCGTATTTTACTGTGAATGTTTATTATCTATGCGCAATAAATTTGTGAATAGAAGACTATTTTTTATGAATTAGTCTATGAGCTTAGATGACCATTTTAATATTCCTTTCCTATGAGGAAGTGTTGTTCTATTGCATTTTATTAATTTATTTATACTGAATGCTAAGTTGCGATTATTTGAGTCAACAAGCTCTTAATAATCTAGTCTATGAGCTATGATATTGATTGTTTGCAAGTCCAATTTCAAGCATTAAAGTTTTCTTTAGTTTAAAATAATTTTTCATAGCATCTATTTTCATTTATATGGATAGATGTTAGTTTCCCTTTCTTTCTTTCTCATCAATATCATACCCCACTTTCTTTACATTTCAAAAATCTAAAACTTGTATCAGAAGAGGGAGCTATACCTCAATTAAAATTGAGAGGAAGATCACCAATGCAATGGTGATCTCTCAAACTATTATTGATCGATTACTCCCTATTTGGGTAATATAGAGTCATTTTGAGTCAATTATTTAATGGAAAAATATGTCAACCAACAATAATCAACGAAAATATGACTAATGTAGTAGATCCCTCTTTCCTTACTACCATTATCATGTTGAGCTAGAAATGTTACTAAAGAATGATGTGATGCAGAAATATGAAAAAAAAGGCCCATTAATATTGTATAACAAACATTAAGATGGGAGGATTAGCCAAATAACTCTTGATAGACCCAAAATCCTTGTTTCATTCATCATCCGATTAAAAAAAGAAAACGTTCCTCAAAAAAGACATGAATGGAAGAGTATGACCATCTAATTGAGATTTGAATCTATGAATTTCTTGAATCTTCCCTTGTAAAATATGTAGTTGAGATATGTTCTTAGGTTGATGCATGTTAATAATCACCTTGATCTCGTGAAGGTCAAGGATCCCCAATCATCAACTAGAAACAAATTTAGTTTAGGAGAAGAAATAAAAGGAGCACATTTATTATTTTCTTTTTCAAGAGGATATTCTTTAGGGGAATATTTCTCAAGAGTGTCCTTTGTAATAGGTACTATTGGAGTAGATGTCAATGCATTGAAAGATAATGAAGAAATACCTTTTTTTTAGAGTAGGTGTAAATGAAGTTTTACTAGCAGTTGTCATCTCAAATAAGTGTACACCATCAAGGAAAAACTTGATTCTAATCACCTCATTATTACAAAAAAAACTTCACAAATTGGTGCAAAGTAGAAGAAATTGCTCTGAAAGCAAGAATCCATTGCCTCCTAGGAGAAGATTATATGGTAAAGATCATGGCATAATATATACCAACGTGGGTACAATAATGGGTCCCAAACTTAAAGGAAAGATTGCCATACCTAAGGATTATCAATCAACATTATCAAACCCACAAATATATAAGGAGGAGGAAACTAGGGAAATTGAATTAAATTTTATTTTAGGCAATAAATTTATACTACATAAATTGAGCATTGAAATGGTTTAAATGAGAGCACGTATAATGTTAATATTATTAAGGTAAACTATTATCATCAAAGGATATACTTGATTTTGCACTTATGGAGGCAAGAGTTAATACGGATGGAATGTAATTGTCAGAGAATCCAAATGAATATGATCTATCAATGTATTAACATTTGTTAGGCTAGAGGAGGAAAGAAAATTATACTTTACAAGGATTCCTAAAGCATACCCTAGTAGTTTGAAGTAAATCAAAAAGTGACTCTTAGTGGGAGTGACTGAAAGTGCTCGATAAGATCACACTTTCCTAGTTGCTTAGTTGTAGTTATAGGTTCTTGAGGGAGGCTTGG
Source organism: Sequoiadendron giganteum (assembly GCA_007115665.2). Classification (NCBI taxonomy): domain Eukaryota; kingdom Viridiplantae; phylum Streptophyta; class Pinopsida; order Cupressales; family Cupressaceae; genus Sequoiadendron; species Sequoiadendron giganteum. Next base: position 487,084,737 of record CM021100.1, on the reverse strand, counting down.
TTGGGAAGGCGGTAAAGAAGTACGTTGATTAACATTATACTGATTCCTTCGATTATTGTAAGTATGGGCTACCACTCTATAAGAGGAAGCCTTAGATTGGATGACTCTCATGTAAATATCTGGTATATCACTTTCAATAGGAATGCCATGAATAGAATGAATCCTTTTAGGAGAAGGGCTAGCTAGAGTAACATAAATGATTGGTCTATTGGGTATTTGAGTGGTTGTAGAGACAATGATTATGTTTATGGATTTCTCAACTTGCGAAGAAGAATGTTTTAATGGAAAAAATTTCTTATCAAACTTTTCAATGGAAGGAGATACCTATAAGAAATAATTTAGGGTTATATATAACATATCAAAATCCTACTCTAAAATTGCATTATCAAAATAATTTAAAATTTTGAAGAAAGATATCAGACATGATTTTTTTCACATTGGGTTCACCAAAAATTTAGAGGATATTCACTACCCTCAAGACAATAGGGTCGAAAGGATAAAATATCCCTCAATTATCTCAAAATACACTACTCAAGTAACAAGATAAATGATGAATGTTTACACAATTTAACTAAATTGACACTAATTTTTGAATAATAAGAATATTAAAACCACTTAATTACATGAGTAAATGATATAATTAAATCCTTTTATATACAAAAAAAAGAGTACAAAAACCATAGATTATACCTTAAAGTGGATTAGCTCTCACACTTAGATGCCAACACACTACATGGATGTCTACATGCTACATTGTCATCTTTGATGAAACAAGTAGTATAAATCCAAAACATAGAATATCCAACTCATTGAATTTGTTCATCTATATATATATATATAAAAGAAAATAAATGGTGGTAGTTGTCTAGAGGCTTACCTCATTCAGACCACTATTCTGATGCTTTTACCTTGATGGATAGATAGATAGGATTAAGATATAAAAAATGCACAAAGAAATGATATGTGATAGAAGAAAACCCCAAAATGGAGAAGAATTCCTATCATGAATATGTCACAATTCCTCCTCATATACAAAATGATGAAGTTTCAACTCCAGCAAATACTAAAAATACTACTAAGGAAGAGAACACTAAAAAATGATGATATAGAGAATGAAGAAGAAAAGTTTGATGACGAAAAGGAAGAAGAGCACAAGGATGAAGATGAAAAAGATAATGATGCATCTAGAGATGAAAAAAATACAAACCAATAGACTTTGGTACCATAGAGGACAAGGGAAAGGTTATGGAAGTTACTAAGGCTTTTCATGAATCTTCCAGATCCTCTAGGGATTCCTTGAAGAATATTTTGAGCATGCAACCTAAATTTAAACTTGTTGCATCATCCCAATTGCTACAAATATTGATGCAACAAGGAAATATGGATTTGGACAAGATATATCCCACCCACAAGCTACAACTAGGAGACATGTTCCATGCATCCACAAGGAAGGAGATCATTGAATCACATTGAAAAGGAGTGGAGAATTAATGGATGAAGTAGTTAAGGTATTTCAAAAGAACATACATGGAACAAACATTGACACTACACTATCTAGCATAAAAAATTTCAAACTGTTAATTGATTCTTCCAAAAATTATGCATCTAGTCTAAAGGATGAAGTTGAGAAAGAAGTGGAGGAAAGATCAAGTGAAAATAAGATGTTAGAGATAATAGAGAAATGCGCAATTGTACATAAAAAGTTCTTTGAATTACTAAAGGATGCAAAAGGATGCATTTTGATGAGGCTAATGCATTATATCAATATAATATGAAGTGGACCAGAGCCACACAAAGAATAAGAAAGGAGATGGAATCCATTAACTCCCAAATTAATTCTTCGTGTAGTGCATATGATTTGGTTGTTGACCTCAATGGAGAGACAAGGAACAAAATTGAAGACATGCATAAGAAGTTCTTCCAACTACAAAATTAGAAATAATTTATCATCTTATATATTTGAGAGGTAAGGGATTTGTTCAATCCAAAACTTGTAATTATTTAAAGAGCTCTTCTCAGTTGTGACAAAGCTAAGAAGATGAATTTGGTACTTGCTACTCCAGACGAAGGAAAGGAATTATGACTTGAGCTTGAAATGCATAACAAGCTACTTGCAGAGGCTAAGGAAGAATGAGAGCAAGGAAGGCAAGCCTAGGAAAATAATATAAATAATTTTTAAGTGTCAACCACCTCAGGTTTACTTATCTTTTATTATTTTATGCATTTTCAGTATCTATGTTCAGACTACTTGTACATATGCAAACCATATAGAACAATTTTTTAGTATAATTTTGAGTTTTTGCTCTAGTAGATGACTTAGGGGAAGTCAATACATTATTTTTAGTATTTGCATATGCTTAAATTTATTAGGGGGAGTTTTGGTAGGAGTGAGAATAGTTTGTACAGGTTCCATTTACCCTTGATGTTAAAGGGGGAGAGTATTGGAGAATATTTTTGGCATATTTCCATTAATGATAAAGGGGGAGATTGTTGGAAGTTTAGAGAGATTATTGAAGTTTTTGTAGAGGAGGGGGACCGACTACTCTTAAAATATAGGTAATGAGAGAGTCCTAAGCAATGGAATACCCTGATCTACCTCAAGTTTGCTAAGCGAATTGGGAAGGTTAAGATATTAAGGATGACAAAGAAGAGTAATCTCAGTGCTGATATCCTTTTGCTAAACTGAATGTTTCATAGCACCAGTCGAGCTAGTTTTGATGGTTCAATATATTTCCCAAAAAAATCACTATTAGAGGATCATCATAGTGTTGATTACAAACTCTAGTGTGACACGCTAGCATCTCAAATGTGTGTAGGAGTTCGTACAAAAAGAGGGTCTTAGAAATAGACTAAAACACCATAAACTTACTAACAATTAGATTAATGGATGTTTTACACTATGACTAATGCTAGATAGATACATAAATGAAATTGAAAAAGGAGAATACTATACCTAAGTTATGCTAGAATAGACAAAGATGGAGAGAGAGAAATACCAAACCTCTTACAACTTGATTACTAAAAAATCTTCACTTGAGTACACCTACACATAAAGAGATAAAAAAAATTGTGGGTGTGTATAGAGGATTGCCTCAGTTAATCCTCCTCTTTGGTTTTTCCACCACTACAAACAACTAGATAGCCATAGAATATAGAAAATGATATAGAGAGATAGAGAGGAAATCACCAACAATAAGTATGCTACACAAATATGCAAAGTGATGAAAAGAGTAATAGAAAAATACCATACAACCTCCACAACTATAAATGATCTTGGAAAGTAGTGGAAGGAGAGATATTTCAATTCCTCCAATAGGAACATCATCACAAAAAACAAACTATAGGACCCAAGAACCAATAGCTTGCAGCCACGAAAGAGCGATGTAGAATCTTGGGAATGTGAGAATGGAGCTAAGAGTGTAAACAGAGTGAAGCTAAGAGTCATGAAGCATGAAGAGAGTGAAGTGGAATCAATAAGGAGCACAATAATGAAATGATAGAACTTTGGAGTGGAAAAAGGGAGGAAAAATGCTTCTTTCTCATCGATCAAGGAAGCAAGAAACATTACACTTTTCCTCTAATGGAGAAGTATAATGCCTCTACTAACTCTAAGGGCATGAATCTTGTTAGGACAGAAGCATTGCATGCAAACTTCTATGTGGTGCATGCACATCCCTGACCAGGATTCATCATTGATGCCAAAATGAACTACCAAATGGGTGGAGAAAGGTGGCTGATGTGGAATTACATCATTAGATTTTCATTTTCTAAGGTAGGGATGATGTAAATGGGGAATTTTCCTAGGATGCAAATTCATTCCATTACATTTTTGTTCTACTTTAGTGAGCATGTGAGTTGGTGTGAATGTGAGTTAAACTAGAAAGAGGTTGAAGAGAATATACCAAAATCATAGAGGAAGAAAATATTTGATATGCCACACCTACACATGCAGGAGGTAGCTCTATAGGTTCTCAGTCATACATGGAAACCTTGATGTGTGTGTGAGAGATATGGCTCCATAGGTATTCATTCCTATAGAAAAATGAAAGGCTCTATGGGTTCTCAGTCCCACAAAAGGTGAAGAAAGGATCTGCAAGTTCTTGATCCTAAGAAAAGAAAGCACTTCACAAGATGTCGGTCCTGTGAAGAGAGCACCACTAGTTATTGATCCTATGGGGCTTACATGAAAAGACTCCACAAGTGCTCGGTCCTAAAGAGTTTATTGAAAGGCCCTTATAGGTGCGCGATCCTATAAGGAAATATTGATGAAATGCTCGATCCTGCAAGCTTGATTGTGAAAGTGGATTTATAGGTGTTCAATCTTGCAAAGCAACATGTTAAGTTGTAGGGAAAACATATTAGATACAAAATATTTAAAGAATATAGACATGTCACAAAGAAAACAATTAAAGGAGATTTTTTCAAAGGGATCCCTTGGGAACCCTTCAAGATAGAAAGGGGTCCATGGAAAGGGACACTCTATTAAAAAAGAATGACATCTTTTGCAAATGATTATATCATCAAGGAATTCGATAAAAATAATGGTCCTTCTTGAAGGAAAATTTACTGATTCTTTATGTTCATAATTCTTTTTTGAAGAAACAGGTCTTGCTAAGGGGGTCCTTGTTGAAGGATGTGTTTTTGGAAAAATGCAAAAATTTTAGTAAGGGATATGTTTGCTAGTAGATTCACCTAATTGAAAATTAGAGAAGCAATAGTCCCCCCTTAGGATTGTGTGAGTGAATGAAAGGAGCACATGACATCCTAATGGAAGAAAGAAAGTAAATTGATGTTGTGGCCTAGGCACATAGCGAGATGTAAACGTGGAAATCTTATCATGCATGCAAGGGACAACATATAAGCACTACAACATCAAAAAAAAAGAAGAAAGAAAAGCAAGAAAGACAAAGAAAACAAGGAACAAGCTAAGATGAAGAAATCAAGAGAGAAGGGGATCTAGGAGTTTAGGATCAGATAAGTTCCTATAGGTAGCCTGTGATGTATGTGAACAAAAGATCACCAGTCCTCGAAATAAAAATAAAAAATAAAAATAGAGACACATGAAGACAAAGGAAAATTAAAAACTGGTTTGAAAAACATGGAAGGAAGGCCTAAATGTCCCTAACACTTAACATTGTCCCCAATTATCGAAAATCATGTTTACAATATATAGAAGAATGATGAAACATATAGTGGAAGTTCATGACACAATTTCACTCCAATATCCAAGTACCTACAAGGGTAGCAAGGGTCATGAAAGAAGATATAAAAAATGGAATGGGGGAAACACAACACACACACAAATCTAATCAATAAATAAAGATGAGGTACTCCCCTAGTTGTCATCAACTATGAGTTCATCATTATCCCAATCTAGATCATTATACAAGGAGGGAATACAAGCCAAAAAGGGTGGAATAGAGAGGGGAGCACCCTCAAACTCTCTTACAACAAGAACTAAGGAAGAAGGCCCCTCAAGTTCTTCTTCATTGAGCTCATGTGAGGTGAAGGTCATCAATCTTGAAAAGATTGCTAACTGACCGGAGACATCATCCACTTAGTTAAACATACACTTAAGTAAAATTCCATGTGTTAATTAAGTGTGAGAGGAAGGTGGTGCCCGAGATCCACTATTGACCTTGTCAAGAGGAATAGTGAAAAACTCAAGGGATACTAGGGGCACCTCTATCACAAGGATGGTACAAGCCAAAGAAGAACCCCCTTCAAAATAAGGTGGCCCGTTATTTTTACCTCCACTTGAAGGGAGGTAATCCACCAACTTACACTTTAGCGAAGGATGAAAAATCCCCAAAGAACAAGTGGAAGGTGAGGAGGAAGAGGAAAAAACAACAATGAAAAATACCATGGTGGTTGGCATGTCCATGAGGTAGGAAAAAGGATCCATGTCTGGAAGGAACATTAGAAGAGGGAGCTCCACCAAGGGAAAAAGGAACACCTACACCCTTTTAGGGTAAGGATCATCATCATTCACTAGGGGAGACATAAGAAGAACTAAGGCAAGTGGAACTGAAGTAGGAGTAGAAGAGGGAGACACAACTAGAGATGCTGAAATAGGAGATATTGCCTCCTATTTTTCCTTTTGTAAGAGCTTGTTTAGTAGAAAAAGTCCTTTTTCAAACATTATGCTCACACACAATCCAACTTTATTGGCTCCAAGAACTAGAAGTCACTGATTGAAAAAATACAAGAGGTTCCTATTCTACTAGATAGGAGTTTCTTCCACAACTTTTTCCAGTGGAAGGGAAGTTACCTAGATAGGATTAGGAGTAGGAAACACATGAGCAAGAAGCACATGAGTTAAAAAAATAATAGGTGGAGAACTAGACACAAGTGCCTCAACAACAGGTCTCTTCCCATTAGTTGTTTGAGGGGAAGGAGCAATACGAGGGTGTGGAGGCCAAGACATAGGGTCCACTCCATGAGAGCCCTTCCCCTTACCATAAAAAATAGGCCTAGGCATCATGGACAAGATGGGAAGTTCAAACACTTGACGCTTGGCTTTTCGCCAAGTGGGCACCATCGGGCTCCCTATGTGAGGTATGGGAGAAGGAGTCAAAGGTGCTCTAGTAGGGTGAGAGGTGGAAGTCGATGGAGTAGACGAAGATGAAGGCTCTTGGGCATGATGAAGATTCCCCTTCCCCTTTTTTTGAGATGAGGAGGCAACTTGTTGTTACATAATCATACAACCTTTCACAGATATGGTGTGTGGGATGCAGGGTAGGTCACCTTTGGTGTCATGCTCCTTGTCTTATACTTGACATAGGCATGATATAGAAAGTCTATCCTCAGAGGGAGTGGACCAAAGGGAGTGGGCCAAAATTGATCTAACAAGAAACCCCCTCATGACACTATTGGCTTGTAATCAGTGTCTTGCATGATGTGCATAGAGCCCTCACAAAAAAAATTAAGATACTTATGAATAATTCAAGCAATTCCATTCATGGAAACTAGCCATGAAAAAACTAGTTTCACCCTAAATAGATCTTCAAACTCTAGAACTATTTAAAAAAATAAGTATCTATAGACCTAGGTCCTACAAAGATCGAAAGGGTGATAGATTTGAGAGGAGGGTGAGAGATTCCATCATGTGTACATATTGTGGTTTTTGATTTCTCATATTCCTCCCTATGTAAAAGTTTGATAACTAGGGTCTCCTCCGTTATGACTTTCACACGATGTATTGGGTCCACTAAGACATTGATCATAATGTTACCATTGAGTAGGAATGTACAAGGGGGAAGGCTCCTTGTTCATAGGTAGATCTTGCAATATGAAAATTATATCTAGTGACCCATTCAAAGGCTAGTCAAGTGGAAGGCATGTAAATGAAACCATGTTTACATACACAGGTGGAGAAGCCTCGATAGACTCCAAAGGTTTAGACATCCAATAGTGACCTATCTAAATTTCTTTCCTAAATACCTAAGGTCCTTCTAACTACACAACTAGGGATCATAGACCGGGTTGCAAGTTTGTAGGACCCGCAACATGTGAACCTACAACACACCTAAGGAATGAGAGAAGGTCCTTCGATACTAAGGGATGAAATCAAAATAGTTCACATTAGGTTCACCAAAATGTAGAGGAGGGGGATCAACTACTCTAAGACTCCAAGTCATAGGAGAATCCTAACAAACAAGTGGCCCTGAACTACCTCAGGTATGCTAAGCTAATTGTGAAGGTTAAGACGTTAAGGCTAAAAAGGAAGAGTAATCTGGGTGCTATTGTCCTTCTGCTGAACTAAATATTTCATAGGGCTAGATGAGCTAGTTTTGAGGGTTCAATCCAATGCCCAGATAATTGATTGTCTAAGGTTGACAACACAAATTATGGACACTTACATGTTGGTTTCTTAAATGTGTGTTGGTGTCAATATGGATAGAGGGTCTCAAAAATAGACTAAAACACCAGATACTTACCAACAGTCTAATTGATGGATGTTTTACACTACAATCAAGTGCCAAAAAGATATAGAATTGAAATATAACAAGGATAATACTATACCTAAGCTATGCTAGAATAGACAAAGAGGGTGAGAGAGCAATACTAAACCTCTTACAATTTGATTCTTCAAATAGCTTCATTTGAGAACACTTGCACAAAAGGAGAGAGAAAAATGTCGGGGCTATGTATAGAGGTCTACCCTAGTTAATCCCTTGCTTTGGTGTTTCCATCTCCACGAACAACAAGATAGTGACAAAATAGAGAAAATGATAGAGAGATACAAAGGAAAGTGCCAACAAGTATTCTATGCAAATACACAAAGTGATGCAAAGAGTAGTAGAAAAGGACAATATTGCCTCCATAGCTACAAGAGCTCAAGGTAGTTAGTGGAATGAGAGAGCTTGCAATTACTCCAATAGAAATTTTTTTGTAGCAAATGGAGTCTAGGAGCCAAGAACCTACAACTTGTAACCAAAAAAGAGTGATGTAGAAGCAAGGGAGTGCAATAATGGAGCTGAGAGTATGAAGAGAGTGAAGCTAAGAGTTAAGGAGCATGAGGAGTGTGAAGTGGAATCAAGGAATGAAAGAATGAAATGAAAGATAAATTGATAAGAAAAAGGGAGGAAAAAGACTCTTCTCTCATCAGTCAAGGGAGCAAGGAATGTTACACTTCATTGCTAAATGAGAAGTGTAACACCTCTATAGATTCAAAGGGCAAGAATCCTATCAGAATAGCAACGCAATGTGAAGACAACCCCACAATGTACATGCTTCCCTAACAAGGATTCCTTGAAAAATGATAAAACAAGCTTCCAAATGGGTGGACAAAGGTGGTGGATATGGGATTTCATCATTAGATTTTATATTTCTAAGGTAGGGGTGATGTAAATGGTGAATTTTCATAGGGGTGAAAATTTGTTCCATTATAGTTTGTCATTGATGATGATGCTTGGGAACATGAGCATGGTTCGGTATGTTACAATGTGATATAGTGTTCTCAATGATGTCAACATCATTACAAATCATTTTGATTATTCCTAATAATTTTTTGAGGTGTTGTGGAAGATATTTGGGAAAGTTGATTTTGTATGAAAAGACCAGTTGCAAAGAAATTTGATTAAGCGTCAAATCTGCAAGTTATGTGTTATAGTGCATCAGTTTTTGGGTCCCCATTCTGAAAAATGAAGATATCATTCTATTCTTACAAAAATTTTTTGGTAGATGTTATATACACCTAATTCCAAGATTTCATCTTGTTTGGAAAAATAGTTTAAGAGATATGACTAATAGTGTTTGACTTGGTATACTACAATTTCTTTCTATAGAGTGTGTTTATGTGGGAGAATCCACACTTCTTTGTGGATGATTTTTTGTTCTTGTAGTGTTGAAGACAAGTTTCCATATGTTAGTTGAGCATGGATTCTAGATGGTATTGAGTTATGATATCCATGTGTCGAGATGTGGATACATAGATGAAGGTTTTTGCATTTAGGTCTTATATGATGTAGATCTAATATGTTTGAAGGTATGTAAAGGATAAATATCTATTTTTATATTATGTGCAATCTATTATAGATCCATGTCAACTTATCTCAAGGTTATTTGAGATTTGAATTTTGGCCTGTGTTATGGATGATAATTTTTGGAGCCAACAAGTTATATTTGAGTATTACATATAATTAGGCTGACCTAATTGATGTTTTACTTGATTTCGATATATATGCTAGATTGTTTTCAGTATTTTGATGACTTACATGACAAATGTATTGTGCATGATGTAAATTTGACAAGAACAATATGAAGTGAAGAATTGGAATTTGAAACATAGAAAAATAAGTTAGGGGGTTTCCCAAAATGGAAAAGTGGATCCAAAGATGGAAAATGGGTCCTACTTCTCTAATTTTATTAGGAAATGAGATCCATAAAAAGAATTGACTAACTACCTTTAGGAGAATCAATTATATGGATTAATCTTCAGATTTCCTTTTTGTGTTAGGATGAGGCTCTAGGTCAAACAACACTTTGTGGAGAAAAACTAAAAATATCAAATCAACTCTAAAATACAATCTATCACTTGGATTTAGTAGATTAAGCATAAAAATGAAGGAGCCAACAAAGTTTCTAAAAAATATGGAAGGAATAAATGTTGTGCACTTGTCGCAAGTTGTTTTTTCTACATGATTGATAAGGACTCATTCACACTAGGGTGAATGGGTCGAGGTGACCTATTTTGGAAAAAATTAAATCTGAATTTTAAGCTTGAAACCTACACTTCTTGCTTGTAACTTTGAACCTTCACTCCTAGATCTAGCTCAGTGAAAAATATAAAAAATAAAATTGTTCTTTGTTGGCGGATAGGGGTTTGGCTTAGTCAAACCGCAAGTTTTGTAATTAAACCTTGATGAAAAATATAGATTTGAAACATTAAATGTATGTGAAAATTCTATCCTTAAGTGTGTTTAGGATTAGGAGAATTGAGAATGAAAAGAAACCCCACTCAAGTGTGTTTGAATAGGATCCCTAAATGAACATGAACAATGATGAAGAGCTACTTTTGGAGATCTCAAATCACCCTAATAAGTTGTAAAACTAAATATACTTTCCTTTAGGAAGAAAGTAGAATGATAATAGAAGATTGAACCACTTAGAAAAAATGCCATTAGGCTTTGTTGAATGTCTTAGTGCATCTTCCAAAACCAAAAATCCATCATGATCTTCCATAGGCATCTACCATCAATATTTGACAATGCTTGATATTGTTGAAAAATTGAGCTTGAAAACTTGCAAAAATAACCAAAATTCTACTCCAACACTTCACTTTTGAATGCTTTATTAACTTATCCTTGGTCTTGAATATGAATACTTGTGATCTCATGTGAATTTTTCTTCTTTCTAGTGAAAAATAACTAGAAGACTTAGTTTTATAGGCTTCCTCTCCAATTTTCCAATTATTAGATCCTGAAAGCTGACACTTTAAATTTGAGTTTCAGACCTTGAAATTTCTCCAAAAACATGTTTAAAGTTGAGTTTTAGACACTTACTGAAGACCCATCCACCCATGCATGAATGGGTCATGACCTAAAACTTCAGGACCCCACAAATGTTAGGGCATTAATTTAATCAATAACATTTATCCAATATGGGAAATAGTGTCAGGAAATAGATCAAATAGGTTTTTGGATACATAATAAAGGGTATTAGGGGACCAAAAATGAGGTTTTTAAAAATTCATAAATGAAGGTTCACTAAAATAGGTCCAAATAAGTGTGAAATTGCACTTTCTCCTAGAAAGCGGTACATTTTTCTACACTACTAAATTGTGCAAATGAAGATCAAGGCAGTGTGTTGAATCGGAATCAAATAGTCTTTTATTGTGCTTCAATGAAACTATAATTCATGCATACATAAGATGCAATTGCAATAGTTCAAAATAGGTTGTGAGCCACCATCTCTCTTCTATATTTTTTTCTATGTATAGTGAGTCCACCTAGACAATAATTCGACCTATAGTGATCATTTTTGTAATGTACTATAATCAGTTATAATATATTGAGGCTAACCCTCACCGCGGTTTTCTCATTTTGGGTTTTCCACATACAAATCCTAGTGGTCATTTGTTATGTGTTGTTGTGAATGTTTCATGCTTTCTTTCCTTATTGTAGTTGAATATGCATTAGTTATTGGATGTTTAATTCTTGAATGGTTTAAGAGAATACTGATTCACCCCCTTCCCTTCTCAGTAGTCTAGGTGTTCAATAGAGAGTGGTCAATTAATTTATGTAACCTATACACTATTATCACCAAGAATAGAAAATGAAGCTAAAATTTAAGTAATCATAGTTTGGTTAAAAATATGTCAAAATAAATAGGTAAAAGTACAAATCTTTGCGAAATTCCCAACACAAATATAAATTTTTAACTTCAACCATCTAAAAGTGATATTTATCTTTTGAATTTTAAAAGGATGTAATCTAATGAAATGTAGACGACACAATCTACTTTATTTTTATTATTATTATTATTATTATTATTATCAATTTTTATAACTTAGTTAGATACATATATTATAAAATTAAAAGAATTTTTCTAATTGTTCATTTTTTTTAAAGGGACATCAATGGGATGTTACAAAATGGGAGAAAAATATATTCTTTTCATAGATTTTTTTATCCATGTAGAATACTTGAAAATATAGTACATGAAAACAAATAATAATTTTTGATTAATGTTTATTTTCTAAAATATTTTAAAGTTGAACTTATTTAAAACATCATAGTTTTCATGGGATGCCAACTTTTATCTTAATTTTTTATGTTTATTTTCTTAAAATTATATCCTCTTGGGGAAGATTTTCTCCTCCAATGCACCAAATAATTTTGAAAAAAAATTCAATATGTTTTAATAATTTTATATTTATTTTTAATCGGCATTATGTTTTATTATAAAAAAAATATATCCTAAATAAATAATAATAATAAAAAATCTAATAAAAATTTTAAATGGATTCTAGACTCTACACCTTGCAAGAGAGGTTAAGCTACCACATAGTCTCATATGGTATTAGAATCAGTTTGGTTTTGATCATCCTAACACAAAGAAAAATAGGTGTTTTGTGTAAAAATGTGAAGGGTGATCAAAGAAATGAACCTATTCTCCTTTATTTCACTAGGAAATGAGATCCACAAAATGAATTGACCAACTACCTTAAGGAGAATTAACTCAGAGTGTGAATCTTCTGATTTCCTTTTTGTACAAGGATGAGGGTCTTGGTCAAACAACACTTTGGGCATAATGATGTTTACAAGTCACCAAAAGTCATTTTCTGAACTTGAGCTTGGACTCATTCTCCCAAGGGTGAATTGATTCTCAGTTAGGGTTTTTCTGTAACTTTCGGGAGCCTCTACTACTTATTTGAATCCTTCAATTTTCCTAGGTTTCAAGTTTGAAAAGCTGGAGATAAATTTTGTTGATGAGTTTATGTGAGATGACAACTTTTGCAACTTTGAAAAGTTCTCCAAATTTTCTCTTCAAGAGATCTTCAAGATTTCTTCCACCTAAATCCACAATCACAAATAAAGAGGGAAACATGTTTTTTTTTGGTGAATGGGTGTTATCCTTGGTCAAACGCCATTTTGGTAATCAAACCTTGAAATTAATAAAATAATTAAAGAGGGATTGAACAAAGCTATGTTACCATTGAACAAACCCTTAATAAACACTGGAATGTAGATCTACAACTTGCATGAAATAGCATAAATAAATGTGGATCTTGACACTTGAAACTTGCTTGAATCATGAAACCTACATCACCATACTAGCTCCAATAACATGCATGATGGAAGAAGACTTTGACATGACAATTGGATCTTGATTTCTGCAATAAATATTCAATAACTATTCTCTTGAATGCCTTGAAATGCTCCAAAAATTTTCTTGATCAAAAAATTTAGCTCTTGAGAACTTGAATGAAAACTCTTATATGAAACATAGTGAAATAACCTTATATTTATAGGTATGTATCATCAATTTCCAAACATTAAAATATCATGAGCTGGTCATTTAAATATAGATCTGAATATGTTAAAATACAACCAAAAACATAATTTAAATTTATTTCCTAGGACTAAGGGAGAACCCATTCGGCCATGGGCGAATGGGTCATAGGTCCCTAGCCTAGGACACACATTGCTCAATGATAAGTGTTATGTTAAGGCATTAATGAATATCAGGTTTCATTTTCAGAAAATGTAATTAAATAGGCTTTGTAAATGAATTAAGGGGCCAATGAGGGCCATATTAAGTTCAATTAATTAAAGGAGCCCTAAATAAGTGTGAAACTGTAAATGAATTCATTTTACAACACTAAATTAAGGTATAATTAAGTCTAAATTAACATCAATTCTAATTTATGTGTGAAAATATAAAAGGAATACATTTTTCTACACTACATTTAGCTCCCACTTTAGTGATAGGATGACCTTGTGTCAAAATCGCACTAAAGTAGAAATTCAACACATGTGTCTGCAACAAAAACAAGATTACACAATCATAGAACATCAAAGACTTAAAACAAAATAAGGAAGATAAAGCATCTATTGTCGAACGCAATGTGGAACACATCTCAACTTTTTTTCCAAAAAAAAATAATGGATCAAGCCTAAACTATCCAACATGATTTGGAACACGTCTCAACTGTTTGTCCAAAAAATGGTAACAAGTGGAACATGATGTCCACTATGCAAACAATAATGCACGTTCACTCCAAACTAATGGAACCTTAGGCCATCCACTAGGTGAGACACCAAGGGTGGAAAATGAGACAATCTTATTAGGATCCCATACCATATAAAAGCTATCGCTCTGACAACTTCAATAAGGCACCACAAAACAAAAAAAATTAAAAATTTCAAGCTGCATAAATCCTAACAAGTTGTGTTATGCTAAGAACCTATGAATAAAAAAGGAAAGGCTTCACTGGCAAGCAAAGTGTTTTATGCTTTGTGGCCTTGAAAAGGGTTCAAGCCTCACAAGGTTAGCAAGTTGCGCTATCCTAAACACTTATGAATAAAAATAAAATTAAACATTTAAATGGATTTCACCTAGTTCATGTAAGGTCTCCCCTGAGGGAACATCATGCCTAATGTCTCCAATAAAGGACAGGTCAAGGATATAGGATTCACAAATTATGGAATGCAAAACATAGCATCACCACTAAGAGGAAAGTTGCATATGCCAAGAAATATCACGCTCTGAAAGGACATCAAACCCAATAACACCACCAAAAAAAAGATGCATTGTAAGAAGAAATAAAATCGCACAATGAAACATAAGATATGTCAAATAATTCAAAAAAAATAATGCCAATGTATGCCCCCACGTTAAAGAAATTGCTAACACCATTGTTGCATGACAAATTACTTTAAATTAGAAAATATTCAATGCTAAACAATAAAGAGACATGAGAGCTTATTCAGAAAGCCCTATGCCAATTACAATGTTTCCAAATGAATTTACATCATGAAGAGGGGTTTTCCCCAAAATGAAATCCAAAAACACAAGGGATCCATGGATTCGGGGTCAATATGTCTTTGCTACAATGTTGTTATAGAGCTCGCAAACATCATCATTCCCCAAATACTTGTAGAACAGGAAGATTGACACATAGAAATTGAAAACAAAGAAAATTATTTTGGGTCAACATGGAAGAGACCTAAATGTATTGACGCCTTGTGTCATCCCCCAAAGGAAAACGCAAGACAAGAAAAAAGATAAAGGTTGATGAAATATAGAAGAATGTAGGTACAAATAGAGGATCTTACATGAAGAGAGATACATCAAAAAAAAGAATATGGGAGATCACACTATGCACATGCAATGACATGAAAAGAAAAAAAAACACAAGATTAGTAAGGCACATGTGATTAAACCTATAGCAAGTCATCCACATCCCAATCTTGTTCAATATATGTGGAAGGAAAACAAATAGCCAAAGGGACAATGTCAAGTTCAAAACTAGGACAAGGCTATCTAACCCCTTGTGCCCACTAACTGCAGGACAAGGATGAGATGAGATGAGTGATGAGAATGAGATCCTTGCAATAAATAAAATGATTTTCAATGAATGTAGAGCATGTAATAGTGAGTGTCCTATGATCCTTCAACTGTTACATGGAAAGGAGAAAAGTTTATGCATTTTAGTCAAGTTTGATTCTTAGGATGTTCAAACTTCTTCAATAATTCCCATAAACCACAACAATTATCAATGTGATCAAGTAGTCTATGAGAAGCACAATATGGTCCATTTTGATTAGTTTTATTTTTGGTTAGATTTTCATATTTAGGTGGTAATTTGATTGATCCCCAATGTAAAAGAGTGTAAAAGGCATTCTTAGTCTTAGATATTTTTAATAGGTCATGGAAAGATTCAGAAAGATCATAAATCTCTTGTAGCTAAATTTTTTGATGTTAATGTAGTTTCAACTTATTCTTTGGTTTGATAAATTTTTGGTCATCAATTGCATATTCTATCTTTAAGGCCTTTCAATTTTAGAAAAGGAGGTGTTAGGAGTAGGAATGTGATCAAAAAATTTATTTTATTTTCTCTTATGCATGGGAAATTTATTGGAAGCTGGTTGAGGAGGAAAATTGTTGTTAATGAGATGGAACAAGGTAAATATAAAATCTATTCCTTGTTCATGGTTAATCATCTTTTGTATGTTCCCTATGAGAGGAATGGAATTAGCAACAATATGTTTGGTTCTCACAAATTCTTGCAAACAATTTAATTCTTTATTTATCATTTGTAAGTTTTGAGAGATATTTAAAGCAACCATTATTTCAACATCATTCACACAAGTTTTAGGTAGGGAATTCATTTTAAATGAGGTATGAAAGCTATGATTCATAAAGGTTTGATTAGTATCAACACTATGAGTGAAAGAGTTGGAAAACCCAAGATCCACGATGAATGGTGTATCATGGGATGACATGAGTCTTGAACTACGCCTCATGATAGTATTAGCAATAGGAAACCAAGTTGTAAATCTCATACATGCTACACAAACTTAGTATGCACTCCAAAATGGATAGAAGGTGAAATACAATGAAGTAACCTAGGATGCAAAGTGCAATGCAAATATGTAAAGAAAATTTTCAGATTTCAAACAAGATATTTTTCTTATTATGCTATGTAAAAACCTGAAAATGATTTCTTCTAAATGAAATTTTGAATTCAAACAATGCACTTAATTTAAAAATGGTTCCATAAATTATTCCTAATAGGACTCATTCACCACTTTGGGTGAATGAGTCCCATGTGGCCCAAAATTAAAATTAATTCAAATTTTTTGTGGTATTTTATCCTCCTAGATCTAATGTCAACTTGTAGTGTTGTAATTTTAGGAATCCTTGCATAATTAAGTATAAATAAAATTTTCTTTCACTCATTTTCATCCTAACAAGCAATGAAGAGATGTAGCAGGTTGAATGAGCATCCTTATAATAAATTTGAGTTCACAAGAGAATTCAAGTGCTTACAAGAGAATTTAAGAGTCTTTATGAGCATATTACCAAAAAATTTAGAGCATTGTTCAAGTATTAAGCATCATTTCAAATATTTCATTCATCATGTTTGTTTTTGAGCTAACAATTATGATGTATGGTTTTATTAATCAAGCTAGCATTTCACTCAAGATCTACATCCATTGAAGCCATCTCATACATGTTTGTAGCCTCTTATTTCTAGGGTTTGGTGAGTTACAATATCATATTTTATTCATTCATTATTCTCCACTCCTATTTCATTTCGTTTCAAGGTTTGATTACCAAAATGGGGTTTGACCAAGGACATCCCCTATCCACTAACAAAGCAACATTTTTCCCTCTCTTTAGTCTATGATTTGCATGTTTAGATTGAAGACATATTGAAGGGAAAGCTTGGAGAAATTTGTCAAATTTGTCACATTGCATTGGAGATATTGTGAACATCGATTCCACAGGGTGTAGAGGTGCCTAGATTCAAGAAATATGGAGGAACGAGAGATCCTTCTAACCATGTTAATGCTTATATTGTCTTATTTAGTCACTTTGTACTTGATGGTAAACTCTTGGCTAAGATTTTCCCTTGATCTTTGAAGGATACTGCTTTGGAATAGTTTTCTTCTCTACCAAAAAAATCAATTCCTTCATTCAATGAACTTGTTGAGGAATTTTTCAACCATTTCCAGGTGTATATGACCCCTAATATGGCCTTGGCTGATTTGATGAGATGTAAGTAAAAATAACTAACTTTATCTCATGCTATCAATCACTTTATTTCCAAATCAAGGTCAAGGTTATTGATCCTCACCTTAAAAAGACGTTCATAGAAAATTTACAAAGCAAGATACAGTACAAGCTTACCATGATTAAATTTCCCTCCTTCATGCACTTGTGTACTACCATCCCTTATTATGAAAACTTCGTTAGTATTTGAGATACAAAATTCCACCCTTTAATTTTGGTGAACCTGCATTTAGAACATTATAATCCTGATTTGGAGTGTATCATCATCATAGAATTATCTTGCATTAACATTGCATTGCATTTTGCATTATTTAATTAGAATTCTAGGGTATCTAATTTTTCATTAGTGAAAGTGCATATATTTTACATTTTAGCATCTCAAATCATTGATATTCATACAAAATCTGCATTTGCACTTAGGTTATAGATCATACAACGTAAAAAAGAATCAAAATCAATTGAAAATTTATAAAAATAAATTAAAAAAAGTCTCATTGGGACTCATACACCCCTTTGTGTGAATCAGTCCTAGTGCATATTTTGTACTGCATTTTCTAGAATTTAAAGCTCTATTTTTGTTCTTTTGTTTACTATTTATAGCTTTCTATTTTAGTTTATAATTTTTTTGTTATAATCATTGTATTGTTCTTAGATTATATTTCATTTGCATTCATATTGCATTTAGAAGCCCTTACATGAGTATTTGGTTTCCTACTGCTAATACTGTAGTGAGACAAAGTTTGAGACTCATGCCATTCCATGATAGTACAATCATTGTAGACCGTGGGTTATTTAGCTCTTTCAATCCTAGTATTGACACTAGTACACTAGGCATGGACCATACTCTTAACAATTCCTTGCCTTCAAGTAGTGTGATGCAAGTTGAAACAAGGATTCATAGTGTTCCACATGAAAACATCATTCAAATTCATGAAGACTTAGAAAACCTACAACATCAAGTGCAAAATGACAAAATTTCAACTACTACCATCTCTACCATAGATAATATTCATCACATGCTTGAAAGTGAAGATGGACTTGACCTTGTGAAAAAAATAGTTTAAATCTTTGGAAAACACCTCACCTCAACCACTAGTTTTTCTTTACCTACAAGAAATGTCACTTATAAGACAAGGAGGAATTCAAATTCCTCCTCCCATGACAATTTCCTCAATTCCTACCTATACCAATCTTCAAGTCACAACAACAATGCAACCAACTAGTGATGTGATTCCTCCCTTGGGTATTCCTACTAGCATCCTTAGTACCTTTGTGGCATCGCATGTCATATCTCCTACCACCTTACCAACTATAATAATTCCATTCACTTGTCCTTCGAACACATACACCCCTCCACCACTTTCACCACAATATCATAACACAAACAATGCCCCTCTCATAAATCCACTCTTCCAAACCATTTCATCCCTTTAAAAAAAAAATTCCACCATCAACCAAAATCAAAACAACCCACCTACATATTATGTCAAAAGTAGTACCTTGTCCTTAGAGAACATTGGAGAACACCTACATGTTGATTTGCAGAGATTCAGATCCAGAAACCTAAAGAAGTAGATTGGGCATACTAAGAAGAGTAGATCTAGACCATGAAGTTCCAAAACCCCAATTGCACTTATTCACTATTTTTGGTGAATGATTCTTAGTTTAGGTCATTTTTTTTATTTTTAAAAATTCAGATACCCATTTTCTAGATTCATGTTCCCACACAAAAACCTAGATCTGGGACTGGTTCACCTAGCTTGGCGCATGAGTCCCAATAAACATTAAAGTTAGAATTTCCAACATTACAGAGCCTCATTCGGTCATATTCTAGTTTCTAGGTCCACACATTCCATCCTGCATCTTTTTGTTTTCCTTTACATACTTTTCTAGGTCATTTAGTGAAGCATTGCATCATATTAGAGTTTTCCATTCAATCTTGCATTGCATTTGCATTAGTTCTAACTTGGTGGTGAACCACTCATTAGTTTACAATCAGCCCCTATGATATCCCTATTGCAAGATCTCTTTCTTATTTGCATTCAAATCTTGAGGGTTATCCTTGAATGAAAGAGAGTGAAGATTGCTATTCTATCTTCCAAGCATAGAAAACATACAATTTTCCACCTCTAGTCATACTGAGAAGTCCAAGTCTGCAAACCAAATCAATTACCAGCCTTTTAGAAAATAGAATAAAGGCTTCCTTCAATTCAATCCCCCTCAGCAAACAACTTAGAATGTCAATAACCAAGTAGTTGTTGTTAAAGCCACAATACCCTTTAGCTATGGGGATCAACAAAGGAAATTCACTCTTTTACCTGATACCCTTTTAACACAATGACACAACTTTTAGAATAATGAATGATTACCTTGCCTCCCATTAAAACACCCAATCCTAATAATCCAGTACCTCTGAACTTTAGATCAAATTCTTACTTCCATTATCACCAACAAAATGGACATGATACAAAGCATTGTAAGTGTCTTAAACATCTTGTGCAAGACCTCATTCGTTCTAGTTGTCTTTCTGTTGGAGGTGTTAGTGATCAAGGAAATCAGTCTATTGCCCCCCCTAGCCTAAGCTTACAAACCTTTACCAACCTCATGCCTAAACATAATATTTCATTTTTCAAAGATAGCAAACCTACAAAGACTAGTGTGATGAATATTGACATGGATGATGAGAACATAGATACAATTCAACAAATTCCTATGAATACTAATAAAAAGGAACAAAATCTTATCGATGGTATTGTTGCATTGATCAATAATCAACATCATAAGGGCCAGACTAAAAATCCTCCTAATATTTATTTCTCCTCATGATATACTTAAACATACACCAAATGGTCCTCTTTATATAGCTAGTCAAATCTATGATAATCCCACTAATGGGATTTTACTAGATCTTGTCTATGGAGAGAATATGATCACTGAGGAATTCTTAAGTATACTACATGAACTCTATCAAGATATATATGATTGACCAAAAGCATGGATCAAGATGCACAATGGTTTTGCTTGCCCTACGATAGGATCAATCACCTTACCTTTACAAATAGGACCAAAAACATTAGATATCTCATTCTCCATCATCCCACAGTCAGACCAATTTTGTGTGAAGCTAGTCTATCCATGGCTCCACTCCATGAATGCATTCCCATCTATTGTACATAGATGATTAAACTTTCCCTTTTATGATGAAATATTTACTATGCATCATAGTGGATTTAATCCCTTGTCCTCCTATGGAAACATTTCCTTAGATTTATTTTGGCCTGAGCCTCTAGAACCTATCAAACCATGAGAAGACTTCTTTTTCAAATCCTATCAAAATTTCAAGGAAAAGAAAATAGAAAAATATCCCTATGAAACATGCCTCTACCCACCACTGAGCCTACCATCCTTGATGAAATGATGATTGAACCTAAAGAAGTTCCAAATAACCAAGATGAACCTATGGAAAAAAAATCATCTACTTCCTACAAAATACCAAGAGACAATGAAAACAACCTTGTTCACACCTCCTAGAATAAAACAGTTTACAAAGACCTGTCGTGGTTTCTTATATTCATCCCCTTAGAGAAGAAAAGAAACCTATTGTTGGCCAATCCACTCCTAAAAAAACATAACTAGAAAGAAAAACTAAAAGAAATAGAGGTTCTAGAGAGTGTATGTGTAGATTTTGTTCCCTTGCTTGAAAGTTAAAAGAAGAAAACAACAAAGAAAATCAAAATCCAAACTTGACTGAAGCAATACACAATGACTCTACCCCTTCCCAGAAAAAAAAAGATCCTATAATGCAACCACAACAAGAGCTGAACCATCCTTTGCACATTATCATTTGACCTCTTGTTTTGATTAATTTAGATGATGACGAGGAAGTTGCTAAAATGATGAAGAGATGCATAATGAATTGAACACATTGTTTTCCTCTTCGATGAGCTTAAACGATAATTCTCCTAAGAAGAGTGTTGAACCTGGTGATGATTCTAGTTCGACACTTGCTATTGTCCCTTTGGCTAGTTGTCTTCATTCTATATATGATGAACATTATTGGGATGCAAATGACTTGCTCATAGGTTGACTTGCATGTGCCTTACTAGTATTTCTCATTATTTGTTTTTGTTTTTATTTTTTGTAATGTTATACCTTGTGATGCTCTGCTTGATGTATCTCTCTCTCTCTTTGTGAAATTCCTCTATTTGTACCTTCATTCTTCTTTATGTCATACATATTTTTTCTTTTTCTTTTCTTTGTCTTGTGTTTTCCTTTTGAGGATGATGCAATGCATCGAGACATTCATGTCTCTCCCATGTTGACCCAAAATCTTTCTCTTTATCTTTTCTTTGTCTTTTGTTTTCCTTTCAGGGATGACACAAGGTGTCAACACATTCATGTCTCTTCCATGTTGAACCAAAAGGTTTTTCTTTATTTTTTCTTTGTTTGTGTCATTCTTCTAGTTCTATGTGTATTTTGGGAATGATGACATTTTTGAGCTCTCTAAAAACATTGTAGCAAGAATATATTGACCCCAAATCAATACATCCCTTATCTATTTGGATTTTCATTTTGGGGGTAACCCCTCTCTTTTCTTTGCATTACGTAGCTTCATTTGGAAATATATGTCTTGGCATAGGGATTTCCAAGTTATCTCTCATTTCTTCCTTATTGTTAGCATCTATCATTTCCTACTTTAAAGTAATTGCTCACAGTATGGTGTTTAGAAATTTCTTTAAAGTGGGGTCACACATTGGCATTATTCTTTTTCATTTTTATTTTTCATGGTTCATGGTGTAGCCTTCTTGTTTTATGTGATGCAATTTTTTCTTTGTGGATGAAATTTGGTGTCAGTTCCTTCAAGAGCATGATCTCTCTTAGCATATTATATTCCTCATTGTGGCTTGATGTGACACACTGCATCCACTAAGTTGTGAATCTTTTATTATTTGGATAGTCCTCTCTTGGACACATTAGGCACAATGTTACCTAAGTTAAAGACCTTGTATTAACTAAGCAAGACTCCCTTCAATGTTACTTATTGTTGTATTTTAATCTTCAGTTATACAACAACCTTGCATAACACATCTTGCATGCCTGTAGAGCTATAGTGTTTGTTCATGGGTTTCAAGCATATGAAGATTTTCTTGCCTTATAAAGCTCAAAGTTCATTGTTCATGAACTCTAAGAATATGAATTTTTGCTTTCCTCATGAAGCTCCAAATTCCTTTTTTACATGGCACCTTATTAAAGTTATTAGGAGGTATAACTTTGGTATGGTTTTTGATGGGAAGCTTATCTAAGGCATGACTTCCCCTTAGCCCCTCACGTGTATGTGTGGGAGTGCATACCAACCATGTGTGTATGTGTCTCGCCTTCTTGGACTTGTCACCCAATGGATAGCTTGAAGTTCTATCACCTCAAAGTGAGTGTGCATTTTTTAGAAAAATAGCCTAGATCTACTCCACATCGCGATGGACAAATTATCGAAGTTTGATTTTCCCCTTTTATTTTATTTTACTTTTCTTTTTCAGTGTATGCTTGTTCCTTTATGATGCTCTTTATCATTTTGTGTGTGTTATTTTATGCCTATGTTTCTTTTCCATGGGATCTTGATCCTAGCGTATTGATCACCCCCTCGATCATTGGCATCTCATCTTACTAGCATTGGTACAATTGGACCCCTCTTGAATTGATTTTGTCTAATTTAGTGTGAGTTTGGAGAAAGCTCATCCTCTCACTAATGTGGGGACTAAATAAAGTGTCAAAAAATGTCATCGGTAACATTTTCACACTTTTTTGGACTTATAGAATTGAACTTAATGGTGCCTTGATTTAGTGTTGTAATGTGTTTAACACACTCACCTTCGGTCTTGGGTCATTTTGATTTAAATAAATTTAATCATGCCTTTTTTTAGGTTTTTTAAAGTGTTGTAACACACTTTCACACTTTTCAAGGGTTTTCATTAATGATTGGGCTTCTTTATGATTTAATTAGCATTATTTTACACATACAAGCCTCAATTAATGCATCTTTTCAAGGATGATACTAACACAAATCAACATACAATAATAATTTAGGTGCTTTCAGATTGTGTGGACCATATTTGGTTGTCTAGGAATCATTTTCCACCTTGGGCGTATGAGTCCCATCTAGGTTTTTTGGTTCTGAACCTAGTTTCACACCATTCTAAGCATTTTTCAAAAGAACCTTGTAAATTATGCCTAATGGGACTCATTCATCACTTTGGTTGAATGAGTCCCATGTGGCCCAAAATTAAAATTAATTGAAAATTTTGGTAGGATTTTATCCTCGTAGATTTGATGTCAGCTTGTAGTGTTGAGATTTCGTGAATTCTTTCTTTCTTTCTTTTTTTAGTGCGCCTAGTAAACTTTTTAACATGACTGGCAGCGCTGGCACGACACACCCTCCGATACCACAGGGGTGGGGGAGACTAGACCTCATGACCAACCTCCTATAACAGGAAAGAATTAGCCAACCGAGCTAGGGCCCCAACCCCAGATTTCGTGAATTCTTTCATAATTAAGTATAAATAGAAGTTTCTTTCACTCATTTTCATCCGAACAAGAAATCAAGTGACCTAGCAAGTTGAATGAGAATCCTTATAATAAAGTTGAGTTCAGAATATAATTCACATATTTACAAAATCATTCAAGAGTCTTCAACAGTAGATTATCAAGCATTTTGGAGCATTGTTCAAGAATCAAGCATCATGTAAAATATTTCATGCATCATGTTTTTTTTGAGCTAACAATTGTGATGTAGGGTTTTATGATTCAAGCTAGAATTTTACTCAAGATCTACATCCATTAGAGCCATCTCATACATGTTTGCAACCTCTTATTACTAGGGTTTGGTGAGTTGCAACATCATATTTTGTTCATTCATCATTCTCCATTCCTATTTCATTTCAATTTAAGGTTTGATTACCAAAATAGGGTTTGACCAAGGAAAAACTCTATCCACTAACAAAGAAATTGTTTTCCCTTTCTTTAGTGTGTGATTTGTAGGTTTATATTGAAGACACATTGAAGAGCAAGCTTGGAGAAAGCTGTCAAAGTTGTCACCTTGCATTGGAGATAATGCAAACATCGATGCCAAAAGGTGTAGAGGTGCCAAGATTCAAGAAATATGGAGGAAAGGGAGATCCTTCTAATCATGTTAATACTTATACCTCCCTATGTAGTGACTTTTTCCTTGATGATAAACTCTTGGTTAAAATTTTCCCTAGATATTTGAAGGATATTTCCTTGGAATGGTTTTCTTCTCTACCGAACAACTCAATTCCTTCATTCAATGAACTTGTTGAGGCATTTTTCAACCATTTCCAAGTGCATATGACCCCTAAGATGACCTTGGATGATTTGATGAGATGTAAGAAAAAAGAAGAAGAAACAATAATTGACTTTATCTCAATCTATCAATTTCTTTATTCCCAAATTGATGTCAAGATTCCTGATCCTCAGCTTCAAAAGATGTTCATAGAAAATTTGTGAAGCAAGATACAAGACAAGCTTACCATGATGAAATTTCCCTCCTTTAACACTTGTGTACTTCCTTCCATGATTATAAAAAATTGCTTAGTAGTCGAGATAGAAAATTCCACCTTTTCAACAACACAATGTAATCTATCACTTGGAATAACTAGATGAAACTCAAAATAACTAGAACCAGAAATCAGATCATAGATTAGAGAAGGGAAGAATGATGTTTACCAGTCACCAAAAGTCATTTTTTTTAAGTTGATTTGCAACTCATTCACCTGGGGGAAAATGGTTCCTGAGTTAGGGATTTTCTACAACTTTTAGGAGCCTCTTCTACTGATCTAAATCCTTCAATTTTCCTAGGTTTTAGGTTCAAAAAGCTAGAAATAAATTATGTAGATGATTTTTTGTGAGATGACAACTTTTGCAACTTTTAAAAGTTCTCCAAATTTTCTCTTCAAGAGATCTTCAAGATTTCTTCCACCTAAATCTGCAATCACAAATCAAGAGTGAAAAATGTTTTTTTTTTTTGGTGAATGGGGGTTTTCCTTGGTCAAACCCCATTTTAGTAAGATTCAAACCTTCAAATGAATAAAATCATTAAAGAGAGAATAAAGAATGAACAAAGCTACGATACCACTAAACAAACCCCTAATAAAACTTGAAATGTAGATCTGCAACTTGCATGAAATGGCCTAGATGGATGTGGATCTTGACACTTGAAACTTTCTTGAATCATGGAACCTACATCACCATATTATCTCCAATAACATGCATGATGCAAGAAGACTTTTACATGACAATTGGATCTTGATTGATACAATAAACTTGAACAATAAATCTTCTCTTGAATGCCTTGAAAGAATCCAAAATGGTTTTGATCATCAACCTTAGCTCTTGAAAACTTGCATGAAAACTCTTAGATGAAACATAGTGAAATAACCTTATATTTATAGGTATGTATCCTTAATTGACTGAAATTAAAATATCACAACACGACATTGAAATATAGATCTGAACATGTTAAAATATCACCAAAAACATAATTTAAATTTAGGTCCTATGACTATGGGAAGACCCATTCTCACATGGGTGAATGGGTACTAGTTCCTTAACCTAGGACACACATTTCTCAATGAGAAGTGTTATGTTAAGGTAGTAATGAATGTTAGGTTTCCTTTTCAGAAAATGTAATTCAATAGGCTTGGTAAATGAACTAAGGGCCTGATTAAGAACATATTAAGATCAATTAATTAAAGGAGCCCTAAATAAGTGTGAAAGTGTAAATAAATACATTTTAAAATACTATATTAAGGCATAATTAAGTCCAAATTAACCTTAATTCCAATTTAAGTGTGAAAACATAAAAGGGATACATTTTTCTACACTACACATCCAATTTGATTTTGTCTATTGAGTTATTTTTAATTGAAATAGTAAATGTATAAAATTTATAGTTTATTTTGTATATTGATTTTATTTTGTGTTTATTTATGTCTCACATGCATGTGTAGAGGGGTATTTATGGTGAATAAGAGTCATTACCTACATTTAATATCCCACTATATATTTAAAAGTCATAAATTTTACATCAAGAGGCTTGCACTAGGTTGATCCACCCTTCTGTATGTAGCAATTGAAGGAATTTTAATCCCAATATACTTTAAGGAATTTTGAGCCCAATCAACCATGTAATTAAATGTGTGTTAATCTTTATTGAGCATATAATTGGTCACATTTTGAGGGAAATTTATAATCAAAAGGAGATACATAATAAGTAGGTTGACATTGAAGAAGAATTTCCAAATGTAGTAAGAGGGAAAGGTGTTGTTGAGGGTCATCAAAGGTACAAAATTACCATGTAGTACTCAAACTTAATTCTTGCATAAGATACACCATTCATAGAAGCCTTAAAATCAATGACATCAACATGTAGAATGATATTACATTGGTAGACGATGGAGACCCATCAATAGGTTAGGATCCCATGTCCCTACCACATGAACTAGCTTACTTGTTTGTGTCCAACCTCATGGACATCTTGTGGTGTAATGAGAAAATGAAATTTATAGAAGGTAGCTTCCTTCTACCTCATGTTTTCCTAATGGACTTGTTGGAACTTGCATTAGTGAATTATGACCTTTGGGTGGGTTCAAATGTGGTTGGGGGTATTGTTTGAAGAGAGGCACTCTTGTATTCTTTAGATTTTTGTGCTCTTCTAGATGATATGTTTCATGATATTTTGGCTTCTCGTTCTAGTCTATTTAGGACATGCCTCTATGCTTTGAAGCCATCATTGGGTTGTTGCTTTATGGCCAAACTAAAAAATCTATTTAAGCCATGCAGTTCTTGTTTAAACATGCCCTGGAAGATCCCTTATATCCTCCATATTTCACTCTGCCTATTGACTTGGCATCTTCAAAGGTAAGTGAAATATATTAGGGTTTTCATTCGTCTCCTTCTTCAAGTTTTGGTCTGCCTTTCTCTTCATTTTTTTATTATTCAATTTAGTAGATTTTTGGTTTATCATGTATATTTATGACCATTTTTTACCAGACAAGTAATTAGTTTGTTAGTCTTGTGTAGGTCTGCCCTATTTTGGGGAGCGTATGAAATGTTTTCGGGGGATCCTATGGTCTTTGTTGATGTAGAATTGAGAAATTTTCTAATATTTTGACTATATGTAATCAATTTTTGGAAATCAATGAAACTTTCCTATTGTGGCTCAACCACTTTTACCAAAAAACAAAATAATTGAGCAAAATAAAAAAGTGTTCTAACTTTTGATAAGAAATTGAAATTTGGATATCATTTTGAAAAAATCATTTTTTAATTTTGTATCCTTTTAGAATTTTATCACACTAATATTATAATGTGTCATTTCTCTATCTCACTAAACATATCTATGCACTAAACATACAAAGTGTCAAAAATTGGATGCATCCTGATTATTTAATTAAGGGGGCCATTTTTGTTGTGTCTAGCATACTTCAACATTTCCTTCCATATTTAATTTGTATATTTCAAATTTTGGCAAAATTTAAAGTGCCCATGATGAGAAAATTGATTGCAACACTCATAAATACATTTGTGAGATCTGCCCTAGTAGCCTACTTTCGGTGATCATAACTTGAAGCCTATTTACTTTTATGCCAAATCGCTTGGTAAGCCCATCCATCTACCATATGTAAGTGTGTATGTTTGATTTCAGCTTCCTATGATTAGATTCAATAGGTTTTTGTATCCTTTTAGAATTTTATCACACTAATATTATAATGTGTCATTTTTCTATCTCACTAAACATATCTATGCACTAAACATACAAAGTGCCAAAAATTGGATGCATCCTGATTATTGAATTAAGGGGGCCATTTTTGTTGTGTCTAGCGTACTTCAATATTTCCTTCCATATTTAATTTCTATATTTCAAATCTTGGCAAAATTTAAAGTGCCCATGATGAGAAAATTGATTGCAACACTCATAAATACATTTGTGAGATATGCCCTAGTAGCCTACTTTGGGTGATCATAACTTGAAGCCTATTCACTTTTATGCCAAATCGCTTGGTAAGCCCATACATCTACCATATGTAAGTGTGTATGTTTGATTTTAGCTTCCTATGATTAGATTCAATAGGGTTTTTAAGCACCAACTTGAAGGGTTATGGAAAGGTTTGTTGTCTACACATTGTTAGATCTACCATGGTGGTCAGCTTTGGAGGCAAATATTTATCAGCTAGATGATTTACATGATGAACCAACTAGTAGTTTAAATTTTTCCCATATTAGTATGCTCCCATGTCCATTTTTAAAGCTCCAAAATATCATTTGATATTTCTTCAAAGTGAAAAGAAAATAGAGTTTTCATAGTTTTGATGTTTGCATTTCTAGAAGGTTTCAAGGGGGTCACCACAGACCTTTAAGAGTTTGTGAAGGAAGTGGATTGGGGAAAATCCCTTCTGCACATGTGCTCATTTGGCTTAAATTAACTAATTTCCCGAGTGTTAGCTTCCCAAGAAGAGATCTAGTATCTTTTCAAAGTAGTGATTTGATGAGCACCAGATGGTTTTGTGACAGGTACAGTTTCAGAAACAACTAAGTGAGCTACTTTGAGATTAATATATTGAAATATTGATGAATTGATGCAATTTTTTTTGGAAACCCATATCATCATTGCATGTGTTGGTGCATTTTAGTGGCTCTAGGAAAATGCTTGATCAGTCTCCCAAGGTGATTCTGGAGGCCATCCAACTTGTTCTAGCCACAACACAAGATGTTAGGAAGAAAATTCTAATTATTACCCACTCAATTTTTGGATGCATCTCAGATTTTCTATGGAATAATTGTAAGAGATGGGATTTCATGAAATTTTATTATTAAAGGATGTAGATCTGATGAATTATCTTCCATGCCATTTAATCGCTCAAAATTTTCATGAGTTGTATATGTTCTCATGCACAACTGTTAATCATTATGGAACATTGGCATGCTACTACCTTGCAATTGCATTACAGGTTGTTTCAAACTCGCCTTGCTTGTCTGCTCAATGAAATTCATCAAATCTAGTTCTCTGGATTTCATTTACAAGTATGGTCATGATAGTGGAGATGGAGGAAAACTCTATCATGGGGCATAGAATTAAAGTTATGCCATATTCAACATTTTGATTAATCCTTTTCATTACATCACCTTACGATGTCAATTTTTTTGAAATGAGATGAACATGCATGTACAATAGTCCTATGAAACATGATAAAAATTAATAGAACTAATGTTGGTACCAAAGGTGTGTTGTCTCGCATCAAGCCAACAAGCCAGTAATGGGAATTGTCTAAGACAAACTTTTCGGTTGCCGAAAGATAACAAGAAGGGGAAAATTTATAGAGAAGGATGTTTTCATGAATATCTTATTATGGTGAGAGGAATTTGATGAAAAAATTCCATCTCTATTGATTCCTAATCCTATGCCACCTTGGACTAGAAATATAATATTTTGAACCATGAAACAAGATGTGTTGGACTAGAGAGCCAAAATATCTTACTACTTCCGATATAGTAGTTGGGGTAGCCATAGATAGAAACACCAGGGATATGAAGCTTAAAGTAAAGTAGATTGATACAATCATAGAGGAAATAATTGTGACAATTGAGTAACTCAAAGCTTGATTTTGAGACATGCAGATGAAAAATATAGTTTCATTGAGGGGTGTTTGTTGAAGTTGAAGAAACACTAAAAGCTTTATATCTTGTGGCAAACTTTTTGAAGATCTTGGAGTGAAAAATTGCAATGAGCATATCTTGGATTGAAGATGAATTCAACTAATTTTCAGAGGTAGGGAATAAAATGAAGTATGTGAAAGAAGCAAATGCGTACCATGGCATAAATATGATTCAAGTTGGAATCTTCATTGAAAAAGTGAGTCTTGTTTGTCAAAATAAAATTTTAACATGATTGGAGAGTAGAAATGTATCTCATAATAGTTGCAAATTTTCCAAACACTCTATTTAAGTCACCTTCAAAACTAAAGGCTTGTGTTAATAATGAACATGTGGAAGAGAATCCGAGTTCTTTTGCAAATCAAGAAGATGAAGGAAGATTTTCAAGAACGATTGTCATGCATAGTAGATCAAACAAGGTTCTCAGTGCTTTAAGAGTTGCAAGATAAGGAAAGTTGAAATTAAATAGTTTAGTTGCAAAACAAAATCAAATAGTCTGAAGCTTGTCACTTCCTTCATCTATTTATAAGATTGAAACCAAGAATGAGTTAGGAGAGTAGTTACAAAAAAGGGGGAACAATTTTTATAGAGAAGAGCTATTCAATGTAAAATCTTTCTGAAGTAGAGCAATGAAAAGAAACCTATAATTTGGTACACGAATTCCGGTTTCAAATGTTTGTGGAATTAATTGATAAGCATTATCTTGTTGTCTCTAGTTTGATCTTTCTTTGTTATTTAAATCAATGTATCAAGTAAATGTTTGATCTATCAAAGAACATTCATTGTTTTTGTGTGGTTTGTTTGATTAGTTTCTTCAAGTAAGAATTAAAATCCTTTTGAATAAATCATGGTAGCTTGGGGAAATAATTTGGATCAATAAGAAGAGCCTAGTAATTACAATTTTGCACATTTATAAAAGTTAGAAAAACTTATAGTGCCAAACAATTCAAGTTACAACTAGTAGGAGGACCGATATCATTCTACATTCTTGACTTTGTTTCCTAGTGGAAGAAAGAAACTTATCATCTCCACCCACAAATATAATTTCTTATTAGAAATCTTATTTATACATTTTAAATTTTCAGTAGTAGGAGTACGAGTTGAATTTCATTTTCAATTATCTATTTCAAACCTTCATTCTAGTGCGAAATAGATTGTGAGTGGATGAATGAACTAAAGAGATTGTGATTATAAATGCCCTTTGAATTTTTATGAGGTTTTTTATTCTTTATTATCATCAGTTAATACCAAAAAGTTGCATTCATTGGGGATAATGGTACACCCACCTAGGCATAGCAAAGCTTGAAGAGCAGGGAATTCCAACTGCCTTGGTTGATTTCGTTCATTGTCCAAATTTTTGTTGAACTTGATCATAAAGCTTGGCATACTTTTAGGGTTTAACAATCTTCTAATTTGGGAACCAACACCTCAAACATGTGTTGTGTAGTGAAGGATCTTAAGGTTGAAGTACCAATTGAAATCATGGATGAGATTATTGTGGGCCTTCAATTATCCCTCATAGGTAAGTTTGTCTTTCCAACCAAATATTGATCAAGTTCAAAAATGGATTGACTCAAACTAGAAACTTAAAGGAGATGTGAGCATTAACACTTTGTCAAATGGGTTATTGTTTTTTTTCTTATGAACCATGAATATTTGATTAAGAATCTTACTAGAGGCCTCTAGGCCTTTGATAAAAAAAATTAGGAACTATTTATCTCTATGCAAGTGGAATCCTGGCTTTTATCCCTCTCTAGATCTTAGCTCAGTTGCCCCCACTTGGATTCGACTTCCTTGGCTCCCTTTGGGGTTTTAGAATAAAAAATTCTACCATGGTGTTTCCAAATCTTTTAGGAGTCTTTTAGCAATTGATAAATTTTGCAAAAATCAATGATGGTTTTTTCTAGGATATGTGCAAAAATGGTTTTTAATAATTTCCTTCCTGCTTTGATTACTAAGAAATCAATGTTTGGGTTATGGAATCAACCTATAGAATATGAAAATGTTTGGAATTTTTGTCACCTCTATAGGAGGTTTAGACATCTTAGTGAATCTTCTAAGAAACAAAATTTATAGAAAGGTAAAACTATTTCCAAAGTTGTTCCCACCCACCCAAAGGATGTCACCCCATGTAAACGTGAATATGAACTTGAGACTGCCCCATGTAGAGGTCTCAGTTATATTGTAAATTGAGATGCAACAAGATGCAAATAGTAGAGAAGATAAAAAAGTACATAAACCACTATTTTCCTCTAAGGAGTATATCCATCAAACCCAACCAACATGTTGCTAAGAACACTGAAGAAAAGAAGAGCAATGATTTGGACCTTCCACCCTACCCTTAAAGCCCTTGAAATGAATGCTGAAATATGTTTGTGTGTTTATTTTGGTGGGGAATATGTCTTATACCAGGATAACCATAGCAAGAATATGCTTGATTCTATGGCCTTGTTGGGTTTTGGGGATCTGGAGTCCCCTTTATCTTTGCAAGGCACTCTGATGGATGTTCAGGAAGAAGATTGGACTCAGGTAAATGGAAAATAATGAAAAAGAAAGAAGATGTAGGGGTGAACAAAAGCTAGGGAGACATTCTCAAAGAGATAACAAGGCTAAGAAGGTTGTTGACAAGGTGGATTCTAGAAAAAAAAGACCCTTGAGGGTATCTCAATTCAAAAGAAAAAAAAAAATTAGTTCTTGGGAGGCTAGGCCTCTCCTTGTCAGCATCTGGTGGATACTAAATTTCTTCTACAGTTTTTCAATAAATATAATAACCTAGAATATTTTTGGGATGAATAGCCCACTGAATCAACATATTGTTAAATATTCTATAGTTGATCAGAAGTGTACATTCTTCTTAGCAAAGAAACAAAAATACAACATGCAACCTTTGAACAAATTATTAAAAATTATGGCCAATGGTAGAGTATTGTATTAGCAATATAGATGGTACCATGCGTGGTCTTGCCACCCTATGGAATCTTGATAGACTTAAAGGTATCAACGGTCAGTGTAGTAGATACTACTTAGAAAAAATCTTGGTAGACAGGAGGAATTTTGTTACTTGGAATCTAATCTAAAGGATTTCCAAGCCAAGATGGAGAATGAAACTATTGATGGTGAAATATCGAAGAAAGAAAGGGAGATCAAAGCTAAATGGTTCAAAATAACTAAGAAGGAAGAAATTTTCTTCAAGCGAAAATCTTGAATATAGTGGTTGTAAGAAAGGGAAAAAACATAGTAAATTATTCCCCCAACAAACTCTAAAGTATAGGAAGAGAAGCAACACTAGATAATGACCATGAAGGCTCTTTCCTTTTCCAAAGATAATGGTGGACCCCACGATCAAACTAACACTGTGATAGATTCTATATTTTATGTTATTCGAAAGGTGATTTCAAAGATGGATTTTAAGGAAATGGGGAAACCCATAATGATGCTAGAAGTTAAGAATGTGGTCTTTTCCTTTGCAGATTTCAAAGCTCCTAGTACTAGTGGTCTCAACCATCAATTTTTCAAGATTTTTGGCATGTTATTTATTTTGACCTTTTGAATGCTACCTGAGACTTCTATAGATTGGGAAGACTGCTAAGTCAGCTAAATTTGAATCGTATTGTGTTAATCCCTAAGATAGAGGATGCTCCCTCCTTACAATATTATAGACCCATAATTCTATGTAATATAATGTATAAAAGTTTCTCCAAAATTATTGTTAATAGGCTAAAAGGGGTCCTTGATAAGCTAATATCCATGTATAGAAAAGTATTTGCAAAGGGAAGGAAAATTCTAATTGTTACCATAATTTCCCTTGAATATACTCACTCTATTGAACATTGTAATAAATCAAGAATGATTTTAAAATTAGACATTTCGAAGGTTTATGACATGATTTTTGGAATTTCATTGTTGTTATATCGGATAAATTTTGTTTTAGTGGTCAAATTTTAAAACTAATTAATGGATGTGTCACCACACCAAGTTTCATTACTTTTTTTAGTGGTGTCTTGAAAGGTTTTTTTTCTTGAGGTAGAGGATTAATAAAAGGATACCCCCTTTCTCCTTACTTTCTCATAATTGTTGTTGACTCCCTAGGGAGAAACTTTCAAAGAAACCTAGATCAATGTGTCCTCAAAGGGATTAAAGATGCCTCTCCACTTCTGCTTGATTCCCATTAGTATGTTTTGGATGACACAATACTTTTTGGTGTTTCTTTAGTTGTTGAAGCTGCCAATTAGAAATCCATTCTTAAATATTGTATTAACACTCTGGGACAACATATGAACTACTCTAAAATCAAGGATTACTTCTTCAATATGGATTTTCACCTAAAAAATAAGGTGTTGAGAATTCTTGGTTGTCACGAGGTTGTTTTACAAGATGGTTATCTTGGTATTCCCCTAAGAAATAAAATTCCTCCAATCACCTATTGGAATGGCATTATAGAAAGGATCTAAAAAAAATTCATTGGGTGGAAATGTAATATTTTAAGCAAGGTAGGTAAGACCCATCTCCTTAAATCCTCTCTCCAAAATATTGTGGTCTACTTCATTTCTGTTTTTAAAATGGTCATTTTGTAATAAAGAAAGTTAATAAAATGCAAAGAAAATTCCTTTGGATGGATACAAAAGAAGAAGGTAGGATTACCCTAGTCAATTGGTACATGGTTTTCTTACCCAAAATAGATGGAGGTCTAGGGATTAGAAGATAATTTTTTTTTAATAAAGCCCCTCTCTCTAAATTTGGTTGGTATTTCCTTGTTGTAGTTAAGGATTGGGTTAGAATTATAAAAGCTAAATTTTATAAGAAATTCTAAGCTAGGGTGTTTTTCGTTCTCTTAGGAATGGCCTAAGGGATTGACCATTTAGAATAGTGTAACGAAAATAAGAAATATTGTAAAGAAAGGGATGTGAAGATGGTTGGGTAATGGAAAAAAGATTAGATTCTACAATGATGCCTAGGGAAGTTGCCATGTGCTATCTTTGTTGGTCAATTGAATCATATCAAGAAGGAGCCTATAATACTAAATGGGAATTTATTATATAATTATGTGGACTAAGGAGAGACTCCCCAAAATGGAAAAAATTTAGTTCCTAGTTGTCTAGGCTGAGGGGCCCTAGAGGAGGTAGCCAGAATGGCTAGTTTGACTCTTCTCTCCTCTTAGACCCTCTATTAGAAATTTCATTCTCTTTTATGATAATAGTGAAGATGATTAGATTTTGAGTAGAAACCCCTCAAGGGTTTTCTCTATCAAATATACCTACACCATGATGGAGCAATCTATTCTTCCCCTTTAGATATTTGACTAAAACAAAATATGGAATGCAAGACTCATCCCAAATATTAATTACTTCGGGTGGGTTGTTTCCCAAGGTAGTATCCTCACAATTGATGTTCTCAATAGAAGGGGGTTTCAATTTTTTAACTGGTTCTCACTCTACTTTGAAGAGGCAAAGAATATGAATCATCTATTTTTCCATTATCCTTTTGCTAGAGAGGTATTGACTTATGTCTTACATATTCTATCGGTTGATTGGGTGTTTCCTCATTCCCTTACGGATTATATTGAATAATGGAACAAATAACCTTCTGGCCACTAATTATTATGGAACTATACAAAAAAAAATTCTTGTTTGTGTCATAGATCCTATGCAAAGAGAGAAATAATAGGATTTTTAGAGATTAGTGGAAAAGAAACATGAAGGTTTTCTTGAGCATAAAAAAGAGAATAAATGAAAATCTAAACTAATGAAATTTTGGCTTCTCTGAAATAATGCCATCCTATAGGGACCTCATAATTAAACAAGATTGGGATATTGAAAGGAAATTTTAACTAGGATAAATTGGGCCAATATTTTTAGTAGAAGGATGACTATCTGGACAACTCCTTATGGTGGCTGGATTAAGCTTAATTTTAATGGGTTTTCCAAAGGTAACTTAGGAGCTACTATCATTGGAGGAATTTTAAGAGATCACAAGGGAATCCTTCTTGAAGGATGAACTAAATATTTGGGTATTGCTACTAGTAATGAGGTGAAGGCAGCTACTATTTGGTGGGGTTTGAAGAGTGATAAGGAAAGCGGATTTAACAAAGTTTTTATAAAATACAACTCCAAATTAACCATAGAAATTCTTAAGGGTGAGACTAAATCCCCATGGATGATTAAATATATGTTGGAAGACTACAATGTGTTTGAGATCCTCAATCAGTTTAGGTTAATACATACTTACAAAGAAGAAAACATAGCAATAGATGTTGCTTCCAATGAGGGGCTCTACTATTTGTTGTGGTAAGTTGGAATTATTATGATGTCCCTAAAAAATTGAGAGATAATATTTTTGAATACTACTTGAGAACACATAAATTAGGGATTAATAAGGATTATATTTAATATATCTTATTTTTTCTATGGATGCTAAAAAATATTCTAGGGTTCTCATTTTGGGTTCTTGGCTTCTATCTAGAGTTATCAATTTAGTTTTCTATGCTAAGAATAAGATGAATAGGAAAGGCTCCAAGAATGATTATGTTTTTATTAGACAGTCCCCAGTTAATCAAAGAAAAATATTACATCACATGACATTTATTAGAAGAATTTTTAATATAATAAACAACTAAATAGGTTATAGGGATTAGATGCACATGATGAAGGATAAAGGTTAAATCATGAGCTTAAGTAAAGGATGCAATAATGATTATATCTTTAAAAAAAATTGGATTAATAAATAGTTTTCCTTTCTCATGATTAATAAAATCTTGTCACACTATCACTATATTTCTCCAAGTCCCAAGGGCATGTTTAATAAAGTGGCTATTACTATTTTGCATGGCTATCTTAATGCTCACACGAGCCTTAGGTTTAATTTGTTGATCATCCTAATTAAGCATAAGATTCAGCTCAAAATGTGTACTATAGGGCTCATCATAGAGGACAAGTGGAGTGATTTTCTAAAGGTATATTTAATTAGGCTAGCTTAATCTTTGATATAGGTTTAATCCCAGTTTCTATATAGAATTACCAAAAAGGCTTAAGTTGCATTTCCTTTCTAGCTCACATTTGCTGGTGTGGTGAGTTTCTAGTGTGTCAAAGTTTTATGTGAAGGTGATGGAAGCTTTTTTGGTAGACAATGGGGGGGCCAATGAAGTTATCTAAACTCTTATCATGTATTTCCCTCAAGAAAAGTGTGGATCTTTGGAGGACTTTCAAAGAAGCAAGAAATACAACCTTCTTCTTAGCCATGAAGGGATTCAATAACAAACCTATCTTAAAAAAAATTACCTCGTGGAAGGAGGGCACAGTTGTAATTGGTAGTATTTTCTTTGATGTGACCCCTAGGCTTATTTTTTAGGAAATGAGTCTTGGATGTAAGGGAATGAAAGTGGTGAAAGTTAGTAATAGGAACTATCAAAGATTCACTGATAGATTCTTCAACAAGGATAATAAGTTAAGGAGATTTAAAAATTGCTATAACAGAGAGAAACATGTAAGTAAGCTAAGGTAGTGTAACAACTTCCTATGTACACTAACCTTGAGAGAAGAATAATGTAAGACTTTATGGATCTTTTCAACAGTTATACAAACTTAAAAAAAATTATATAATTATTATGAATACCATAACACAGTGATTTATGAGGGGAAAGAAATTTTGGGGGAAATATCCACTCTCTAAGAGACACTCAATATATTGTTTAGAAATCATAAAGATTAAAATATATATGTAGAGAAATCTTCTCATAGGAGTATCACCACCAGAGATCTAGAGACAACATGAGCACTATTAGACTCTCAAAATACATCATAGTATAGTCATAATATAGTTCCCT
The DNA here is from genome assembly GCA_007115665.2 of Sequoiadendron giganteum. NCBI lineage: Eukaryota > Viridiplantae > Streptophyta > Pinopsida > Cupressales > Cupressaceae > Sequoiadendron > Sequoiadendron giganteum. The sequence continues at coordinate 487,046,447 of CM021100.1, read as the reverse complement.
CATAAAATAGGATTGTCTTTTAGGGAAATTCAAGCCAACAAAATATCTACAATCATATTTGAGACCTAATGATTAATGTTCTAGATTTACAATATATAATTAATTTAATGTATATCAATAGTTCAAGACAGATTTTGTTAACAAAAAATGTTAACACGTGTTCCACTCAACCAATTTCTCTCATTTTTTATTACACCAATTGGTGTATGTAGTATATATATATATTAAATGTACCCTATCAATAATAAACCTTATATAATTGTAAGGTTGATACATATTTTTGCAAAAAATATCCCACTTGTCAAACACCATGCAAGAGTAATGAGAGAGAGTATAAACATTGTCTCTTAGTTGCTAGGGACTGAAAGGCCCATAGTCTCTAAACACAATCTAGACTTATCTATGCTCATGGGATTAGTTAAAGAATTAACAACATTCATCAAATTCTCTTCCTTACCCAACTTCACCCTACGATCTTCAACCATATCGCTAAAAAAATGATATAGTACATCGATGTGCTTGGTCCTACCAAGAAATTTTGGGTTCTTGCCTAGACATATTACACTCTAATTGTTGTAATAAATCATCACTACACTATGTTTTATTCCAAAATTTTAACACAATATCTTAAGCTAAATGGATTCCTTACAACCATGAGTATCTGGCATATACTAAGCTTTAGTATTGTACAATGAGACCACAACTTGTCTCTTACTCATTCAAATAATTGCACCACCAAATAAAGTAAACACTTAAGCACTAGTGGATCATCTGCTATCAAAATAGCCTACCCAATCCAAATCCACATAACTTACCCAATCTGAATCCACATAACCATGAATATCACAAGAAATCTCATCTTTATTAACATTATTATGATAACGCAAGGAATTCTCTAAGTTACCACAAAAATATCTGAAGGTTATTTTAACTACATCCCAATGAACTCTAACAATATTAGAAATATATCTTGAAATAACTACCACTAGTTGGGAAATGTTTGGTCTAGTACAAACCATAGCATACATCAAACTTCCAACTGCACTCTGTTATGGCACTCTACTCATCTCTTCCATCTCTAATGGGGATGTTGCACAATCTGAAATAGATATAGCATTGTTCCTACTAAAAAAGGAACACACAATGGTCTACAATATTGTATATTAAACCTTTGTAAAATTGAATTAACATACTTACTTTAGCCAAGCCATACTTTTTGTTAACTTTATCTCGTCTAATTTCCATCCCAAGAATGTACCTAGCTGCACTAAGATCTTTCATTTCAAATTTAGCTTCAAGTTGAGACTTCAGTTCTAAAATCTTACCTTTCCCTTCCAAATAAATAACATATCACCAAAATATAATGTAATAAGTAGGATAAATTAACCATAATTTTTATAACAAACACAATGATTTGATTTAGAATGCTCAAATCCCAAACTCAACACATAAGTATCAAATTTTTGGTATCATATCCTAGGACTCTGTTTTAGGCCATACAAAGATTTCTTCAATTTGAAAACCAAATTTATTTTACCTTTCATTACAAAGTGCTCTAACTATGTCATATAAATATCCTCCTTTAAGTCACCATGAAGGAAAGCAATTTTTACATCCATTTTTTCAACCTCTAAATCATAAGCAACAAAAATAGAAAGTAAAAATGTAATGGATGCCATTTTTTAATAGGAGAAAATATCTTACCATAATCAACACCCTCAACTTGAGAGTAACCTTTCTTTTTACTTCTCAATACCTCCATCTAAACCAATCTTTTTCTTTAACACCCATTTGCAACCAATAGGTTTTCATCCTTTAAGAAATGGTAAAAGATCCCATGTATCATTCTTTTAAAAGATCTCATTTATTCATGCATATAAATCTTCTAGTACTCTACATTTGTTATACCTAATGCATCTTCTACATATATGGGTTCATCCATGTTAGTATTCAAAAATAAATTACATCTCCAATCATCAAGTGAATACCTTTCAGGTGGTTTCCTATGCCTTGTAGACCTATAAACAAGCTAAGTTGGAGGTTCTTCCTCCACTTCTAAAGATTATATCTAGATGAGCTCTCCTAAACTTCTTATCTATCCATTGGACTTGATTCAACTTTATCAAATGTACAAGTAAATTGAATCAAATCTTCCTATTTACTTTGTTCTACTATAGTGTGATAAAAGAAGGCTTAATCTCTCTGAAAAAACTTCTACTATAGATTACCTTCTATGTATTAGGATTCCAAAGCTTGTCTCCTTTCTTACCATAACTATAATTGATAAAGATACATTTCATAGCCTTGTTCTCCAACTTTGTTCACTTCTCCTTTGGTACATGTGCTTATTCCTCACAACCACAAACTCTAAGATGTCTTAATAAAGGCTTGTGACTTGATCATGCCTTTATAGGAATCTGATAGTTTCAATAGCCAATGCTGGAAAGTTTTTAAGTAGGTAACAAGAAATTCCAAAAACATCAACCCAAAAAACTTTGTTCTAGACCAACACCACTCAACATACTCCTAACCATCTCCATCAGTGTCATGTTCATTCTTTTTGCAACTCAATTTTGTTGTGGAGAATACAATGTTTTATTTTATCTATGAATACCACAATGTTTATGGAATCTATCAAAATAATTAGAGTACAATTCACCACCATTATCATTCCTCAAATATTTTATTTTCTTTCTAGTCTGCAACTCAACCATTTCTTTAAATTCTTTAAATCGACTAAAAACTACAGATTTACTCTTTAGAAAATATACTCATGTCCTAATATACTCGTCAATAAATGAAATATAATATGTTGATTTTCCAATTGAAGGCACATCTGCGGGACCAAATACATCATAATGAATAAGATCCAATACACCACAAGATTTTATGAGAACTCAAGTAAAATGAAAAATTGTTTTTTTCCATAAATATAATTCTCACACATTAAATTAAAGATTACAATCAGATAACCCTTCAACAAGTATTTTATTTGTTAAGGTATTTAGACCCATTTCTCCAATGTGGCCAAGCCTCTAGGTCCATAACATAGTTTTCTCTATAGCTAACTTTGATTCAGAAGAAAGAGCATCCTTGGGTACCCAAAATCTATGACCATTTGCTGAAGATGAAATCATCACCACTTCCAACAGAGTAGCCACACACTTTCTTTTCATAGAAGTGTCATTGCACTCAATAGTGCATGTTTAAAGCTTATACAATGTTCCATATTTGAAACCCCTAGTAATCACCATACTACCTCTAACCATCTTACATCCTACATCAAAAAATACTACATGCACACCTGCATCTATTAGTTTACTCACAAATATCAAATATTGTGCTAATCCATGGATATGAAACACACCATTAATCATTTTATTTTACCATCAAGAAACTTAATCTAAATTTACCATAAAAACCAATATTTAAATAATAATCATCACCCAATTACACCTTTCCTCTATCAAATTTTTCATATTTGAAAACCAATCTCTATTAAAGGTCATACACAAAGATTCATCCAGGTTAGTTAACCATGCATTATTACCTTCATGAGTTGTTGAGTCTACAATAAATGCACCACCATGTTCCTTCTTAGACTCAGAGTCAAAATCAAATGTATTCTTTCTCTTCTTCTCTTCTTCCTTGTAGTCCTTACGAATATGTCTAGGCTTACTACAGTTTCAGAAAATAACTTTGGAATTTCTAGGTGATTTAAATTTCTCTTTGGACTTGGATTTATCATGCTTCTCATCCTTCTTTCCTTTTTCCTTAGGTATTCCATAAATATTTAGGGCCTTCTTGGCATTGATGGATACCTTCCTTCTCATCTCTTTACAAAGAAAAGAACCCAAAACATATTTACTCTTCAAGATAATAGAAGTACTCTCAATAGCCATAACAAGAGAATCCCATGAATTAGGAAAAGAAAAGAAAGATCTAGTATTTCTCCTCCTCATCAATTCTGACACTAATTGATGCCATTTTATCCACCAACATATTAAATACTTCTAGGTGGTTTATAATTCGTCCACCCTCTTTAATTTTCAAGGAATACAATTTCTTCCTCAAGAAAATATTGTCCACTAAAAATTTGGCTTGATACATCTCACCAAGTTTCTTCCATAGTTTTTGTGAAGAGGTCTCATCATGTATATTGATTAAAATATAGTCCACCAATCACAATCTAATTAGACCCTTGGCTTTACGGTCCATAACATCATATTGAGTAGCCAAATTAAGATCTACAGGCCTTAAAATATTCTCATCAATAGCATCCCACAAATCTTGATCTATCAAAAACTCCTCAATCTTTAGCTTGAACAACTCAAAATTATTTCTATAAAATTTATCCACCTCTATTCTCCTTGATGAACTTGTAATTTGATTTTTTTTGCAACAAGATCAAAAAGTATCTTGTACACAAGCTCCCACTCAAATATGGATTAGCTCAAAAAAGACAACAACACACAACTCAAAAAAAAGGTGATGAGACTCTGATACCAATTGTAATGAAGATAAGGTAGTGGAACAACTTTCTAAACTAAACTTCAGAGAAGAATAATGCAAAACTTTTAAAATATTTTCAATAGTTGTAGAAAATTAAATAGAAATAACATAAATATCATGCATACCAAAGGACAATGGTTTATGTGGGGAAAACCCTTTTGGGATAAAAAACTCACACTACAAAACCCACCCAATATATTATTCAAAAGTCACAAAGATTACAATATATTTGCAGAGCAAGCTTCTCATAGGAGTATCACCACCAAAGATCTAGAGACAACATGACTGCTATCAATATCTTAGAATACATTCATAATACAAAACCCTCATAAAATAGGATTACCTTCTAGGGAAAGAAAAGTCAACAAAATATCTACCCTCATATTTGAGACCTAATGACGAATGATCCAAATTTATAATATATCATTAATTTAATGTATATTGAAAGTTTAATATTTTTTGTTAACAAAAATATTTTAACACATATTCCACCCCGCCTTGTTCTCCCATTGTATATTACACCTATCAATGTAACTAGTAAATATAAATATATATAATACATCCTATCAACAATAAACCTTATATAATTGCAAGGTTGAGACATATTTCCCCAACAAAACTGTCAGCTCAATACTATCTTGTGAGTTTAGACATAATGAAATATTTCACTCTAGAAGGAAGATATACTACTATTCAAGGCTATAGTTTTTCTTTCCTTAATGATATAAGAAATAATAAAAATTTGATATGCCTTTATTCCTTTTTGCATCTCTATATCAATGCATGGCTAAATAGGCCTCTCCCCTACTACACTAGGGTCTCATTTTGAGACTATATAATCATGTATTTGCCTTAACCCCTCATTTGTGTCTAAACAAGTCTGTTAGGCCTCTAAAAATTATGTTTTTAAAAGATGATACACATTTGATTCAACCTAAAACTACCCATAGAAAAAAGTTAAAATTTTCTCTCTTGATTAATATTGTTTCCCAAAACCCTCCCATAGTGGAAAATAAGTCTACCCATCCATCTCAGAAAAGAATTGTTTTGACAAATCTTGCTAGTTAAAAATGAAAGTTCCTTGGCCCTTTAGAGAATATGGTTGTTAAGAATGATGCAATTCAAATTCCCAATGAGGGTGATATGGATCAAATTGGACATTCAAGTAGTAGAAAGGGTGAGAGGAGGTTAGCCAGATTGGCCAAAGTGGAGAAAAGAATAAAAATCAATACTTTAAAGGGAAAGATATGGATTTTGATGAGGAAGTTGTTGAGTCTTTAAGTAAAGAGTATTTTCTTGTCTTGAAGGCGGAGGACTATGATACTAGTCAAAAAGAGATTGAGGTGGTGATTGAAAATGACACTAAGGAATATAGCACAAGTGAGGATGTGGTGGCAGAAGAGAAAAAAAGTGAGGATGAGGAGCGGTTTGACATTGATAGGAACGAGATAAACACTTTGATAGAGGAAGATGAGGAAGGAATAGGACCTAAATGGAAGGAGGATAATGTTAATAAATATAAGAATACAGTGATCTTAGAGGATTAGGAGGACTTGGGGCATGGTCCCTTAAGAATTTTTAAGCATTGGGTGATCCCACAATACTGGGTTACACTTTTTGGCCAAACATGACATTGAAATGAACATTTTGAACAAAATCTTTATTTTCAAACACCTATAGCTGCTAAATCATGAGTAATTTGAAGATGATGCAAACTAGTAATTTTTGATATCTTATCTGTAGATTCTTTAAATATATTTTTAAAAATTTTGGAATAAAATTGTATTTCTCTTTCCATCTCCTTCGATAACTAGTTTTTAACCATAAACAACATTTTTAAAGAGTGATGTTTAATATGTAGCACATAACTCTTTTTCTATGAAGGATAATTTTTATTTTTTTAAGAATTTAGATTTGTAACTACAATATCTAGATCCTTTATTTGGTTTCATAGTGTTTACTATGTACCACATAACCTTTTTTGTATCTATCAATATTCAATTTTTCTTTTGGATCAAGGAAAACAATACCAAGAGCATAGTTATTTTCATATTTTTTTAGTAATCTACTATTTTTTCAGAGGCACGGAACAAAGAGCTTGATTTTCAGTGAAAACCCTACATTCACAAGAAATAAAAAGTAAGTATAATAATCAAATTAAATATATTTAAAATTATACTTTTTGGCAAGCTTATAATAAGGACTTCATACTTACAAAACATAATTTTTATTTGAATTCATTTGACCCCCAAAAAGGTAAATCAAAAGCATTTTTTTATCAACATTTTGATAGCTATAGAGGAGACTCCATTATAGGTATGGTTTAAAACTAGCGGTGTTCTATCCAATGGGGTTTGATCTAAGGGGCTTTGATCAAACCCTATTCAATTAAAATCCTTTAAATGGAACATTTCAAGTCTTGAATCATTATATTTTCTAAAAATATGTGATTTCAACAAAAATCAGGATGTCCCAAAAAGTGCAACCATTATTGTGGCAAAACCCCACTATATTGAGAATTTCTATGGGGTTAACTAGATTGAGTCCAAAAATAAAAGTGATTTACAAAAATAGAAGATAGAAAATATTGATAATGCAATGAGTTGCATTTTTCCTATCACTTATTATACAATGAATCATGTCATCTTTAGCACTCTTACTAAGTAGTCTTAGTCTAGGAAACTAAAATTTAAGAGCCAAAAGAATTAGGATGAAGACACTCAAATGAAATATACCCCTCAAGATGTAGAGGATATTTGGAATAACATCTTGGAGATTCTTAAGAAAGAATAAATCTTATCAATAGTCCTAAGGATTATTTCTCTATATTGGATAGGTTTCCTTTTTAATTAATTTTTCTAATTCTATGGTGCATTGATTCTTGTAACTATGAGGTCCAGATACCATTTTAGTTTTATTTTCTGGGTATGTGTAGGATCATGATGGACCACAACGTGGTGATATGTGTCATATGATGGCCCATGTGGATGAAAAATATTTTTTACCCAAAATTGATGAAACGAAAAAGGGTTTTTAAAGGAGATTCTCACCTTTCCACCAATATAAATTATGCTTTATTTTGAATTTAATAAATAATTATTATTCATTTTCTATTTGAATTATGACTAAAGGCCCAATTGATAGGCTGATTGAAAAACATCTATAGCTTTCAAATGCTATCACATTGTTTGAATCTAAAAAATGTATTACATTCTATGCTTAACATAATATAGGATTAAAAAAAAAATGAATTTCATGAAGTTTTGACCAAGTTAAGGTGGTTAGACATACGAGTTTTTATATTTTTTAAAAGTTGTAATAAAAAATTCATAATTAATTATTTACTTGGAAAAAAATTACAAAAAAATATGCATCACATTGGGACACGAGTCCTCTACTTACATACAAAAAAATATGCATCACATCAGTACATGAGTCCTATACTTATATCTAAAATCTAATAAAAAAAATATTATCATTTTATTGTGGTTAGGGTGGTCTATTTCTTATTTTTTCCTTGAAATTTAAGTACTACTACATTGAAATTTCAAATTTTCATGAAATAGATTTTATTTTTAAAAAATAAACCTAGTACTTTAGATACTACATTCAATTTACTACAAATTCTATTCTTACATATTTTTGAAATAATAAAGATAACTTATTCAAATTTTTACGTCAAGTTGGGGTATGTGCAAGATCATGATGGGCCAAAAAGTGGCAATATGTAAATGATATGATGGCCCATGTGGCTAACAACTTTTTTTTACCTAAAATTGATGAAACAAAAAGGGTTTTTAAAGGAGATTATTAGCTTTCCACCAATCTAAATTATGCTTTACTTTGAATTTAATAAAGAATTATTACTCATTTTTTATTTGAATTATGACTAAAGTCCCAATTGATAGGCTGACTGAAAAACATCTATAGCTTTCAAATGCTATCACATTTTTTGAATCTGAACCATGTGTTACATTCTATGCTTCACATACTATAGGATTAAAAAAAATAAAATGAATTTCTTGAAGTTTTGACCAAGTTAAGGTTGTGAGACATATGAGTTTTTATATTTTTTAAAAGTTGTAATAAAAAAATCATATTTAATTATTTACTTGGAAAAAAATTACAAAAAAATATGCATCACATTGGGACACGAGTCCTCTACTTACATACAAAAAAAAATGCATCACATCGAGACATGAATCCTCTAAATATATCAACAATCTAATAAAAAAATATTATCATTTTATTTTGGTTAGGGTGGTCTATTTCTTGTTTTTTCCTTGAAATTTAAGTACTGCTACATTGAAATTTCAAATTTTCACGAAATAGATTTTTTGTTATTTCAAATAAACCTAGTAGTTTAGAAACTAAATTCAATTTACTCCAAATTCTATTCTTACATATTTTTTAAATAATAAAGATAACTTATTCAAATTTTTATGTCAAGTTGGGGTATGTGCAAGGTCATGATAGGCCAAAAAGTTGCAATATGTAAGTGATATGATGGCCCATGTGGCTGACAACTTTTTTTTTACGTAAAATTGATGAAACAAAAAGGATTTTTAAAGGAAATTCTCAAATTTCCACCAATACAAATTATGCTTTACTTTGAATTTAATAAAGAATTATTATTCATTTTTTATTTGAATTATGACTAAAATCCCAATTGATAGGCTGATTGAAAAACATCTATAGCTTTCAAATGCTATCACATTTTTTGAATTTGAAACATGTGTTACATTCTATGCTTCACATACTATAGGATTAAAAAAAAAATGAATTTCACGAAGCTTTGACCAAGTTAAGGTGGTCAGACATACAAGTTTTTATATTTTTAAAAAATTGTAATAGAAAATTCATAATTAATTATTTACTTGGAAAAAAATTACTAAAATGTATGCATCACATTGGAATACGATTCCTCTACTTACATACAAAAAAATATGCGTCACATCGGGACATGAGTCCTCTACTTATATCTAAAATATTATAAAAAAATATTATCATTTTATTGTGGTTAGGGTGGTCAAACAAACACCTACTTCTTATTTTTTCTCTGAAATTTAAGTACTACTACATTGAAATTTCAGATTTTCACCAAATAGATTTTTTTTGTTTTTAAATTAACCTAGTAGTTTAGAAACTACATTCAATTTTCTATAGATTATATTCTTACATATTTTTGAAATAATATAGATAACTTATTCAAATTTTTACATCAAGTTGCCTAACTCTGATTTTCTGAATTTTCATCACCACTTAAGGGCCTGTTTTTTCCATGATGATCCTACACATACCCTTCTATGACCATTTACCTCTTTTTCAATTTTATTTCAATTGTCGTCCTGTAGGCCTTTATCTCTTCTTATATTGGTGGGCTAGTAGGCTTTGTATTTTGTTTTGTTATTTTATTTGGGATCGGGGACCTTACTAAGATTATCTAATCAAGAACATTATAATAAGGAAGCTAACTAAATTTTAAACATGTTATAAAATAATGTGACTAAGTTGACTAAATAAATTGTAAAGGCTAACAATTCAAAAACTTAGAACAGTGAATTTTTTTATGAATAATAAAAAATACAATCTTCAACATAGAAAGAACCGAGTTACATGACTTGGAAATAACCTTTGACATGAAAAAAATAAATTATTAGGAAGTTTTTAAAAAATATATGAATATGTTCATAGTACTCATTATTGAATTTTCCTCCAAGAATTTCTCTATTGAAGGGGTTCTACAAAATTATAGAGCTATTCATGTTACCAAATAGTTGCTGTAATTTTTCTACATTGGTTCATCATATGTGCTTGATTCCAAATTTGTTCAATTATTTGAAATGAATTACCCAAGTGGTCGGAAATGGATATATTCAAAATCGACAATTTTGAGTAAAATCTTCTATCCAACAAAATTAACATCTTATGGTAGAAGAGATTTTCTAAATTGATGAAAACAAATAAAACTCAATAGAATTATAGACATGAGGTACACTCAAAGTTATAGGATTGTGATGTGACCACAATAAATGATATCATTAGAGTATTCTTCCTTATTAAATTTCTAGAGGAAAACCCTAAGGTGAAAAGAGCTGTGAGTTTTCTAGGAATACAACTTATCTCATACTCTCTTGAATATATATGGAAACACTTAGAGTGAAACCTTTTATTTCCAACATACAAATAGAACAACGAACATATGAAGCTAGTGGAATTTTTTTTATATTTATTACATAATGGATAGACAAGGATAATATAGATCAAATTATAGCATTAAAGAAGTGTAGTGTAGAAAAATGTATCCCTTTACATTTTCACACTTGTTTGGGACCTCCTTGCTAAAATTGGGCTTCTTTATGCCTTATTTGGTCCTATTTTGTATCCACAAGCCTTTTCTAAAGCATCATTCTAAGGATAATCTTGACATTCATCAAATGACCAATCATAATTTAATGATTTGTGGTTGTGTGTTCTAGATTTAGTGATTTGGGACTCATACACCCCCTTTGATGTATGGGTCCCTCATAGGTCTTGGGGACTGATCTTGAATTTGGCATAGAACTTAGCATTTCTTGAAATTTGTGTCCCAAGCCTAGGCTACTAGGATTTATATGCCCTAATTGGCGTATGAGTCCTGCTTTAGCTTGGACCTATTTTGAATTCAATTCTTGGCATGATCTTATTCTCCTAGATCTTATATCCACTTGTAGTGTTGTGATTTAGGGAAATTTGGCATAAACAAGTATAAATAAAAGGTTATTTCACATATTTTCTCCTAGAAATTTTCATGAGAATGTGTGATCCAAGTATTCAAGCATTCTAGCAATTCAAGAGCATTCAAGAATTCATTGTCAATAATTTTGGAGCTATATTCAAGATTAAAGCATCTTGTCAAAGTCATCATGCATCATGTGTGTTCTTTGAGCTAACATTTGTGATTTAGGTTTTCATGATTCAAGCAAGCATTGAAGTCAAGATTCATAGCATTCAATCAAGAGTCATGTCTATATTCATGCTATCCATTTTACATAAGATTGCAAGATTCATATCAGGGGTTTGGTGAGTTAGAACATTGCATATTGTTCATTCATCATTCCTTCATTCTATTTGATTTCATTTCAAGGTTTGATTACCAAAATGAGGTTTGATGAAGGAAAAACCTATCCACTAACAAATCAAAAAAAAATTCTCTCTACTTGTCTAATTGTAGATCTAGGTGTTTTGAGCTTGAAGATCCTTTGAAGACTAATTTGTAAAATTAAAGAAAGTTGTCATCTTCATGGATAGTCACCTACAAGTCAGAATTTGAAGTTTCAGACTCAGAGATCAGAGAGGAGGGAAGCTACATAAGATCACTAGAGGATACCAGAGTTTTAGTCAAACCCAGATAATGGGACTAAATTACCACCTTGGGAGTATGAGTCCCAGTATACCACTTTCCAATCATTTTCTGTAGGTCATGTTTTAGCAGTTGTAGATTCCTGATTTAGCCTGAAACACTAAATTGGGACTTAATCACCCAACGTGGTGTATGAGTCCTAATGTGCATCAAAATTCATAATTTTGGGATTGCAAAACTTATTTTAGGAATCTGTAGTTTCCCAAGTGAACATCTATTCATTCTCAGTTTTTTATTTTGATTTTAAGTTTCATTCCCTATGTTGCATAACTAGATTTGCATATCACTTGCATTTCCTTCTTTCTAATCCTTTTCTTAGTGGTGAACCCTCCTTTTATTTAATCACACCCAAGGATACGTTATAGCAACACCTTCTCTCAATTGCATCATTAGGTTGAGATCTCTTAGGTTTCCATGAATGAACTAGAGTGCAATAGGAAGAGGACTCCCCCCCTCTTGTGTTTGTTCTATCTCTTAAAATGTTGAGCAATCTATTTCCTTGTGTTTATTTCAATGAACCTGACCTTTTTACACCTTATTTTTTATTTGGAGTGCATCGTAGTCCTATATTTAGTAGCTTACATTAACTTTTCATTAGGTCATTCATTAGTTAATCTGCATTTAGGGCTTCTAAATATTGCATTAGTGAAAGTGCATATAGGTTGCATTTTTCCATATTGCATCATTCAATTTCATTTGAAATCTATAATTACACATAGTCAGGATAACATACAAACCAAAATCCTTAACATCCACTTAGAACTTTCTAAATTTAGTGTCAAAACCATCATCTAGGACTCACATTCCCCTCTGGGTGATTTAGTCCCAATATAGGTTATTTTACCTAATTTTTGGGAATTTTGTGTTGACTATTTTTCAGCATTTGAACCCTTCAAAAACCCTAATTGGGACTCATCCACCCCTCTGGGTGATTTAGTCTCGTATGAGACCTGAATCTGCATTTTATAGCATTAAAAACTTATTTTCTATATTTTGGTTTGTTGTCATTAAATCTCTATTTCAGGGTACTAGGTTTTTGTTTCATTCATATTATTAGACTAACTTAATTTGATTCATTTTTTGCATTACTAAATTTCAAAATTATATTTACACATTTCATTCTAAGTTATTACATTTCATTTCATCATGGACATGTGCTTTGGTAAGCTTTGGATGTCCTTAAAGTCATTAGTGGGTGTGTTAAGTTGTGCTTTTGGAAATGATCCTAATTAAATTGAACTCACTCATTCTATATCGACTCCTAATACATGTCCTCCTAGTGATGTTGAAATCATTAGAGAAGATTATGACAACATGAAGAACTTCATAAATGATTTACTTAATAACCTTTAGACTAATGCATACTTTTATCCTTCTATGAAACAAACAATGCAACTTGAGATGTTTGGTATTTTACATCTTGAAATTGAAACACAAACTGAGCCTAAGTTCATTATAATAGGTGAACCTAGTACCTATAATCAATTAAACATTCAACCATCCTATGTTAACAAAGTGACTAATAGTCTCATCAACCTAGAAGAGACATATGGAAAAGGATTCACAATCTTAAGCAAATGAGGATGTGATAGACCAAGTGAGCATGAAATTCATCAACTCTTGGAGGAAATACCAAGTTAAGATACAAAAGGGATAGGATATCATGACCTTCCTCCCAATATAAGAGTCCTCCTTCCTAAAGAACAACCAATTATTCATAACAATGATAGGGATGATAGGATCAACTTAGGTCTTCCTCATCAAGATATAACTCAAGAAGTTGGTGATTATAGCAAACAACAAAGGCCTTACAAACTAAAGAAGCTGAAATTCCTTTGTCAATAGTTTGCAACTGAAATAACCCTACACATACTTCTAAGTCAAGGACTTATTACATTACCAACCATGCGAAAAAATTGAAAACCAAATCCTAAGAACACAAAAAAATCACATTGTTGATATCATAGAGTTCTTGGACATAGTACTGATTAGTGTCATGCTTTAAAAAATATATTTTAAGAGTATGATATCATAGAAATAATCCCTTAAATCATGTCCTTTCACTCCTTGCCATGTAATAATTGTAGGATCATAATATTCTCACTATTACATGCTTTACATTCATTGAAAATCATTTCAAAAGGAAAGGATATTTTTCTTATCACCCACCTCCACTCATTCTTGTCTTGCACTCAGTGGGGGAAAGAATTAGATAGCCTTGTCCTATTACCACACTTTTTTTTGTCCCTTTGGCTAGTTGTTCGCCTTCTATATACAATGAGCAAGATTGGGAAGTAGATGAGCTACTAATAGGTTTACTTGCATGCACCTTACTAGTCCTTTATTTTACTTTTCATGTTTCTTTTATGTGATTACATGTGCATAACGTGATCTCCCCATACTGTTTTGTTTGATGTATCTCTCTCTTTGTGATATTCCTCTATTTGTACCTACATTCTTCTCTATATGTCATAAAAAAAATTCTTTTCATTTGTCTTTTTTTTTTTCCTTTTAGGGATAACACAATGTGTCGAGATATTTAGGTCTCTTCCATTTTGACAAAAAAATATATTTTGTTTTTCTCTCTTTTTGTCATTCTTCCTATTCCATGAGTATTTGGGGAATAATGACAATTTTCAGCTGTTTAAAAAAATTATGACAAATACATACTAACTCTGAATCCATGGATCCCATATGTTAATTTGGGATTTCATTCTAGGTGCAGCACCTTTTTCTTGATGTAGCTTTATTTGGAAACATATGACTTGGTATAGGGCTTTCCAAATAAGCTCTCATGTCCTCTTTATTGTTAGCATTTATCATTTTCTACTTTAAAGTAATTTCTCACAGCATGGTGTTTGGAAATTTCTTTAAAGTGGGGGCATACATTCGTATTATTCTCTTACATTTTACAACTCATGTTTCATTTTGTAGCCTTCTTACTTCATGTGATGCATCTCTCACTTTTTGGTGACAATGGCTATGATGTCCTTCAATAGTGTGATCTTTCTTACCATATTATATTCCTCTTAGTGGCTTGATGCAACACATTGCATCCCCTACGTTGTGAATCTTATATTTTTCAATTGGTCCTCTCTTGGATACATTAGGCATGATGTTCCCTAAGTTAAGACCTTACATGAACTAAGAAAAACTCCTTTGAATGTGCTTTACACTAATTTTGCATTTGCAATAGTTGTCATATGGACCCCTTGCATAACACACTTTTCTTGCCTATGGAGCCATCTTATATATTCATGGGTGTTAGCATAAGAAGCTTTTCTTTCCTCATTGAATTTTTTTTTCTTGTTGCGTGGCACCATATCAAAGTTATCAAGAGGTATAGCTTTTGTATGGTTAGTGTATGGGAGCTGAACTTAGGTGTGACTTTCCCATACCCACTTTCTTGTCTGTGTGAGTGCATACTAGTTGCATGCTTAAGTGTCTCTGGGGGCTCACCTAGTAGATAGAGGTTCCAATAGCCCTTATGAGCATACACTTGGTTTCAATAGTGGACATTGTGTCTCACTTGCAGATGTTTTTGGACAAACAACTTAGATCTAATCCACATCACATTTGACAAATGGTTGAGGCTTGATCCAACCCTTTTTTTTTTTTTTTCGTACTTCTTTTTATGTTTTGCATTGTATGCTTGTTCATTTTTTTTTCTCCTTACATCATTCACATGCTTGTCCCTTTGTGCCTATGTTGGTTTTCCATAGGATCTTCATCATAGGGGCTCAATCATCCTTATTAATCATTGTCGTCCTATCAAACTAGCATTGGTACACTTGGACCCCTCTTGATGCGAGTTTGTCTACTTTACTATGAGTTTGAAGACAATTCATCCTCTCACTAAAGTGGAGGCTAAATATACTGTAGAAAAATGTATCCCTCTATATTTCACACTTGTTTGGGTCCTCCCTGCTAAAATTGGGATTTTTAATGCCTTATTTAGTCATATTTTGCATCTACAAGCCTTATTTAATGCATCTTTCTAAGGATAATCTTGACATTCATGAAATAACCATTCATAATTTTAATGATTTTTCGTTTTTTGTTCTATATTTAGTGATCTAGGACTCATACACCACCTTAGGCATATGGGTACCACCTAAGTCCTGGGGTTTCATCCTAGATTTGGCATATAAATTAGCATTTCTTGAAATTTGTGTCCCAAACCTAGGCTACTAGGACTCATATGCCCCAACTGGGATATGAGTCTCGCTTCAGCTTCAACCTATTTTGAATTTAATTCTTGGCAAGATCTTATTCTCCTAGATCTATAGTCAGCTTCTAATGTTGCAATTTTAGGAAATTTGGCATAAACAAGGATAAATACAAGATTATTTCACATATTTTTTCCTAACAATTTCATGAGCAAGTGTGATCGAAGCATTCCAGCATTATATCAATTCAAGAGCATTCAAGTACTAATTATTCAACATTTTGGAGCTATATTCAAGATTCAAGCATCGTGCCAAAGTCATCATACATCATGTCTATTCTTTGAGCTAACATTTATGATGTAGGTTTTCATGATTCAAGCAATCATTCAAGTCAAGATCCATAGCATTCAATCAATATTCAAGAGCTACATAAATTCTATCCTTTTCACATAATATTGTAGCCTTCATATCAAGGGTTTGGTGAGTTGCAACATTGCATATTGTTCATTAATCATTCCCTCATTCTATTTTATTTCATTCCAAGGTTTGATTACAAAAATGGGGTTTGACTATCCACTAAAAAATAAAAATTTCTCTCTCTCTACATGTTTGATTGTAGATCTAGTTGTTTTGATCATGAAGATCCTTTGAAGACTAAGTTATGAAATTAAGGAAAGTTGTGAAGTTTGTCAAGAAGTTGTCATCTTCATTCAAATTCACCTTGAGTTTAGAATTTGAAGTTTTAGATTTGGAGATAGAAGAGGAGGGAAGCTAAAAAAGATCACTAGAGGGTGTCATAGTTTTAGAAAAACCCAAATACTAAGACTAAACTGCGACCTTGGGTGTATGAGTCCTAGTATAGCACTTTTAAGTCATTTTCTATAGGTCCTAGTTTAATAGTTGTAGATTCTTGATTCAACCCAAAACCCTAAATTGGGACTAAATCACCCAATCGGGCATATGAGTCGTAGTGTGCATCAAACCTCTTAATTTCAAGACTTTAGACCTTGTTTCAAGCATCTCAAGTTTTACAGGTGCATTTCTGCTCATTCTTAGTTTGTTATTCAGATTTTAAGTTTCATTCCCTAGGTTGGATAACTAGATTTGCAAATCACTTACATCTCCTTCCTTCTAAGCCTTTTCTTAGTGTTGAACCCTCCTTTTCTTTAATCACACCCAAGGAAACCTTATAGCAACCCCTTCTATCAATTGCATCAATAGATTGAGATCTCTAGGGTTTCCTTGAATGAACTAGAGTGAAATATGAAGAGGACTCCCCCTATTGTGTGTGTTCCATCTCCTAAAATGTGGAGCACCCTGTTCTTGTGTTAATTTTGGTGAACCTAGGCTTTCGAAACCTTATCTATATTTTTGAGTGCATGATAGTCCTAGATCTAGCTTACATTAGCATTTTATTAGGTCTTCCATTCATTAATTTTCATTTAGGGATTCTAAATCTTGTATTAGTGAAAGTGCATATAGGTTGAAATTTTTCATCTTGCATCATTGAATTTCATTTGAAATGTATAAGTTCACATAGGCAAGACAACATACAAACTAGAAACCCTAACATTAACTCATAATTTGTTGAATTTAGTGTCAAAACCCTTATTTGTGACTCCTACACCCCTCTAGGCGATTTGTTCCTAGTACATGTTGTTTACCTGAGTTATTGTAATTTTTTGTTGACTTTTTTTCAATATTTTAACCCTTCAAAAACACTAATTGGGACTCATATGCCCCTTTGGGAGATTTAGCCCCATCTGGGACCTGAATCTTTATTTTACAACATTAAAAAAATTATTTTTGTGTTTCAATTTTCTTTCGTTAGATCTCTATTTCAAATTACTAAGTTTCTATTTCATTCATTTTATTAGACCTAGCTTAGTTCACTTCATTTCATGTCTTTTTGGATTTCAAAATTATATTTACAAATCAAATTCTAAATTATTAAATTGCATTCCATCATGGAAATGTGATTTGGTAAGCTTTGAATGTCCTTGATGTCATTAGTGGATATGTCAAGCTGTGTAATGTATGAGCTCCTCGGTTTGCTTGCACCTTGCTGAGAGACCTAGTTAGTCTCTTCTAGAACCTAGTCTCCTCTAGGTCTTGATTAGAAACTAAGTCCAATCTTAGCTCTATTCTAAGAGCTCTCCCTTTGTGCTTCACCTTGGAGGTCAAACAACATTTTACAATGTCAAATTCCTACTCACTTTCCTTCTTCACCTAGAGAATTCTAAGTGCCATCTTCACTCCAAAATCATTCTTCATTGCTCTTCATTGTAGGGGTGTTTTTCCTGTTGAGAACAATCAAAAATTTACTGATTTGAACCATGGCAAAAGGTTCTTTATCCCTATGCTGATCAGGTTCAATATTTCACTCTTCGAGGATCTCCAATTAGGCCTAATTCTAGTAGTCCTTACCAGTCCTCTTTTGCTATTGTTTGAAAATTTCTTCCAAAGGACCTAGAAATATAAAGACATATTCTAGTACCCTTTTAAGATTTTTAAATCATCCAATGATTCTTTTGGTCTGATAGTGTCCGTACAGGGGATTCCTATAACCTACGGTATGTAGGGTTTGTAGGCCTAATTCCTAGGAATTCATTATTTTCCTAATCAAACATTACTCTAATGACTTCATGAGATCTCTAACCTCCTGTCACAGCAAGACCTATCCCTAACCCATCTGGAACCCTACTGAAATCATACTATATGGTATTCCCCTGCAAGTAACCTTAGTACTTCTCCTCTAGCTCTCTAACCAGGCTCCACCTGCTTGCCTAGAGATCAGTTGCTAAGAGAAGCTCCTCCAATCTCTGTCATGCTTGCTAACACTAAATACTATACACACTACTGACTCCATTACCATTACACCCTTCCTTAGGTGTTTCCCAAGGTTAGAGATCATGGGGGAGCCATGAGAGCACCGATTGGTCACGATAGGACCAGTAGAAGCTCTCGAATAGTCTAACTCAGCTAACACTAATATCTATTCAAAACTAACTTGATTATCAACTACAAAAGACTTGTATCTACTCTATGAACATAGTGGTAACATAAATTCAATGCCTTCGACCCATACATAGTCACACTCACTCAAGATTGCTCGGTGTTAGCACAAAAACACTGAAATTGCAGACCTTGTTTTCTCATTCATCCAAACTTGAATTACAAACTACCAAATCTTCCAAAAGATGCTAGCTCCTCAAAGATACAAGTCCTTTTTCATAATGGATTCCCACTCCATGATTCTAGGCTTGTTGGTCAAACTCCTCCTCCACTTCCTATTCCCAACGAAATCCAAAGGCAACTGGATTGCATGCAACAAACAATGCAAACTGCCTTCTAACCTTTGGCATCTTTTTCCATTCCTTGAGCCTATTTCTTAGTAGCATCCTTCCCTCAAGAATTTGAGGAACCATCTCAATCAATGGCATTAAGGCATCATTACAACCACTCTAAGCATTTTTAACATCTTAAAGACTCCTAATCTTCCCCTAGACAACAAACATTAAGAAATCCAAAACCTATTAACAATGGAAAACAGTGTGACCTTAGTCCTAAGGACTAAGGTCACCTAGCCCAAACAAAACTAAGACCATCTAAGATCTAAAGCAAATACACAAAAATTCTAACTTGGCTAAGGTTAGATACAAGCCAAAATGACAAAACATAGAGGTTAGCCTAGGCGCTCTTGCAAAATCCTCCCCAAAATAGAAAGTTCAATCCACCCTTGGATTGATGAGGCTTGGATCAATCCCCATCTTCTTGAACTCAACTTCTTTGATCCATACTGCATCAACATCAGCTTGGCCATGTTTCTCGATCAAGTGCTCTTTGTATTCCTTAGTTCTAGTGTTCTTGTAGACCCTAGTTTCCAGTAGACTATAGTAGTAGGTAAGTGTAGCTCTTCCACATCCCTGATCACCTCATGAAGGTTCTGATCCATGTCTAGCTGTGGTCCTTTGTAATGGACTAAGTCTGCAATATTGAAAATAGGGGACAGTCCACTATCATCTAGTAGCTCCACCTTGAATGCATTCTCGCCATACTTAGCTAAGATAGGACAAGGACCTATCCTTCTCATCTATAACTTGTGGGGGACTCCGTTTTGAAGTTTGGACTTGTTTAGATGCACCATAGCCATGTCACACACATTGAACTGTATTGTCTTCTTATGCTCATCCACCTTGGCTTTATGTTTCATGGTGTTCTTTGTCAAAGTCTTTCTCACTATTTCATGTATCTCTTGCATAGCATAAGCAAAGTCATCAGCATATCCACTTCCTTTCACTCCATCCTTCATGGTTCTCAGCTCATACACACCTCTAGGATGTAGGCCATAGACAATTTCAAAGGAACTCTTCCCTGTGGATCTGTTTATAGTATCATTATAGGCATATTCAGCTTGCCCAATCAGTTGATCCCATTGTTTCCCATACTCTTTTGTCAATCTTAGTAGATTCCCAAGGCTTCTATTCACAACCTCGGTCTGACCATCAGTTTATGGATGGTAGGCTGATCCAAAGGACAAATTTGTACCTAACCTTTGCCAAAGGGTTTTCCCAAAGTGGCTCATAAATTTAGTGTCTCGGTCTGATACAATGCTGATAGGTAGGCCATGGATTCTCACTATTTCCTTGAAGAAAAGAGATGCCATTTGGCTGGCATCATTAGTTGTCTTACATGGCACAAAGTGAGCCATCTTGCTGAATCTATCAACAACAACATAAACACTGTCCATACCTTGCCTTGTCTTGGGTAATCCAACTACAAAATCCATACTCAAGCATTCCCATGGCCTAGTAGGAATATGTAGTGGTTGGTAAAGTCCTGCATTAGAAGAAGTTCCTTTTTCTTTTTGACACACTACACAACTCTCCACATACCTCCTAACATCAAGATTCATCTTAGGCCAAAAATAGAACCTTTGAACAATTTCTTGAGTCTTAGTGATCCCAAAGTGACCACTCAAATCACCATTATGCTTTTCTTGTATCAAATTCTCTCTAATGGAACCTCTAGGAACACATAATTGATTTCCTTTAAATAATAGACAACTTTGCAAAGTATACTCAACATATTTACTATGAAAATGGTTCTTGTATTCCACACATACTTTATAGATGTTTGCAAAATCTTCATCATCTGCATATAGATCCTTGAAGTGATCCATTCCCATGATCTTCAACTGAATTTCTTGAATGGTGAGAGCTCTTCTTGACAATGCATCTGCTACTTTGTTGAGGACACTTTTCCTGTGCTTGATATTGAAGGTGTAAGCTTGTAAATACTCAACCCACTTCATGTTCTTATGGCTCAACATGTCTTGTGAATTCAGGAAACTAAGTGCTTCATTGTCTGAATACACAATGAATTCTTTGGGAAGCAAGTAGTGCCTCCATTTCTTTACAGCTCGGACCAATGCATACATTTCAAGGTCATAAGAAGAGTACTTCTTCTTGGCTTCACTCAACTTCACTGAGTGGAAAGCCACCGGTCTATCCTCTTGACTTAGAATAGCTCCAATTGCCACATTGCTTGCATCACACTCAATGGTGAAAAGTTTCTCAAAACTTGGCAACACCAAAATAGGTTGTGTAGATATCCTTTCTTTCAGCAACTCAAAACTCTTGTTAGCATGCTCATTCCATAGAAATTTGGTCTTCATGCCTCCCTTAATAGTATCTAACATAGGAGCACAAATTGCACTAAAATGCCTTATGAATTTCCTATAGTATTGTGCAAGACCATGAAAAATTCTTACCTCGGTTGCTATCCTTGGAGTAGGAAAATTCATGATAGCCTCCACCTTGCTTTCATCCATTTGCAGATTTCCTTGAGATAGCACAAACCCAAGGTACACAAATTCCATCCTGATGAACTCACACTTTTCCAAGTTGATCATCAACTCCTCTTCCTGTAGCTTCTTGAAAACCAGCTCTAGGTGTCTTAGATGCTCTTCCCTTGTTTGGCTATAGATCAGTATATCATCAAGATATACCAGTACAAATTTTCCAATGTAGTCTTTGAGGACTTCATTCATGAGCCTCATGAATGTGGAGGGAGCATTAGATAATCCAAATGGCATGACAAGCCACTCATATAGACCCTCTTTAGTTTTGAAGGTTGTTTTCAACTCATCTCCCTCATGTATCCTTATTTGGTGATAGCCACTCTTCCAGTCTATCTTGCTATAATACTTAGCTCCACCCAGACAATCCATTAGGTCTTCAATCCTAGGGATATGGAACCTATACCTTATAGTAATCCTATTAATGGCTCTTGAATTAGTAGAAAGCCTCCAAGTTCCTCATTTCTTAGGTGCAAGGACAGTGGGTACGAAACATGGACTAATAATCTTTTTTATGAGACCTTGGACAAGAAGTTCTTGTATTTGTCTAGCAATTTCCTCATTTTGTTGAGGGGCCATCTTGTAAGCTGCCTTATTGGGAAGGGTAGCTCCTAGGATAAGGTCTATCCTATGACTTATGGCTCTTTTAGGGGGTAAAGTTGTTGGTTGTCCATCACTCACTACACCTTTGTAAGTCTGCAACATGTCTTGAATCTCCCTTGGTGACTATGTCTTCTTAGTCACCTTACCTTCATCTCCTTCTCTTGGTCTTAGCACCAATGCATAACCAACAACTTCACCTTCTTCCAAAGCTTCTAAGAACTCCTTTTCACTCACCACAAGAGTGTTTGACCCTTCTGTCCTCACCTCAGCATCTTCCAACAGTGATTGAATTTTGAAACTCACACTGTCCTTCCTGAAAGAATATGAATTCTTTCCTCCATCATGTATGGCTTGACGGTCAAATTTACATGGTCTACCTAGGAGCAAGTGACATGCATCCATAGGTAGCACATCACATAAGACCTTGTCTTTATACCTCCCAATAGAGAACTCCACCCATGCTTGCTCATTCACTAACACATGTTGGTCTTTATTGAGCCAAGTGACCTTGTAAGGATTGGTGTGGGGTATCCTTGTCAACTTCAGCTTGTTGACTGCTTCCTTTGACACAATATTGTCAATAGAGCCTGAGTCTATGATGACTCTACATACCTTCCCCATCATCTTGCACTTTATTCTAAACAAAGACCTTCTTTGGCTTGGCTCCTCCTTCACTGGTTCTTTGATCAAAGTTCTCCTCATCATGAGGTTCTCTCCTTCCTTAGAATGCAATGGAACCTCAGAATGTTTATCAGCTGCATTTGATTCTTCATGAACTAGAGTAGTTCTCTTGTCACCACCATGTGAAGAACCACCTTTTTCCGGACATCTATAGGCCGAGTACCCCATTTGGTTGCAATGGTAACATTTCATGTTGGCAATGTAGTTGCCTCTTCCTCCTTGTCCACCATTTCTTCCTCTAGCGTTAGAGTTATAACTCCTTCCTCTACCACCTCTACTTTAGCTTCCTTCTTGCTGCTCACTGTATTTTGTGTCTCATTGAGCCTTTGTTTCAGAACTTCTTCCACCATAGCCACCTCTTTGTCCTCTACCATCTTTTCCTTTACCTCTACTTTTGGAGTTTTGCTCTTGTTTCCGTTTTCTTTTCTCTTCTATCTTCAGGGCCATTTGATAGCATTGGCGAATGGTTTCGAAGTTCACCAAACTCATGTCTTCTTGAATAGACCACTTGAGACCATTCAAGTATCTTGCAAGCTTAATACTCTCATCTTCTACCACCCTTGATCTCAAACATAGCTAATGAAATTCCTCGGTGTAGGCTTGGACATCTAGATCTTTTTTCCTTAGATTGTGTCTCCTTCTATGCATTTGCACTTCATAATCATCAGGAAGGTAGGTCTGCTTCACTTTGTTCACCATACCTTTCCAAGTAACTATAGGACCTTTTCCATCCTTTTCTCTTTCACTTTGCATAAACTTCCACCAAGTAAGAGTTGAACCTCTTAGTCTAGACTTGGCCACCATAAATTTTTGTGCCTTTGAGATACCATCACATTCAAAATGGTTCTCAATGCTATCTATCCAATCCACATCTAAATCTGGATCCATTTGTCCACTAAATAGTGGCACACCTTCCAAAGCTTTGCCACTCAATGCTTTCAGTGCTTTTGAGAAAGGCTCTTCAGGAATTACAAGCTCAGGTGTTGGAGCTTCCTCGTCCAACTCTATTTCCTTTTCCCTTGCTTCTTGTTCTTCCTTCTGATCTACCATGTCTTTTACTCTATCTGTCATTTCTTAGAATTCATCCAAAAGTTGCTCCATTCGAGCCAACCTTTCTCTTAGAGACCTGTTGTCTTCTTCTTGTTCCTCTACCTTTTTGGCTAACTCTACATTAGTCACCATTGTAGCACCTTCCACAGATGTGTTCTCTCCCACAGATTCAGTAGGTTGAAACATCCACCACAAGCCTGATCAAATCAAGCTCTGATACCAATATGATGTATGAGCTCCTCGATTTGCTTGCACCTTGCTAAGAGACCTAGATAGTCTCTTCTGGAACCTAATCTCCCCTAGGTCCTGATTGGTAACTAAGTCCAATCTTAGCTCTTTTCTAATAGCTCTCCCTTTGTGCTTCACCCTGGAGGTCAAACAACATTTTACAATGTCAAATTCCTGCTCACTTTCCTTCTTCACCTAGAGAATTCTAATTGCCATCTTCACTCAAAACTCATTCTTCATTGATCTTCATTTCAGGGGTATTTTTCCTATTGAGAACCATCAAACCTTTTCCAATTTGGACCATTGCAAAAGGTTCTTTAGCCTTGTGCTGATCGGGTTCAAGATTTCACTCTTTGAGGATCTCCAATTAGGCCTAATTCTAGTAGTCCTTACCAGTCCTCTTTTGCTATTGTTTGAAAATTTCTTCCAAAGGACCTAGAAATATAAAGACTTATTCTAGTACCCTTTTAAGATTTTTAAATTTCCCAATAATTATTTTGGCTTGACAGTGTCCGTACAGGGGATTCCTATAACCTAGGGTATGTAGGGTTTGTAGGTCTAATTCCTAGGAATTCACTGTTTTCCTACTCAAACATTACTCTAATGACGTCATGAGATCTCTAACCTCCTATCAAAGCAAGACCTATCCCTAACCCATATGGAACTATACTAAAACTGTATTGTATGGTATTTCCTTGCAAGTAACCTTAATACTTCTCCTCTAGCTCTCTAACCGGGCTCCACCTGCTCGCCTAGAGATCAGTTGCTAAGAGAAGCTCCTCCAATCTCTATCATGCTTCCTAACACTAAATAATATACACACTACTAAATCCCCTACCATTACACCCTTCCTTAGGTGTTTCCCAAGGTGAGAGATCATGGGGGAGCCATGAGAGCACCGACTGGTCAGGACAAGACCAGTAGAAGCTCTAGAACAGTCTAACTCAGCTAACACTAATATCTATTCAAATCTAACTTGATTATCAACTACAAAAGACTTTTATCTACTCTATGAACATAGTACTAACATAAATTCAATGCATTTGACCCATACACAATCACACTCACTCAATATTGCTCGGTGTTAGCACAAAAACACTGAAATTTCAGACCTTGTTTTCTCATTCATCCAAACTTGAATTACAAACTACCAAATCTTCCAAAAGATGCTAGCTTCTCAAAGATACGAGTCCTTTTTCATAATTGATACCCACTCCATGATTCTATGATTGTTGGTCGAACTCCTCCTCCACTTCCTATTCCCAAGGGAATCCAAAGGCAACCGGATTGCATGCAACAAACAATGCAAACTACCTTCTAACCTTTGGCATCTTTTTCCATTCCTTGAGCCTATTTCTTAGGACCATCCTTCCCTCAAGAATTCAAGGGAACAACTCAATCAATGGCCTTAAGGCATCATTACAACCACTCTAAGCATTTTTAACATCTTAAAGACTACTAATCTTCCCCTAGACAACAAACATTAAGAAATCCAAAACCTATTAACAATGGAAAATAGTGTGACCTTAGTCCTAAGGACTAAGGTCACCTAGCCCAAACAAAACTAAGACCATCAAAGGTCGAAAGCAAATACACAAACATTCTAACTTGGCTAAGGTTAGATGAAAGCCAAAATGATAAAACATAGAGGTTAGCCTAGGTGCTCCTGCACCACTGTGCTTTTGGAAACAATCCTAATGAAATTGAACTCACTCATGCTCAACCAAATACTCATACATGCCATTGTCATGATGTTGAGATCATTAGAGAAGATGATGACAAAATGAACAACTTCATAAATGATTTCCTTATCAACTCAGCCATATGAAAATGGAGATGCTTTATAACCCAGGTCATAGAACACCCCTATTTTCCTATGGTCATTCAAGAATGTCCTAGGATCCCAAAATGGATTGACTATCAACCCAAAGTGTGACTCAATTCTCAATAGGGAAGGACCTAGGAGGGTTTCTTTTAGGCTTTAATGGGTTCCCACCAAGCAAAAGCTTGGAAAAGACAATTTAACATTCAACTCACAAAACCTAGTAATGAAAGCTAAATGAAGCATGTAAATGATGAAATTATGTAACAAAACGTTATGTTATGTGTACCTAGGAAGTCTAGTAATATGATGAGGATTCCAAAAATGAAAAAATGTTGTCAAAAATTGTTATGGAGGACTAAGATGCCCTTACTATTGTTTTCATCTCATTGCTATTTTTTGACGTAGATGTAGGATCTTTGGATGTCAAAACTGAATTTCAATGAATCTCTTTAAAATAACCTTAGGAGGACTAAGATTCCCTAGGTGGTGACTTAGTCTTGTCTAGAATTTCTAAAATATTTGAATGTGGTCCTAAGGCTAAAGGTATGCACTTCCTTCACCTTGGATCTCATGTCCTGAAGCTTCCAGATCTGGCATGTAAGTGAGCTTCCATGAAGATTACAACTTTACAACTTTGCACTTCAAATTATCTACAAGTCTTATGTTGAATATCCAAGATACTGAGGTGGGGGTGAATCGGTATCTTCTTAAACTTATTGAAAAAACATCATCAATTACTCTAATGTAGATAACAAAAAGATAAGCAAGAGCAATAACAAAACATGAAACCACACAACACATGACACCAAAATTTTACATGGAAAACCCAATGAGGGAAAAACCATGGTGAGGATTAGCTCACAATATATAGTAGCTCCAAAATTAGATATAAAAGTGGCTCACTGCTTACAAGTAGGACTCACTATCCAAAAAATGACTCACTATCTAGAATGAGAGGCTCATTGCCTACAAAAGATTATAGAAGAGAAATGGCTTCACAACTAGAATATGAACTAGTAAGAGTGCACCTAACATGTTTTTATTTAGTTGCTTTGATGTTTAGATAATTTGCGTGACAACAGACTAATATTTTCTCTTCATTAGATTCACATTCAATACGTTACTCTACTCACACCCTCTCAACACACTCTTCAATCTCCAAACTATCCTGTATATATATATATATATATATATGACTTGTCTACAAGCATCAATTAGGTCGGCTTAATTAGATTCAACACATATTAACCAAAAAGATAATTGTCAGCTTCAAGCATATACAAAAATTCTCCAAAAATTGATTCAACCGTGTAGCACACTATGTCATGTCAGCATGGACAAAATATAGGTCACTCATTTATCCACAACACAAATTAAACCATTATATCACCAACTATTTATTAGGTTGGCTAGGGATAGACCTAATAATAAAATGCAACAAAAAACAAATGCTAATTCACCATACGATCATATGAGCACACGGGATTGTATACTTAAATGCTTCCAACATTCATAAACCTTTTCCCAAAGCCACAAACAACAATAATCACCGGAGGGGAAATGTGGACCAAAATATCAAACCAAAAACACTAGAGGATGTAAACATGTTCTTCATACCATTTTAAAGTATCGGACCAAACTGACACCTTAATCAACATGGTGACATCAATGAAAACACAAAGATTGATCTTCTTCATTCTTCCAACAATCTCCCCCTTTTTCATTAATGGCAACATGTGCCAAAAAGTCTCAAAATCTCTCCCCAAGAATTTTTCCAAAACTCTCCCCAAAACATTACAAATCTCCCCCCCTTTGACATCAATGGCAAAGGGAAACCAAAAAATAGGATGTAAACATATGTACATGGTGACATTGCATATAAAAATGAACTTCAAAACTTTAGGACTCCAAAACTTCCAAAATTAAAAAATTCCAAACACTTCCAAAACTCCCCCTTTGTTCATCAATTCAACTTTTCTTCTCATCTTGTTTTTAATTTCCTTTACATTTTTTCTTTTCTCTCCTTCTATTTTCTAGAGAAAAACAACAAAAATTTAAACATTCAGAAGCTCAAGTGAAAATAACACTTTTCACTTGAAACACTTTCTTGTATCTCTCTCTGATAATTGGAAGAATCTTGTTCCAAGAAAACACAACATAATCCATTTTGGTGCACATGATGTCCAGCAAAGCCAACAATGTGAATGAATATGATCAATCCACAAATGAGCACTAGCATTCACAATCTTCTACATCATGGAGTGTTCTAGAGAGATGATCTAGTCGGACCTCAACAATTTATTTAACAAGTTGGAAAGCTCTAACTACATATTCTCTTTGTCTTTGAATAGTAATAAACTCTTCTTGCAATTCTCCAACTCTTATTCTTTTTTTTCCTTGTTTTTCTTTAAAGATATAAAAATTCTTTCCAATTCTATTCATTTCAAATTCAATAGGCCATCGAAGACAATACTTGTAGATGTCTGACATTTCTTTTATGTATTTCCGTGTCTCATTAATGTGTTCATATAATCTTCTGCGTAGCTTTAAGACATCTTTTCTCAACCATGGCTTCAAACTTACATCCTTTTAGACCTTCTAGTAGCATTCTTTCTTTGGCAACTTCAACTAAATTAGTTAGTAACACTTGAAACATCAATACCTTTTCTAAGTAGATAGTCAACCAGAGCATCATCGATTTTGAGTCTATCCACCAGAGAGTAGGCATTCCATAGTTCACCAATTTTTTTCATCTTACCTTTAACTAACATTGTCTGGATATCATTTGGATCAAAGATTCAGATCCAGGTAGGGATTCTTCTTCATCCTCCTTTTCTTCTAGAATGATGACAATGTCTTCTATAATAACTTTTTCTTCTTAGATTCCAAAGGGGAATCACCAATAAAAATTTCCAATTCCTTTGTATGGGAAGATGAACCCTCCTCAAACCAGCTAGGCACAGTCATACCAAAGCACAGATCCTTCTGCAAGGATAAGAAAAAGACTTTACAATAATTTGAATTATCCTCCATACCTTTAAAATATCTATACATTTGTTTTCCAATAGGGAGTCCAGATTCCCACTTGACATTTTCTTTCCTTAGTAGCAAGCTCAAAAAATAAAATATCAAACATGTAAGCAAACACTCGAATTAGAAAGGGTAGCCCTTGACCAAAGACATTCGTACATTTTCAGTGAGGTTTTCCAAAATCAAGCTACACAGATCAAATTTCCTGTTTTCTTTCACCATTTTGTGTGCCAGATACATGGTAATAGTCGAAGTTGAACCATCTCAATTTTTCAAATAGATTTTGTAATAAATACCATATGGAACATACCTTATGGGAGGGTTTACTATAGTATTTATCAACAAGGCTCGAGGGTCTTTCTCGATTCTAGTTAATTCCTCCACCTCTTTGTATTTTACTATTTTCTTTCCAAGGAGGTCATAACCACTGCATAGCTCAGTGATAGCTTCAATCGCTTCCCTCATAATAGGGTAGGGTTTGTCCAACACAATGATACCATCCTTGATTTTACTTAATAGGAACAAGATGGATTCTCTATCTATAAACCAAGGGAATTCTCCCCAAAAATTCATGCATAAGGTTTTTATGTTCTGCAAATCGTTAAACTCTAACCCTAATTCCATTTGCTTTATTTTGTCATGATCAAATTATTGTAATTCAACTCCTTTCAGCATTAATGGAATATTTCCACTTGATCCCTTGTTAATAGATTCCATCATAGTACTTAACTTCTTCAAATTCTTTCTTACACAACAAAAACTTCTTTTACCTTCCTTTTGTAACTGTGAGAGAAAACTTCCATCACTCGTTCTTGATTGTTCAAAATGATATATCCATATTAGCTCAAAATCACTATAAATCGCTTCAAAATTGCTCCAAGATTACTCCAAGTCATTCTTTGAATTCTTCAAATGCACAAGTGATAAAAAATGACATATAAATTTTGCTTTATACACCATCATTGTGCCCTAATTTGCATTAAATGCAATAAGCTTCAAAAAGATGATAAAGGATTTTCTTCATTGTACTGAGAAACCCTAATTGACTTAGCGAATGGACATGCTTGCACTTTTTCTTTTGGTTTCTTTTGCATAATCTATGTCCAATCATTCCTTACAACATATCCTCGTGCCAAAGACTAGCATGCCATATTTCCAAGGGGTTCAAGAAATTTTCTACTAAAGCTCCCCTAAGATCATGCTAGGCCTAATTCTTGTAGGAATCATCTTTACTGGATGAGGGCACAAATATATCTGTCATCTCTCATTCTTCTTTCTTCTTCCATATCTTGTTCATTTCTTACTTAATCTCATCTTTTTCAATCTTCTTCATACGTTCATTTTCCTTTATCGGAGCAGACTGCTTTCCCTTTTTACTTCTACATACTCTTAAAATATATCCCATTTTGTTGCAATTATAGAAGACAACATTTCTCTAGTTTGTTTTTCCTCCATTAAAACCTAATCTACACTAATCTATTTTATGTCCAAACTTGTTATAGGTATAGCAATATACATCAAAATACTGATTAATTCTAGCTCCATTAAACCTATTCATCATCATCTGACTAATCATCCTCACCCAAGATTTGCATTTAGTAGCTCTATGTCCTATTTTCTTACATGGATAACATTGTTTAGAGAAGGGACCAGAAAGCTGATTCATCCTACTCCTCCACTCAGTTGCCTTGTGACAAAATTTATTACATGAAAAGAAAAAACCATTGAAGGATGGATACCTTTGAGCATTTTATTTTTTGATAGGCGGTCTTCTTCCTGGATTTATTTTGTACTTTTCTTTACCTTGAGTCTTTTGATTGTCCACTGGATTTGAGCTCTACACATTTTCACCTTCATTTCCTAAACCACCTTTATCTTTAGAAGGTCTCTATCCTACTATCAATTCATCAAGCTTGGTGGAGCTTGTCTTGAAATTATATTCATAGAGTTTTTCTTTCTCCAAATCCGCTTTCAGGTTCATCACTTCTTGTTCAAGCCTTGAGCATACATCAACTTAATTTACACCACTGTAGTCAAACATTTTTCAATTCTCTTCTTTTCTTCTACATTCACCTTTAATCCGAAAATCTCTTCATTTTCTTGTTTCAATTGGTCACTCACTTCTCTATTTATTTCTTTTTAATTTCTTCAATTTCTCTTTCAATTTCTAGATGCATTCATTTACCTCATCAATATTTTCTTTCAGATCTCTATTTTTCTACCTTGTCAAGATCTTCAAGAGCAGCCTGAAGCTCTTCTTTATCGATTTGTTCAATTTGAAGGATCTCCCTCAAGATGTTAGGCTTCCTCAGAGGAACCAATGCTCTGATACCAATTGTTGAATATCAAAGATACTGAGAGGGGGGGTGAATCAAAATCTTTTTAAACTTATTGAACAAACACCATCAATTACTCTAATGTAGATAACAAAAGGATAAGCAAGTGAAATAACTATACATGAAACCACACAACACATGAACACCAAAATTTTATGTGGAAAACCCAATGAGGGAAAAACCATGGTGAGGATTAGCTCACAATATATGGGTATGTCCAAGATCATGATGGGCCAAAAAGTAGTGATATGTAAGTGATATGATGGTCCATGTGGTTGATGACTTTTTTTTACAAATTGATGAAATGAAAAGGGTTTTTAAAGGAGATTCTCAGGTTTCCACCAATATCAATTA
Organism: Sequoiadendron giganteum; assembly: GCA_007115665.2. Lineage (NCBI taxonomy): Eukaryota > Viridiplantae > Streptophyta > Pinopsida > Cupressales > Cupressaceae > Sequoiadendron > Sequoiadendron giganteum. The sequence continues at coordinate 487,014,397 of CM021100.1, read as the reverse complement.
TCCTTTACTTTGAATTTAATAAATAATTATTACTCATTTTCTATTTGAATTATGACTAAAGTCCTGATTGATAGGCTGATTGAAAAACATGTATAGATTTCAAATGGTATCACATTTTTTCAATCCAAAACATGCGTCACATTCTATGATTCATATACTATAGGATTAAAAAAGAAAAAAAAGAATTTCATGAAGTTTTGACCAAGTTATGGTGGTCAAACATACGAGTTTTTATATTTTTTAAAAGTTATAATAAAAAAATCATAATTAATTATTTCCTTGGAAAAAAATTACAAAAAAATATGTATCACATTGGGACATGATTCCTCTACTTATATCTAAAATCTTATAAAAAAATATTATCATTTTATTGTGGTTAGGGTGGTCAGACATAAACCTACTTCTTATTTTTTTCCCTAAAATTTAAGTACTACTACATTGAAATTTCAAATTTTCAACATATAGATTTTTGATTTTTTTAAAATAAACCTAGTCATTTAGAAACTACATTCAATTTTCTATAGATTCTATTCTTGCATATTTTTGAAATAATATAGATAACTTATTCAAATTTTTACACCAAGTTGTCTAACTCCGATTTTCTGAATTTTCATCGCCACTTAAGGGCTTCTTTTTTCCAGTATGATCCTATAAAACCGGATACAAAAGAGGCTCACTGCCAAATACAAAATCTCACTACTAACAAGTAGGACTCACTATCCAAATAAGGACACACTATCCAAAATGAGAGGCTCAATGCCTATAAAATATTATAGAACAGAAATGGCTTCATAACCAGAATATGAATTGGTAAGAGTGCACCTAACAAGTGTTGATTTAGTTCCTTTGATTCTCAAAGAATTGAAATGATAGAAGACTAATATTCAATCTTCCTTACATTCACATTCAATCCATTACTCTACTCACACCCGCTCAATACACTCTTTAATCTCCAAACTACCCTATATATATATACGACTTGTCCACAAGAATCAATTAGGTCAGCCTAATTAGATGCAACACATATTCACAAAAAAGATAACTGTTGGCTTCAAGCATATAAATTTTTTTTCCAAAATTTATTCAATCATGTAGCATGCTATATAATGTCATCATTTACCAAAGATAGGTCGTTCATATATTTGCAACAAAAATTAAACCATTATATGACCAACTGTTTATTAGGTTGGCCATGGATAGACCTAATAAGAAAATGCAACCTTTTCTGAGTCCCATTCTAAACTCTTGGATTGGACCTTTTCTGAAATCAATGAGCTTAAAATTAAAAACTGGGCCCTGCAAAGTAAGATCAAGGAAATGGGTGTTAAGATTGCAGAATTGGGTAAGAAAGAAGGGGTGCATAGTAACATGAACACTGATATCGATGTTGAGTGCTTAAGGAATAACATTAAAACTATTGCAGAACAAAACAACCATATAGCAAGACATAATGCTATAATTATTAATGCAATGACTGAAAAGCTTGACGAAGCCCAACAGGGATCTCTGGTGGTTTACCTAGAAGATACTAAAGATAAAAGCCAGGACACGGATGGAGGCATTTCTAGAAGAACTCGTGCCAATTTGAAGTGCAAGGCCCCCTTAACTCTGAAAATGGTTCAAACCTTCAAAAAGGGGGTTAAAGATATGAAGGATATGGAGGTGGAGACAAAGATTGTCCTTAGGTCTCTAAAGTAATGGTTGTTCTATGTTCTTTCTTTGTTATCCTTTCTTTTCTGACCCTCTTGGTCCTTTTTGCTTGATTGTTGCTAGTTTTTTCTTGGGCAGCTATTTTTTTGGTGGACCTTTGGTGTTCTCTTCTCTTTTTTGTAAACTTTGTGGTTTCAGGTCCCTGTAAAATCCTTTTTACCCTTTTATCAAAAAAAAAATGCAACCCCAAACCAATGCTTATTCACCATATGATCATATGAGCACACAAGATTGTATACTTACACACTTCCAAAATTCATAAATATTTTCCCAAAGCCGCAAACAAAAATGATCACCGAAGGGGAAATGTGGACAAGAATACCAGACCAAAAACACGAGAGGATATAAACATTTTCTTCATACCAGTTTAGAGTACCAGAACAACCTAACACCTTAAACAACACGGTGATATCAATGACAACACAAAGCTTGATCTTCTCCATTCTTCCAACATCTTCAACCTAAATCTAAAAAAAAAAACATGCAGAAGAGGAAAAACTTGTTGATTGTTAGTGAATGGGGGTTTTCCTTGGTCAAACCCCTTATTGGTAATTAAACCTTGAAATAGAATGAAATGGAAGGAAATGATGAATAAAAAAAATACTATGTTACAACTCAACAAACCCTTGTAATAGGGTGCTGAAAATATGCTTGAAATGGCTACAATGGATGTGGTTCTTGACTCCTTCTTGAATGATATAGATCTTGCATGAAACACTTTCTTGAATCATAAACCCTACATCACAATTGTTAGCACAACAACAAACATTATGCAATAATATCCTTGATATAATGCTTGAATCTTGATGATGGCTTTGAATGCTTGAATAATTGCTCTTGATCTCATAAACTTGCCTTAGGAATGAATACTCAAGTTTCTAGGTGATCTCATGAATGCTTAGGATGAAAATGAGTGAATGAACCTTGTATTTAGAATTATCCATGCTTAATATCTCAAATTTACATCACAGCAAGTAGACAAATGAAATCATTAATTAAAGGAGGCTAAATCCTTGTAGAATTTGAAATTAAATCCTAAAAATAGCTTGAGGACAAAGACGCCCTAGGTGGCATCTTAGTCCCAAGTCCTGAAAACTTGGGGCATAGACTCCAAAAAGGGGCCCATTAAGGCACACTTGAAATCAGGGTCTCAATACCTTTGGGGGAAAAAGGCACCCTAGGTAGAATCTTAGTTCCAACCTTGAAATTAGGGACACTCAAAGAGAATCATTAAATTATCATTTATGATTTGATGCTTGTCTGGATTAGCCATAAAAATATAAAGTTTATTAGGCTTGTGGATGAAAATAAGGACCAATTAAGACATAAATAAAGATAAATAAAACAAGGTAGGCCCAAACAAGTGTGAAAATGAAAGGGTATACATTTTTCTATATTACATTTAGCCCCCACTTTAGTGAGAGGATGAAGTTGCTTCAAACTCACACTAAATTAGCCAACCACACAATCAGGAGGGGTTCAAAAGTACAAATGATAGTAAGATAGGATGAAAATGACCAAGAGGGTGGCCAAGCCCCTAGGATCAAGATCTTATGGCAGATGAACATAGGCACAAAGGAACACACATGCAGATGATATATGAAGCCAAAAATAGATCACAAACATACACCATCAAAGATAGAAAAAGGAAAAACAAAAAACCAAAAGGAACAATGCAATACGTCAAGCTTCGACTGGTCATCCAACACAGTGTAGACTGGGTCTAGGTTGTTTTTCCAAAATGTTTTACAAGTGGATTGTGTTGTCCACTATGTAAATAAAAGTGCATGCTCACAAGGGCTAGTGAAGCTAGTTGTTCACTAGGTGAGACCCAAGAGGTCCATATCAAATTCATACCCGCATGACTATGATAAGGACAAAAATGCTTACTCATAAGGGCTAGTGAAGCTAGTTGTTCACTAGGTGAGCCCTAGGGAACCATATCAAAGCCATACCTCCATAACTTTAATAAGGTACAAAAATGCATGCTCACAAGGGCTAGTGAAGCTAGTTGTTCACTAGGTGAGCCCTAGGGGACCATATTAAAGCCATACCTCCATGACATTAATAAGGTACAAAAATGCAACACAATAAGAGAGAGATGTTCAAAGGGATTTTTGTTAGTTAATGTGAGGTCTTAATATCAGGGGACATTTTTCTGAATGTCTCCAAGAGATGATGAATCAAAGGATAAAAGATTCACAACTTAGGGAATGTAGTGTGTTGCATCACTACTAAGAGGAATGTAGTATGCTAAGATAGATCAAGCTCTTGAAGGAAATTACTCCCAATGTCACCACAGAGAGAAAAAGACATCGCATGAAATAAGAAAATCACATCAAGGAACATGAAAAAAATGCCAAAATAATGCCAATGTATGCCCCCATTTTAAAGAAATTTCTAAACACCATGCTATGAGTAATTACTTTAAAGTAGAAAAACATGAAAAGGAAAAGGAAGAGAGGGTTTCCCCCCACAAAAAAATAAGGGATCTATGTATTCAAGTACAATATTCATCTTTGTTGCAATGATATTAGAGAGCTTAGAACTATCATCATTCCCCAAATACACATAGAGCTAGAAGAAAGACACAAAGAGAGCGAAAAAAAAATGAAAACCCTTTTGGGTCAACATGGAAGAGACATAGGATGTCTCAACGCCTTACATCATCCCCGAAAGGAAAAAACAAGACAAAATGAAAATAAAAGGTAAAGGTAAAGGACAATGAATAGGCAAAAAATTTACGACATATAGAAGAATGAAGGTATAAATAAATGAATGCACATAGAGAGAGAGAGAGATCATCAAATAAAATGTCATGGGGGGTCACATTACACACATGCAATCAAACAAAGAGAAATAAAAAATGAAAGAAAAAATACTAGCAAAGCACATGTGAGTCAACCTAAGGCATGCCATCTGCCTCCTCAGTCTATGTAAGTGGAAGGTAGACAATGAACCTAAGAGACAATAAAAAATGCATTACTAGGGCAAGGCTATCTACTCCTTGCCCCCTCTAAGTGCAAGACAAGAATGAGTCGAGGTAAGTGATGAGAAAGATCATGTAATAGTGAGAATAGAATATTCTACAACTATTACATGATAAAGGGTAGAAAAGGATATGCTAAGTGATCATTGGATGGCAATCATTTCCATTGAAGTGAAATTTTTTCAATACTAAATTGAATGCTTGACACTTGTTAGTACTATTTCAAAGAGTTCTATGGTATCGACAATGTGGAAATTTTGCATCTTTGGGATATAGCACTAGTTTGTCTTTCATTGGTGGTAGTGTTATTAGTTCATTGTTTAAAGAAATTATAGTTTCCTTTCACTTTCAAGTGGCGGACAAGGAAACTTTAGTTTTTTGAACTTTGAAGGCCTCTTACAATTTCTAGATTCACCAAGTTCTCTAGTTGAAGGTTGAGGAAGATGACCTAGGGTGGTCTTATTATCCTTGTCATTGTTATGAATCATTGGTTGTTCTTTAGCAAGAAGGACATTCATATTAGGGGGAGAATCAAAGATGACTATGCCATCACTACGAAGCCTTAGGTATTCTCTAGGAGAACTTATGTTATGGGATGGATCTTGATATCCTAACCATTTTGTGTTTTTATTTGTTGGTATTTATCATAGGAGTTGATATACTTTATGTTCACTTTTTGTATCACATCCTTGTTTAGTCAAGATTGTAAATCATTTTCCATATGTTTCTTCTAGATTGATTGGAGTGTTTGTTAAATTTACTTATTTATAGGAACTAGATTCACCTATTGTAGGGAACTTATGCTCAAATTTTGTTTCAGTTTTAGGATGTAAGTAACCAAAAATCTCAAGAGGTGATATTGTAGGGCATGCTAGTTGTTTCAATGATGGATAAAAGGATTCATTTGCTTCAAGTTTTTTAAGGAAAACATTTAGGAACATGTTCATGTTGTCATAATCTTCTCGCATGATGTCAACATTATGTGGAGGACATGCAATAGGATTTGATTGAGCATGAGTGTGTTCAATGTCATTAGGATCATTTCTGAAAGAATAGCTTGACACATCTACCAAAGATTTCAAGGTAATCCACAACTTTGCAAATCACATATCCATGATGCAAGGTTGAACAATTACACTTGAAATGAAATAAATTGAAATAACATAAATTCTGCAAACTGAAACAAAAAACTAAAGGTAGCAAACAAAAACACAGAAAGGAACAAGTCAATAGGGACTAAGATGCCAGTAAGGGAATCTTGGTCCTACTTGTGATATTTTGAAGTTCTAGAAAGTGAAACAGAAATCAAACAACACAAACAAAGTTCTGAGCTAGTAACCTACAGAGGGACTAAGATGCCAGGAAGGGCATTTTAATCCTAGTAGAGGTTTTTTTTAGAAAAATAGAAAAATATGGGTTGCTCATAGTGTTCCTAGATTTCCTACCCAGGGACTTGATGTTTGGAAACAAAAAAGTGTGCAAATGAATGCAAGAAAAAGTAACTAATACCAAGAAATTGAATGCAAAGATGAGTGCAATTTTTTCAATTTTGAATGCAATAAAAATGTTACTAAATGGAATTAGGATGATTGACAATGCACTTTTCATTTTTTCAATGAGATAAGATGAAGCAAGAAAGCAAAAATGCAACCTATATGCACTTTCACTAATGCAAATATGAGAGACACTAGATGCACTTTCACTAATGCAAGATGTAATGAAAGAATGAATACAACCTAGATCTAGGAATTTAATGGACTCTAAATTAGAAAGTGAATGTTCTAAAATGCCAGGTTCACCAAAATGAACCATAGGAAAATAGAGATGTTTTATAACCTAGGTCATAGAACACCCCTATTTTCCTATGTTCATTCAAGAATGTACTAGGGTCCCAAATTGGATTGACCATCAACCCAAAGGGTGAGTCAATTATTAATAAGGAAGGACATAGGAAGGGTTATTTTAGGCTTTGAGGGGTTCACCACCAAGAAAAAGCTTAGAAAAGACAATTTAAAATTCAACTCACAAAATGTAGTAATGCAAGCTAAATAGAGGATGTAAATGGTCAAATTATGCAACAACAAGCTAGGGTATGTGTACTTGGGAAGTCTGGAAATATGATGAGGATTTCATAAATGAAAAAATGTTCTCAAAAAGTGCTATGGAGGACTAATATTCCCTTACTATTGTCTTAAATCATGTTTCTATTTTTGAAGGAAGTTGCGGGATCTTCAGATGCCGAAACCAAATTTCAAAGAATCTCTACAAAATACCCTCAGGAGGACTCAGACGTCCTAGGTGGCGACTTAGTCTCATTTGGAATTTTTGAAATCTCTGGATTTGGTCCTAAAACTTCTAGATCTAGACTATAGGTAATTTTCTATGAAGATGACAACTTTGCACTTCAAATGATCTTCAAGTCTTCAACCTAAATGTGCAAACACAAATATTTAAGAGAGGAAAAACTTGTTGATTGTTAGTGAATGGGAATTTTCCTTTGTGAAACACCTTGTTGGTAATTAAACCCTGAAATAGAATGAAATGGATGGAAATTATGAATGAAAAAACAACTATGTAGCAACTCACCAAACCCTTGTAACAAGGTGCTACAAATATGCATGAAATGGCTGCAATGAATTTGGTTCTTGTTTCCTTCTTGAATGATATAGATATTGCATGAAACACTTGCTTGAATCATAAACCCTACATCACAATTGTTAGGAGAACAACAAACATGATGCAATAATATCCTTGATATGATGCTTGAATTTTGATGATGGCTCCAAATGCTTGAAGAATTGCTCTTGATCTCATAAACTATCCTTTAGAATGAATACTCAATTTCCTAGGTGATCTCATGAATTCTTAGGATGAAAATGAGTGAATGAACCTTGTATTTATACTTATTCATGCTTAATATCTTGAAATTACATCACACAAAGTTGAAAAATGAAATTTTTAATTAAAGAAGGCTAAATCTCGCTAGAATTTGAAATTAAATCTCAAAAAAAGCTTCAGGGGGACTAATAATCCCTAGGTGGTGTCTTAGTCCCATGTCTTGAGAACTTGGGGCATAGACTCCAAAAAGGGGCCCATTAAGGAAAATTTGAAATCAGGGTCCCAAGACCTTTGGGGAAAAAAGACGCCCTAGGTGGTGTCTTAGTCTTGACCCAAAAATCAAGGACATTGAGATAGAATCATTAAATTATTTTTTATCATTTGATGCTTGTTGGAATTAGCCACAAAAATATATAGATTATTAGGCTTGTGGATGCAAAACAAGACCAATTAAGACATAAATAAAGATAAATAAAGTAAGGCGGGCCCAAACAAGTGTGAAAATGCAAGGGTATGCATTTTCCTACTATTATGCATTGCATAACCACCCCATCTTTTGCCTTGGTAAAAATGGGTCCCCCTTTATTATTTTTGTACTTAGTTGTTATAGAAACAAATTTTGGAGTCTAGTTTTGCCAATACTTTGTTTTTCTTTTGTTTGACTGTCGGAATCGGAACCGGAACAGAATCAGGTTCTAAAAGTTCTTTTGAGGTTTGTTTTTGGTTCTATCTCTACAGTCTTTTCTTTGCCTTTGTTTTGGTCTTTGGCGGAAGTGGAGCCGGAGTGGAAATTAAAATGGTTGTTATTAAAATTTGCAAAATCACAATTTGTTCCGATCCCACCTCCGTTATTTTTATTTTTGCTTTGTCTCAGTCTTTGTGTTTTCTTTTATTAGGTTGGTCTTTTACTTAACTTTTTGTATTTACTTTTGTTTTGTTTTTAGTTGTCATGGGGTTTGGAAATTTTATAAACTGGAGATTCCATTTCCATTTCAGTTTCACCCCAGCCACTTTTTGTCATTGACTTTTTGACTAAAGTCGCACTGTTGTGAAGTGTTGGTTCACTTTCAATTCTGACTCTGCCTTTATTGTGCTTTAATGCATTAAAGAGAGTTTGCTGGTGTAGGTAGAAATTCACATATTTACCTTTATCAAGGGTTAAACCGATCATTACTGTTATTGTTAAAGATCTAAGAGCATGAAAGAGTAGTAACAGAGTTCATTCAAGCAAAAATATTCAAAGAGCAGAGGGTTGTTGTGAATGGATTGATTCAGAAAGTTAGCTCGGTTTAGTTTGCGTTTGAGGTAGGTTTCTTATCTTTGTTGTTCTTCGTTTTGTTTGTTGTTGTGTGTTTTGTATATATGTTTGCCCGTGCTTTGAATCAGGTCGTTGTTATCATTTTGTTTTAAAACATTCGCGATTCTTGGCATGCTGGTTTGAATGGGTCTTTTATATTGTTGGTCAGGTTGTTTCTTTGTTTCTATTTTTTTTTAATTGTCATTTCTTTCTATTTTTAGGGCACCATCACTTTCATGTCTTAATCATGATTGCGTCATGTTTGTTTTTGGTTTGCAGTAGATTATATTAGATTAAGGGTTTTTAATGATGTTTGTTAAAGTTAGAAATCTACAGTGAGGTAGATTAGAGATTTTATAGTGAGTTAGGGTAGATTAGATTTATTGTTTAATTAGGGTTTCGTCGTCTAGTAAAATGGCAGGGTTTAAAACCTGTGCCCTAGTTTTTATCAGGTTTGTTAGATTAGGGTTTCGTTGGTCTCTATAATCACTTTAAATAAGATTTAAATAATGGCCCTAAAATGCAATTGTTTCCCCATGGTCATATGAGTGTAAATTTTTAAGCTCCTTTTCAATTTTATAGGGACCTAGGTTTTAATCATGAGGTTGTGTTGAAAATAAATAAAGTATTTGAGGATGTCATGATTAACATAGGCAAAGGCGGGACCTGAACCGATCTTGAACTTAATAATTTTGTTTTACAAAGTTAGCGATTCCATTTCTATCCCGTTTCCAGCTTTGAGTATAATGGGAAAGTCTTTCCTGAAAGTAACGATGACCAAATCGAACGCGGAGGCGGAGTGGAAATAGAATATCAAAAATATGAAAATTCGAAGAAAACTAAATCCATTTTTTATTTTGATCCCGGTTCCAATAACTTCTACGACTCCGACTCCGAGCCCGTTTGTGATTAGGTGAAGTTTCTATATTGGTTTTTGCTCCGAGTCTGCCATTTTTATAAAAGAGATTGTGTTGAGCTTCTGTCTAGTTTCGACTTTGATGTATGTGTAACAAGTATGTTTAGAAGCATGTTTTATGATGATATCTAAAGCTCTAATTAGAGGTTTGCTTGTAGGAGAATTGAGAGATGTTAGCAACGTCAGGAGAGGCTGCTCGAAGGCATCAACCGGCTGGAACATCAAAGACAACACCAAAAATAAAGAAGGTGAAACTAGAACATCTGCCTTATACATTGAGGTATGATCATAGGAATCCGATGGTGAAAGTGAGCAAGGTGGAATCGGACTGGTCAGATATCACGGATACTAATCTGGGCAAGTATAGCTTTGAAGAATTACATGAAGAGATCTTTATAGAACGAGAAAACTTGATAGGGAGAACAAAAAGGATTGTTGACTCCGGTCTTGCACATATCAATGTGTTTCCTTTATCAGTCCAGTGTCCGGAGTTGATATTGACAGTAGCCAATACTTACAATCCTCTTGAAAGATTATGCATGGATTCAAAAAATAATGTGATTAGAAATCTTACTCCACAAATGTTCCAAAGTATATTTAATGTTCCTGATCCCAAGAACTTGGTCCAGCTAACTGAAGCAGAGGAATTGGAGAAATATAGCAAGCATAAAGACTTCAATAAGTCTCACTTAAACAAAAAATAGTTAAGCATAGAGAAGAAATCTTTAAGTAAGTTTGTAGACTAGCCAAAGAGGGTAGATTTCAAGAATGAGGTATCTGACTTAATATTAATGTTGTCCAGATTGTTTGGGAAGAGGGATACCTTCCATTTCAAGGAATGGATGTTTCATTTCATCCAAGTAATCTTTCAGGGTGATTACCGGTTTGATTGGTCAATTATTGTTTCTAATGCCATACATGATCAACTGAGAAGGGCTAGATAGACTAAATCTTTCTTCATGACTTCTTATGTGGTTTATGCTGCAGCAATATTGGGGATTTTCCCAAGATTAAATAGAGTAGGTATAATGGGAGTCTTGGATGGACAAAAGAAGGTATGGGAACACTACGATAATTTATCTCTTCAGGTTGCTGAGACTCACTTCAAAAGAGTCAATGATGCATTTTTGTATGTTGTTATTAATCAGTTGAGTGGAGATGCAGGGTACAGGTTAAGTCAAGAAGCTATGGCTTTTATTGCTGAATGGGGAAGTTGGTATATCCAATACCCCAAATTTACATACTTCAGGCTATTTGGTTTTGAACGCCATCCCCATTTGCTTCCAAGATGTTGCAGGAACACAATAGTGCTTATGGACTTTGTGTATCAAGCCATTGGAGTTAATGCTAGGTTTGGGATCAAGCACACGATTGGATGCCATAAATTTCCCATGACACTGGGTGAATATAATTGTCAACACTTGAAGGGAGCAAAGGTAGTTTGTAATGAGTTGATACAATTGAAATTGGGATTGTATACAGCTCGTAAGTACTTTGATCCAAGGAAGAAAATGTATTCTTTATTACCTTCAGTGTTCACTAGACACTTTAATTTGTTAGAGGACTTTTGGTGTGATCGGGAGGATAAATATGACTTAAGGAAGAAGAATTATGAAAGATTACCGGTTGCACTTATGGTAGAGTTGGGTGTTAAAGAAAATGTTCCTGACACATTAGTGGATGATGGAATTGTATTGGATCCCTCATATGAGGCCTTGAACATTGGCACCAAAAGCTTAGATCCAATAGACTGGAATGAGGAAGAAATAATTGATATTAAGAAAATTGGAAGAGCAGTTTTACATGGAAGTGTGCAATGGTTGATGATGAAAGCTCAAGATCCTCAAGGACCAGTCCTTAAGAAGGGTAAAGGATACAAGAGAATTAAAAGAAAGACACCTTCCAAGGAGCCATAGAACTTGAAGTGGTCGATGAAGAAGAAGAGGCACCAGAGGGAGATGTTCCAACAGGATCTGTTGTATCAGTGCCTACATTAGGTGAATCATCTACACAAGCCCCACTTACAAGAAAGAAGAGTAAAGAGGTTCAGGAAGGAGTACTTCATACCATGGTTGAGGCTGCTAAAGGAAAATAAGTGGAGGAAGAATTTGTAGAAATTGAGATAGATTCAGATGAAACTCTGTCAGAAACAGATTTGCAAGAAAGCATACCTTTAGGGCATACTATTGAGCAGATTCTGACACAAGAAGAGCAATGGAAACTATTTGAAGATGCTACAAAAGAGTGTGATGCAATGGCTGCAATGGAGAAGTAAAAGGAAATAGATGCTAAGGTGCAAGTTGATGCTCTACTTCAACAGCAGCAGTTAAATGCAAAACAAATTGAAACAAGGGCAGCAACTGATGAAGTAGAGGAGCAAATGAGACAACGAGAGTATGAGCTCAAGGTCAAAGTAGAAAATGAAAAGTTAGAATTGATACAGAAGATCCATGATCTTGAGGAGGAGAAAAGAAGAAACCAAAGGGAAAAGGAAATCCTAGTTCCTAAACTGAAACTTACAGAGGAAGCTCAACAGAAAGAAGAAGAAGCTAAAGCTTTAAGAAAGGAAAGAGATGCTGAAGAGCTAATAAAGAAACAAAAAGCTGAAGAAGAAAGGGAAAAGGTAGAGAAGCTCAAAGCCTTAGAAATAGAGAGAATACAAGAGGAGGAAGGAAGAAGAGGCCGAAGAGCTAATTAGGAAGTAACGGGAAGAAGAAGCAGAAGCTGAGAAACAAAAGGCTTTGGAGGCAAAAGGAATAGAAAAAGAGAAATTTGAAAAGGAAAGGTTAGAGAAGGAAAAAATGGAGAAGGATCAGTTGGAAGAAGAGAAATTGAGAAGAGAAGAAGAACACAAGAAAATGCAAGAACAAAGAGATAGAGAAGTGGCTGAGAAGTTAGTGTAGATGCATGTGTTGTAGGAGAAACAAGAAAAAGGAAAGGTTGATTCTCAACCTAAGGTAAATGTTTAGCGACCCTCTACAATTGCCGCTTCTTCTTCCATGATGATGAGTACTTCCAGTGCTCCTATATGGTTGAAGTTAGACCTGTAGAAGAGAGCCAGAACACCTCCTCAACCTCTTAATTGGGAGGACATGATGAGAGGAATTGAACAGGAAAGGCCTAAGAAGAAGGCTAAAATATTAAATTCTACTAGACTCACGGATAAAGGGGAGATAGTTGCTGAATGTGCCATGCCTATGATAGAAAAGGAGGTAGGGGATATGCAGCTAACGGACTATCAATTGAGTATGGTTAATTTGGGAAGACCCACTAGGAATCAACAAATGGATTTAATTGATGTAGTGGCTTCAAAAACTAAATCAAGAATGATGAAGGACAAGCAAAAGAAAGATGAGGTTAAAGCTCAATTGGATAAGTTACATTCATTCTTGAAGAGTGTCTCCTCTCCCAGGTCACAAAAAGTAGTAGCCATTGAGACTCCTGTTTTGTTAAGCAAAAAGGAGGTTGATGATTTGGAGCAAGTTAGAGGAAAGGCGAAGATGGTAGACAGGTGGATAGATAAATTGAACCAAGAGGTGGGAGAGATTTTAGTAAAAGGATTTGAAGCTTACAAGGATACTGAAGGGTTGATTAAGGAGATGTATCAATACATTGAGGGATCAGAAAAACAAGAAGAAGAGTATAAAGAGTATAGTGAAAAGTTAGGAAAGGTAAAAGCATTGCCTCTAACTAATCTTCTAGAACAGTCTATACTTGAAGATGATAACAAAGAATTTGTAGAGAGGACTTCTCTCATACTCAAGTTTAGGACTGACTTTTTGAGCAAACATAAGGATGAGATTCAAGGAACCTGCTAATAACTTGACTGAGCAATTGGAAGAGTTAGAAGGAGCTATTGCCATTATTGTAGATATAAATGCATTTACAAAAGAGGGTATGCCTTTTGATCAAATAAAGGAAAAGTGGGATGAAAGATTCGGAGGACTTATGAAAAAGGGAGATGATGGTGGAGAGTTGATGTTAGACCGACTAGTAGAAGTCAAAAAGGAGATAAAAGCTATTGGGAGAGAGTTAGTAAAGGTGAAGACTATGAAGGAGTTTGCTGCAGTTGAGTTGGATTGGATCAAGTTTGAAGATCACTGGATTGATGGGCCAGAAATGGATACTTTACAACAAGTCTTTACCAGTTACGATGAGTTCATGGCAGATCTAGCTTCACATGCATGAAGTCTTGCATGCATAATGTTCTCCTTCGTTGCATGTTGCATGCACACAGGACTGATAGTTTTTTTGAGCGCATGACTTCCTCTTCTATTCTATCTTCTATTTTTAGATCAAACTGAAAGTTTTAAAGTAAAGACTCAAGATCAAATTTATCTGAGTTTCCTATAAATTTTAGTTCCTAAAAGGGTGGAATGCCTAAAATAGAAGTAGGGTTCAAACTTTTGTTTATCTATAAATACTTGATGAGTATCATATTGTAAGGGTCGGCTAATTGAGAATTGGATTGGCCTACCTAATGGTAGGAGATAGAATTTTGTAGTAAATTTTATAGAGATACATTATAATTCGTCTTTTACAGTTAATAGAATTACAGGTTTACTCGAAACATGGTATTTATAAATAAGTTGTTTGTTTGATAAGGCTGATGAGTTATGATCTATCTGTATGCAGTGATTGTGCTGAACATAAAAGTTTCTTGAATAATGAAAGTTATTTGAAGGAATCAGATTAAAGCATCATCTTATTAGATTGTCATTGAATTAGAGTTATTAAAAAGTCTGTTGATCTATAATCTTGATGATGAATGAATGTGTGTTGGTTGAAGTCCTTGAAATATTTGTGAAGAAGTAATTACGAAGTTAATTAAGAACCTAAAATGTATGCAATGGTATAGATTATGCTATAAATTGTGTTGTATTATGGTTTTTATGATCTATTAGGAAACATTCATCGTTGAAATTATATGTCCAGATAATAGATAAATTTGATTCATACTCACTGGTTTACCCCTTGGACCTATCTTTTTCTTTTATTTTGAAACCCCATTGATCTTCATCAATTGATAAAATGAGTTGTAGCTTGAATCTTTTGTTACCAGCATAGGCCCCTTGAATATTGAAGTTGCATGAATCGATTGAGTGACACCAGACAGTTGAGAACCAACTACCAGGACCTTGGGAGTTAGATTGCTATATGTTGTCTTTCTTTTTCAAGAGAAATAGAGTAGAAATATTATATTTTAATGTTGTTTGTGTCATTTTAACCATCAACCGAAATTGGCACTAGAAGGAGGGCCTGAAAGGACAAGCTGGCTCACGGAAGATCTTTTTCATCGGAAGGATACAAGAGGGTTCTTAGATCCTCTACTAATCATGAACTATTCGAAGAACTTCAAACCCCGGTTAGACCAAGACCTCATGCTTGTAGGGTAGAAATACCTACATTACCACTACCACTTACTCCACCTGGATTTCCACCAATTCCATCCACACCACCACCAAATAAGCCTTTTTCACCACCAATTCAGCCTTTATCACCACCACCCACCCAACCAATTCCACCAATGGCTTACTTTGTGAATAATCCCTCCCCATTAGGGACGATTCTTGGAGGAATCCATGACTTACCAAAGAATCCAAAGAAGTTCTGTCCTAAATATATGCATGGCGAATCAAGAAGTGCTGAGGAAAACATACAGGAATTCAAAGATGCTTGTACGCAAGCTTAGGTTGCTCATCAAGATGTGGTATGTAGATTGTTTCCCTACTATTTGGGAGATATGGCATATAATTGGTATTTAAATTTTCCATAGTGATCTATTCTGGGTTGGGTAGATTTAGAAAATGCTTTTATTAATCAATTTAGGGTTTATGTGGACCCTGCAATATTATATCACCAATTTTCCACCATCAGAAAGGAACATCATGAACCATTGCCCTTGTTCAACACTAGGTTCCACAGGATGTATCGGAGGCTACAAGAGCCTTACTTAGTGTCGGAAGCCATGGCCATACAGGCGTATCTGAGAGCTGTTGATCCTTTGATTGGCCTGTTCTTGCAAAGAATGTATCAACCTCTAGAGATTGATTCACTATCTAAGATTTATCATTTGGCTATCAAATTGCAACAGTAGATGAATCTGCAATCTAGAGGGTTAGGACCAATTCTTCCTCCAATGAATTATCAGATTCCTAATCCACCATTATACAATACTATCCCAGGGATTTCTTATTCCCATTATGGACTAGTATCCGAGTTGTAAGCTCCACCAACTATGCCCTTCTTTGGCAATAGCATGCATGATTCCTCACATCAACCATAGCAGCAACCTCAAAGTCAACCACAACAAGGGGGAGGATCAACCCATGTCCATTCCCCGACTATAGTTCAAAATGTGCAGAATAAACAAACTTTTCAACTCACAAGTGAGGTAGAGACTCTCAAGAAGACTCTCTTGCAGATGTCAAATGACATGGCACAACTCAGGCAAAACCCTCCCAATAATCAAAACTAGAACTACAACAATCAGGGAGGTTATAACTATCAAGGCAATTACTCCAATCAGAACCAAAATCAGAACACCAATAGGAACTTCCAGAGTTAGAACTCCTCAAACCAAAATTATCATAATCAAAACAAAGGATACAATCAAAGGTACAACAACAAAAACAACAATAATAGGCAGTGGAATATTGGGTCTAACAATGGGGGAGTTCCCCATAATTATCAAGCAAGTGAAGAAAGGCCACATACTGCTAATGTTGTCGATTTGAATCTTATAACTAATTGGTGTAGGCTGCATGATATAACAACACATTCTGAGGTTAATTGCCCAGAAATGGAGAAAATTGTGAAAATTGCACAAGCTGATTCCCATCCTCCAATAGGAAATTCCAATCAGGATAATGGGTTAGTCAGTACTGCCATGACTTATGAAACCGTTGAAGAAAAGTATCAATTTCCTATGCAAGGAGACAATGAGCTAGAGGAAGATGTTTATGATGCTCAAGCTTTCCAATCTAAGGGTGGTCACTTTTTGAGGAACTAGAATAAAGGACCATTCACTACATCTGCACCCCCTAACAACATGATCCCACCAAATTAGAATGCAGATAACAATCCACCCCCACCAAAGGGACCTTTTGATTCTCAGAATAGAAGTAATCAACCTTCTTTTCCTAAGAACCAATTTAGGAATGATTCAGAGTTTGATTTTTTTGCAGAATTGCAAAGGCAGAAGACATCACTGTCTTTCTTTGATATCATGAAGTGGTGTCCCGCTCAACGGGAGGTAGTATTGAGAGCTTTGGAAGAGGCAGATCACCAAAAAGGGAAAGGTAAAGTTACTCCCGAAAAGGAGACAAATACAACTATGTATAAAGGTAAGACAAGTACCCCACCTTTCTTGTTAAGTTTGAGACTCTTTGGAAAGAACCTACACAATTGTTTATTAGATTTTGGAGCATCAGGGAATGTTATGCCTTTTTCAATTTGCAAAAAGTTAGGATTAAGTCCTATCCCAACTAATAAAAAGGTGATTCGGTTGGATAAAACTGAGGTTAATGTTGTAGGGGAGTTGAAGAACATGCATGTACAAGTTGAATCAGACCCAAGAATCCAGACCTATATAGATATCCAAATAGCTGATATCCCAGAAACATATAGGATGCTTTTAAGTAGAGAGCTAATGAAAAGCATAGGAGGATATCTGTCTTTGGATTTCTCGCACATGTGGTTACCATGGAAAGGATTTGCAACCCAAATAAGAATAGAAAGTGAACCTAGGCTCAAACACATGATTATAGAGTATGATACTCCAAATGAAATAGCATTCTTTGAGACTGAGATAGGTGTTTACTAGCAAGAGGAAGTCCTTACTTTTTCTGTAGTTAGTCCTGAGGATACACTATCCTTAGACCACACTGACTTGATGATTCACATCAACCAGCAAGTTCTAATAAGGAAATTGCAACAAGATAGGCTAGTTTTAGGAATAGAAACCGATTTGAGTAATTTATTGCTTCCTAATTGGTGTAGAATTCACTATCATAACCATTCAGAGTTGACATGTCAGTCATGCATAGATATTTTAAGGCATATAGATCTACCCAAGCAAGAATCTCAGGAGGTAACTAAGACTCCCATCAATGAGTTCTCCTTCCAAGCTAAGGATGCAACTATTCTTACATGGGTCGGTCTTTCTCTAGAGGAAGTTTCTTTACCAGTAGAACAGACTCAGGTCTTAGGATTTTTAGATCATGAAGAGGTGGAAGTATCTCAGTTTCATTTCAATACCCCTATTCCAGATGCTTTGCCAATACCAAAAGAGTTAATAGAAGATGAGTTAGATGCTGACTCAGCCCAAGAAATCACTCAGGACGTAGTTATTGAACAAATCAAGGACCTAGGCAATTCGTTAATTGAGCTTCTTCTCAACACAAATTCATACAAATAGCAAAAGTCAGATCCGCCACATGTCACAAATGACAAAATTCCTATAGCTTCTAAGAAGAAAGAACTCCCAGCTAAAGACTAGTTATGGACTCTTAAGTTTGATGGTTCTAAGTCTAAAGCAGGAAGTGGAGCAGGGATTGAGCTAATAAACCCGAAAGGGAAAACTTATTTTGCTTCTTATAGATTATAGTTTGGTTGCACTAATAATGTGGCTGAGTAGGAGGCACTTGCAAGAGGGCTCATATTTTCTCATAAGAAGAAGGTAACTGCTCTTACAGTGATGGGAGACTCTAAGGTAATTGTGAAATAGGTATGTAGCTAATACACATGCCATAACAAAAGATTGGCTGCATATAGAAATAGGGTTTGAAATTTAATAGATATTTTGATGCCTTTGGGATTACTCTTATTCCAAGAGAAGTGAACCAAATTGCAGATGCTCTTTTTGTTGTTGCAAGTACATTAGAGCTGATGCAAGAGTCAAATCTAAAGAGGTTTTATGTGGAGTTGATTTCAGTCCTTGCAATTCCTGACAATGTTAGACACTTCCAGGTGTTTAATGATGATCAACATATTTTAGCCTTTTTGGAGAGTTTTGATGTATTTCAAGGACAGATAATTGATGACTCTGACAGGGATCAAGGAGACTGGAATCCAGAAAGTGATAATCTAGAAGGGATAA
Source organism: Sequoiadendron giganteum (assembly GCA_007115665.2). Taxonomy (NCBI): domain Eukaryota; kingdom Viridiplantae; phylum Streptophyta; class Pinopsida; order Cupressales; family Cupressaceae; genus Sequoiadendron; species Sequoiadendron giganteum. Next base: position 486,995,547 of record CM021100.1, on the reverse strand, counting down.
TGGATTTAAAGAGCAATAACATTCCTAGAGGGATGATAGCATTAGAGAGGATATTTGATTCAGATCCACGAGCTTATCAGAGAATGCCTACAAAGAGTGAGGGAGGCAAGTATGAATCCATTAATTTGACTCACTCAGAGGAAAAAAGGAATGTTCTTATAGGGAAGACTTGTCCTCAGGAAATAAAGGATGAGATAATCAAAGTATTGAAGCAAAATATTGAAGCAATTGCTTGGAGCTATGATGACTTGAAGACTTTTGATACATCTATCATCACACATACAATTCCTCTTAAGCTAGAAGCCAAGCCGTTTCACCAAAAGCAATGCCCAGTCAATGCATTAATCGAGCCTCTGATCCAGAGAGAAGTACATAAGCTTTTGGCTACAAGAATAATTTGTCCAATTAGACACTCTACTTGGGTGGCTATTCTAGTTCCTGTGAGGAAGAAGAATGGTGAAATCTGGTTATGTGTGGATTTTAGAAATTTGAATAAGGCCTCAGAGAAGGATAACTATCCATTACCTTCCCTTGATGAAGTATTGCAAAAAGTTAATGGATCTCAAATGATGTCTTTCTTGGATGGGTATTCAGGATACAATCAGGTGCTGGTAAGTCACGAGGATAGGATGAAGACTAGTTTCACTACAAAGTGGGGCACATTTGCTTATAGGAGGATGCCTTTTGGTTTAATCAATGCTGGTGCTACATTTCAAAGAGCGATGGATGTAGCTTTTAAGGATTTGATAGGGAAATTTATAATCAACTATGTTGATGATTTAACTATCTATTCTAAGAATAGAGGAAATCATGCTGCTGACTTGGAAAAGGTGTTAAAGAAGTGTATAAGTTATGGTGTTTCTCTCAACCCAAAGAAATGTGTATTCACAGTTTCTGAAGGGAAGGTCTTGGGTCGCATTATTTCTGAGGAAGGGATTTCCATAGATCCTGAGCGAGTGGAGGCTATTTTGAAATTAACGAAGCTAGGTAGCAAGAAGGAAATGAGGTCTTTCTTTGGAAGGATCAATTTTGTCAAGAAATTTATAACAGGGTTTGCAGAGATTGTCAAACCACTCAATGAAATGATGAAGAAGGATGCGAAGATTGAATGGAGTGAAGAGGCTAAATCTGCTTTCATGTAGATTCAACAAGCTATATCTGAGGCCCCTTTTTTAACAAGCCCGGATTATTTGAAACCCTTTTACATTTATTCTTTTGCTTCTGAAAATTCATGTGCAATAGTTTTAACACAAAGAGGAGAAGAGAACGAGGAGAGACCTATTGCTTTTATGAGCTCTCCATTTAAGAATGCAGAAGTAAGGTATTCATCAATAGAAAAGAAAGTCTTTGCATTAGTGTGAGCAGTGAAGAAATTCAGGCACTATATAATCCGAAGTCATGTGATGGCCATAGTTCTAGATCCAGCTATGAAATCTCTTCTAATGCAAAGTGAGTTAAGGGAAAGAAGAGGGACATGGATGACCATTTTACAAAGAGTTTGACCCAGAAATTCATCCAATGAAGCTTGTAAGAGGTCAAGGTTTGTCAAAGGCAATGGCTGAAGTGGATAGAAGTATTACTTGTCAACAATACATAGTTCAATCATTCACAAAGGATCCCTGGTATACAGATTTAGTCTTTTTCCTCCTCAATAATACGTGTCCAGAAGGGATGAATTCTAATCAAAGAAGAGCATTGAGGATGAAAGCGCTCATTACATGCTTAAAGGGGGATCAATCTATAGGAAGAATTTTCAAGGAATCTATCTACGCTATTTGGATCAGCAAGAAGCAAAGTATGCCATAAGTGAATTTCATGGGAGACATGGAATAGGACATGGATCTGCTGATGCTTTGGCTCATCAAATTTTAAGGTCAAGTTACTATTGGCCTTATGTGTTTAGAGATGCACATCAACATTGCAGGACTTGTCATGTATGCCAAACATCTGCATCAAGAGAAAGAAATCCTGCAATGCCCCTACAACTGCTATATGAGGTAAGGCCATTTGCCCAATGGGCACTTGATTTTGTAGGTGTAATTAATCCCAATTCTTCTGTAGGTCACAAATTCATCTTAACTGCAATAGATTGCTGCACACATTGGACAAAGGCCTTGCCTTGCAAGAATAGCACCATAGAGGTGGTCATCAAGTTCCTAACTGAGAACATCACAACCAGGTTTGGAGTTCCATTTGCTCTGATATGTGATAATGGCCCTGCTTTTTCTTCAGCTGAATTTATTTCATGGGCCTATGAGCATAAGATTGTGTTAAAATATTCTTCCAATTATTACCCTCAGGGAAATGGAGTGGCTGAGTCCATAAATAAGAATTTATTGGAAGTTACAAAGAAGTTGTTAGAGAGTAACCCTAGGGATTGACATACCCAGTTGAGATTTTCCTTATGGGCAGATCGAACCAGAATTTAAGCAGCCCTAGGTAATTCACCTTTTAAGTTAGTATATGGCCAAGATCCAATCTTTCCCATTCATTTACAAATACCTATTCTGAAGTTTATGCAGGAATTTTATAATAAGGATGATAGGATTGAGGTTAGACTACTTAATTTGTTAAACATGGAAGAACAAAGAGATGCTGCTTTGCAGCAATTCTCTAAACATCAAGCTATTGTTAAATGTTGGTTTGACAAAAGAGCCAAGATAAAAGCCTTTAGAATATTAGATCTAGTGTTATTATGGGATAAGGCTAAAGAAAGGAAGGGAGATCATCAGAAGTTTGATAGAATTTGGTTAGGTCCCTATCAAATAGTTGAAATCTTAGGAGGGAATGCCTTTCGTTTGAGTACCTTAACAGGAGAGCCTGTTCCATTACCAGTTAATGGTCAGTTTCTCAAGCACTATTTTGGTGCATAGAAAGTCTGATGTTTTGAAAAGGAATGTACTATATTGTATCATATGTAATTAAAGTTTTGTTTTTAGTTTTGAGTTTTTTATTTATTTTTAGCTTTTGTTTTGTTTGTTTTGTTTTCTTTCTTTGTTTTATTGTTTGTTTTGTTTTGTCTTGTTTCGTTGGGGATTCTCATTTTTGCTCATCTCAAGTTAGGGGGTTGTTATTCAAGGTATACTATTGGTACTAGGAGAGAAATTAGTTTAGGTATTCTCATCATAATCATTGAAAAGGGTTTCATTCTAAAACTTATGTTTATGATCATTCTAGTTTGGGTTTGAAAAGTTATTAAGGATAGAAGATATAAATGTGAATATCTCATGAACTGTGATCAAAGATCTGTCACCAAATTAGAAAAACATCACCATGAGTAATTACCTATTCGTTTTTAGAATGACTCTACCTTTGATTCAAGTGAAAAATTCAATTCCAAGGCTATCACAAGATCCATTGTAGTTCTCAACCCACATTTTAGATTCATTGAATTTGAGTATTGAGAAAGATGCATAAAATAATTTCCACAAGTAAAAAAAAAAAGAGAAAAGGAAGAAAGAAAAGCAAGCTCAATATTAGTGGGTAATCAAGTATCTCTATCGGGGCTATGGATGCCTGGTTGGTTGTAGAGCAATGCTTTGGGAGAGCTAGAGGCATCTCCATCGGGGCTATGGACGCCTGTCTGGCAGTGGAGCAATACCCAGGATTTTACTACACGATAGTTGAAGGATTCAACCTATGTAGCTTGAACCTTAGGTATAGTTGTTTGCAACCAGAGAAAGTATCTACAAAGAGTGATGCACAATAAGCAAACACTCAGATTCAGAAATAACTCATGAGCACATACATCTGAGATTTCGTCTCAAGCTAATCCTAAAAATATATGATTTTATTCAAGTTAGAGAGTTTATAAGCCAAGTAGTTTTTAGGTGACTCAAGTTTTCTTTGGGTATTTTGAAAATGGGTAAACCATTTTTCCAGCCGAGTCGCCATTTGTTATGACTTGCATAACCACCCCATCTTCTGCCTTGGTCAAAATGGGTCCCCCTTTATTATTTTTGTACTTAGTTGTTATAGAAACAAAGTTTGGAGTCTAGTTTTGCCAATACTTTGTTTTTCTTTTGTTTGACTGTCGGAATCGGAACCGGAACAGAATCGGGTTCTAAAAGTTCTTTTGAGGTTTGTTTTTGGTTCTATCCCGACAGTCTTTTCTTTGCCTTTGTTTTGGTCTTTGGCGGAAGTAGAGCCGGAGTGGAAATTAAAATGGTTGTTATTAAAATTTGCAAAATCACAATTTTTTCCGATCCCGCCTCCGTTATTTTTATTTTTGCTTAGTCTTGGTCTTTGTGTTTTGTTTTATTAGGTTGGTCTTTTACTTAACTTTTTGTATTTACTTTTGTTTTGTTTTTAGTTGTCGGACGTGAAACCAGAATGGGAATGGGGTTTGGAAATTTTATAAACTGGAGATTTCATTTCCATTTCAGTTCCGCCCCCGCCACTTTTTGTTCTTGACTTATTGACTAAAGTCGCACTGTTGTGAACTGTTGGTTCACTTTCAGTTCTGACTCTGCCATTATTGCACTTTAATGCATTAATGAGAGTTTGCCGGTGTAGGTAGAAATTCACATATTTACCTTTATCAAGGGTTAAACCGATCATTATTGTTATTGTTAAAGATCTAAGAGCACGAAAGAGCAATAGCAAAGTTAATTCAAGTGAAAAGATTGAAAGAGCAGAGGGTTGTTGCGAACAGATCGATTCAGAAAGTTAGCTCGGTTTAGTTTGTGTTTGAGGTAGGTTTCTTATCTTTGTTGTTCTTCGTTTCATTTGTTGTTGTGTGTTTTGTATATATGTTTGCCCGTGCTCTGAATGAGGTCATTGTTATCATTTTGTTTTAAAACGTTCGTGATTCTTGGCGTGCTAGTTTGAATGGGTCTTTTATATTGTTGGTCGGGTTGTTTCCTTGTTTCTATTTTTTTTATTGTCATTTCTTTCTATTTTTAGGGCACCATCGCTTTCACGTCGTAATTGTGATTGTGTCGTGTTTATTTTTGGTTTGCAGTAGTTTAGATTAGATTAAGGGTTTTTCATGATGTTTGTTAAAGTTAGAAATCTACAGTGAGGTAGATTAGAGATTTTACAGTGAGTTAGGGTAGATTACATTTATTGTTTAATTAGGGTTTCATCGTCTAGTAAAATGGTAGGGTTTCAAACCCGTGCCCTAGTTTTTATCGGGTTTGTTAGATTAGGGTTTCGTTGGTCTCTGTAATTACTTTAAATAAGATTTAAATAATGGCCCTAAAATGCAATTATTCCCCCACGATCATATGAGTGTAAAATTTTAAGCTCCTTTTCCATTTTATAGCAACCTAGGTTTTAATCATGAGGTTGTGTTGAAAATGAATAAAGTATTTGATTACGTCATGATTAACATAGGCGAAGGCGGGACCGGAACGGATCTTGAACTTAAGAATTTTGTTTTACAAAGTTAGTGATTACATTTCTATCTTGTTTCCGACTCCGAGTATAATGAGAAAGTCTTTCTTCAAAGTAACGATGACCAAATCGGAGGCAGAGGCAAAGTGGAAATAGAATATGAAAAAAATGAAAATTCGAACAAAACTAAATTCGTTTTTTATTCCGATCCCGGTTCCGATAACTTCTACGACTCTGACTCTGAGCCCATTTGTTATTAGGTGAAGTTTCTATATTGGATTTTGCTCTGAGTCTGCCAGTTTTGTAAAAGAGATTGTGTTGAGCTTCTGTCTGGTTCGGACTCTGATGTATGTGTAACAGGTATGTTTAAAAGCACATTTTATGATGATATCTAAAGATCTAATTAGAGGATTGCTTGTAGGAGAATTGAGAGATGTCAAGAACGTCAGGAGAGGCTGCTTGAAGGAATCAACTAGCTGGAACATCAAAGACAGCACCAAAAATAAAGAAGGTGAAACTAGAACAGTTGCCTTATACATTGAGGTATGATCATAGCAATCTAGTGGTGAAAGTGAGCAAGGTGGAATCAGACTGGTCAGATATCATTGATACTAATCTAGGAAAGTATAGCTTTGAAGAATTACATGAAGAGATCTTTACAAAATGAGAAAACTTGATAGGGAGAACACAAAGGATTGTTGACTCCGACCTTGCATATATCACTGTGTTTCCTTTATCAGTCCAGTCTCCGGAGTTGATATTGATAGTAGCCAGTACTTACAATCCTGCTACAAGATTATGCATGGATTCACAAAATAATGTGATTATAGATCTTACTCCACAAATGTTCCAAAATATATTTAATGTTCCTGATCCCAAGAACTTGGTGCAGCTAACTAAAGTAGAGGCATTGGAGAAATATAGCAAGCATAAAGACTTCAATAAGTCTCACTTGAACAAAAAATGGTTAAGCATAGAGAAGAAATCTTTAAGTAAGCTTGCAGACTAGCCAAAGAGGGCAGATTTCAAGAATGAGGTATTTGACTTAATATTAATGTTGTCCAGATTGTTTAGGAAGAGGGATACCTTCCATTTCAAGGAATGGATGTTTCATTTCATTCAAGTAATCTTTAAGGGTGATTACCAGTTTGATTGGTCAATTATTGTTTCTGATGCCATACATGATTAGCTCACAAGGGTTAAACAAACTAAATCTTTCTTCATGACTTCTTATGTGGTTTATGCTGCAGCAAGATTGGGGATTTTCCCAAGATTAAACAGTGTAGGTATAATGGGAGTCTGGGATGGACAAAAGAAGGTATGGGAAGACTACGATCAATTATCTCTTCAGGTTGTTTAGACTCACTTCAGAAGAGTCAATGATGCATTTTTGTATGTGGTTATTAATCAGTCGAGTGGAGATGTAGGGTACAGGTTAAGTCAAGAAGCTATGGCTTTTATTGCTGAATGGGGAAGTTGGTATATCCAATACCCCAAATTTAAATACTTCAGGCTATTTGGTTCTGAAGGCCATCCCCATTTGCTTCCAACATGCTGCAGTAACAGAATAGTGCTTATGGAGTTTTTGTATCAAGCCATTGGAGTTAATGCTAGGTTTGGGATCAAGCACAAGACTGGATGCCATAAATTTCCCATGACACTGGGTGAATATAATTTTCAACACTTGAAGGGAGCAAAGGTAGTTTGTAATGAGTTGATACAATTGAAATTGGGATTGTATATAGCTCGTAAATACTTTGATCCAAGGAAGAAAATGTATGCTTTATTACCTTCAGTGTTCACTAGACACTTTAATTTGTTAGAGGACTTTTGGTGTGATCGACAGGATGAATATGACTTAAGGAAGAAGAATTATGAACGATTATCGGTTGCACTTATGGTAGAGTTGGGTGTTAAAGAAAATATTCTTGACACATTAGTGGATGATTGAATTGTATTGGATCCCTCATATGAGGCCTTGAACATTGGCACCAAAAGCTTAGATCCAATAGATTGGAATGAGGAAGAAACAATTGATATTAAGAAAATTGGAAGAGCAGTTTTGGATAGAAGTGTGCAATGGTTGATGATGAAAGCTCAAGCTCCTCAAGGACTAGTCCTTAAGAAGGGTAAAGGATACAAGAGAATTAAAAGAAAGACACCTTCCAATGAGCCATTAGAATTCTTTCCTCCTGATGTTGAAGAGATAGAACTTGAAGTGGTCGATGAAGAAGAAGAGGCACCAAGGGGAGATGTTCCAATAGGATCTGCTATATTAGTGCCTACATTAGGTGAATCATCTACACAAGCCCCACTTACAAGAAAAAAGAGTAAAGAGGTTCAAGAAGGAGTACTTCATATTGTGGCTGAGGCTGCTAAAGGAAAACAAGTGGAGGAAGAATTTGTAGAAATTGAGACAGATTCAAATGAAACTCTGTCAGAAATGGATTTGCAAGAAAGCATGCCTTTAGGGCATACTATTGAGCAGATTCTAACACAAGAAGAGCAATGGAAACTATTTGAAGATGTTACAAAAGAGTTTGATGCAAGGGCTGGAGTGGAGAAGGAAAAGGAAATAGATGCTAATGTGCAAGTTGATGCTCTACTTCAATAGTAGCAGTTAAAGGCAAAACAAATTGAAACAAGGGCAGCAACTAATGAAGTAGAGGAGCAAATGAGACAATGAGAGCATGAGCTCAAGGTCAAAGTAGAAAATGACAAGTTAGAAATGATACAAAAGATCCATGATCTTGAGGAGGAGAAAGCAAGAAACTAGAGGGAAAAGGAAATCCTGGTTGCTAACCTGAAACTTGCAAAGGAAGCTTGACATAAAGAAGAAGAAGCTCAAGCTCTAAGAAAGGAAAGAGATGCTGAAGAGCTAATAAAGAAACATCAAGCTAAAGAATAAAGGGAAAAGGTAGAGAAGTTCAAAGCCTTAGAAATAGAGAGAATACAAGAGGAGGAATCAGAAAGGATAAGGAAGGAAAAAGAGGTCAAAGAGATAATTTGGAAGCAACAGGAAGGAGAAGTAGAAGCTGAGAAACAAAAGGCTTTGGAGGTAGAAGGAATAGAAAAAGAGAAATTAGAAAAGGACAGGTTAGAGAAGGAAAAAATGGAGAAGGATCAGTTGGAAGAAGAGAAATTGAGAAGAGAAGAAGAACATAAGAAAATGCAAGAACAAAGAGATAGAGAAGAGGCTGAGAAGTTAGTGCAGATGCATGTGTTGCAGGAGCAACAAGAAAAAGGAAAGGTTCATTCTCAACTTGAGGTAAATGTTCAGCCACCCTCTACAATTGCCGCTTCTTCTTCCATGATGATGAGTACCCCCAATGCTCCTATATGGTTGAAGTTAGACCTGCAAAAGAGAGCCAGAACACCTCCTCAACCTCTTAATTGGGAGGACATGATGAAAGGAATTGAATAGGAAAGGCCTAAGAAGAAGGATAAAATCTTAAATTCTACTAGACTCATGGATAAAGGGGAGATAGTTTCTAAATGTTCCATGCCTATGACAGAAAAGGAGGTAGGGGATATGCAGCTAACGGACTATCAATTGAGTATGGTTAATTTGGGAAGACCCACTAGGAATAAACAAATGGATTTAATTGATGTAGTGGCCTCGACAACTAAATCGAGAATGATGAAGGACAAGCAAAAGAAAGATGAGGTTAAAGCTCAATTGGATTAGTTACATTCATTCTTGAAGAGTGTCTCCTCTCCAAGGTCACAAGAAGTAGCAGCCATTGAGACTCCTATTTTGTTAAGCAAAAAGGAGGTTGATGATTTGGAGCAGGTTAGAGGAAAGGTGGAGATGGTACACAGATGGATAGATAAATTGAACCAAGAGGTAGGAGAGATTTTAGTAAAAGGATTTGAAGCTTACAAGGATACTTAAGGGTTGATTAAGGAGATGTATCAATACATTGAGGGATCAAAAAAACAAGAAGAAGAGTATAAAGAGTATAGTGAAAAGTTAGGAAAGGTAAAAGCATTGCCTCTAACTAATCTTCTAGAATAGTCTATACTTGAAGATGATAACAAAGAATTTGTAGAGAGGACTTCTCTCATACACAAGTTTAGGACTGACTTTTTGAGCAAACATAAGGATGAGATTCAAGGAACTGCTAATAACATGACTGAGCAATTGGAAGAGTTAGAAGCAGCTATTACCATTATTGTAGATATAAATGCATTTACAAAAGAGGGTATGCCTTTTGATCAAATAAAGGAAAAGTGGGATGAAAGATTCCAAGGACTTATGCAAAAGGGAGATGATGGTGGAGAGTCGATGTTAGACCGACTAGTAGAAGTCAAATAGGAGATAAAAGCTGCTGGGAGAGAGTTAGTAAAGGTGAAGAGTATGAAGGAGTTTGTTGTAGTTGAGTTGGATCAGATCAAGTTTGAAGATCACTGGATTGGTGGGCCAGAAATAGATACTTTACAACAAGTCTTCACCAGTTACGATGAGTTCATGGTAGATCTAGCTTCACATGCATGAAGTATTGCATGCATAATGTTCTCCTTCTTTGCATGTTGCATGCACACAACACTGATAGTTTTTTTGAGCGCATGACTTCCTCTTCTATTCTATCTTCTATTTTTAGATCAAACTGAAAGTTTTAATGTAAAGACTCAAGATCAAATTGATCTGAGTTTCCTATAAAGTTTAGTTCCTAAAAGGGTGGAATGCCTAAAATAGAAGTACGGTTTGAACTTTTGTATATCTATAAATACCTGATGGGTATCATATTGTAAGGATCGGCTAATTGAGAATTAGATTGGCTTACCTAATGCTAGGAGATAGAATTTTGTAGTAATTTTTACAGAGATACATTGTACTTGGTTTTTTATAGTTAATATAATTACAGGTTTACTCAAAACATGGTATTTAGAAATAAGTTGTTTGTTTGATAAGGCTGATGAGTTATGATCTATCTATATGCAGTGATTGTGCTGAACATAAAAGTTTCTTGAATAATGAAAGTTATTTGAAGGAATCAGATTAAAGGATCATCTTATTATATTTTCATTGAATTAGAGTTATTAAAAAGTCTGTTGATCTATAATCTTGATGATGAATGAATGTGTGTTGGTTCAAGTCCTTGAAATATTTGTGAAGAAGTAATTGTGAAGTTAATTAAGCACCTAAAATGTATGCAATGGTATAGATTATGCTATAAATTGTGTCATCTTATGGTTTTTATGATCTGTTAGGAAACATACATCGTTGAAAGTATATGTCCAGATAATAGATAAATTTGATTCATACTCACTGGTTTACCCCTTGGACCTATCTTTTTCTTTTATTTTGAAACCCCATTGAGCTTCAACAGTCGATAAAATGAGTTGTAGCTTGAATCTTTTGTTACCAGCACAGGCCTTTTGAATATTAAAGTTGCATGAACCAATTGAGTGACACCAGATAGTTGAGAACCAACTACCAGGACCTTGGGAGTTAGATTGCTATATGTTGTCTTTCTTTTTCAGGAGAAATAGAGTAGAAATATTCTATTTTAATGTTGTTTGTGTCATTTTAACCATCAACACCTACATGAAAGTAACCTTTAGAATAATGTATCCTTTAATCCTTCTTAAGTCAACAACCAACACAACTTGAGATGTTTGGTCTTTTACATCATAAAACTAGAACACAAATTGAGCTTATGTTCCCTATAATAGGTGAACCTAATACCTCTAATCAAGTAATCATTCAACCATCCTATGTTAACAAAGTGACCAACACTCCTATCAACCTAGAAGAGACATATGGGAAAGGGTTATCAGTATTAAGTAAAAAAGGATGTGATAGAACAAGTGAGCATGAAATTCATCAACTCTTATAGAAAATACCAAGTGAAGATACCAAAGGGATAGGATATCAAGATCCTCGTTCCTAAAGAACAACTAATGCCTCATAACATTGATAGGGATGATAGGATCATCTTAGGTCCCCCTCAAAATATAACTCAAGAAGTTGGTCAATCTAGCAAGAAACAAATGGCTTAAAAAATAAAGAAGTTGAATTTCCCATGTCGATCATCTACAACTGAAAGAACCCTACACATACTTATAATTCAAGGACTTATTACATTACCACCCATGTGAGAAAATTGAAAACCAAATCCTAAGAATAAAAACACATCACATTGTCAATATCATAGAGTTCTTGGACATAGTACTAATGAGTGTTGTGCTTTAAAATAAATCTTTTAAAAGTTTGATATCATAGAAATAATCCATTAAAGCATGTTCTTCTACTCCTTGTCATGTAATAGTTGTAGGATCATAATATTCTCACTATTACATGCTTTATATTCATTTCAAAATTAAAGGATCTCTTTCTCATCACCTACCTTAGCTCATTCTTGTCTTGCACCTAATGGAGTCAAGAATTAGATATCCTTGTCCTAGTGTCAAACTTGTTTTCTCTTTGGATAGTTGTCTACCTTATATATATAATGAAAAAGATTCGGATATGGATGACCTTCTAATAGGTTGACTCACATGCACCTTACTAGTTTTGTCTTTATTTTATTTTTTCATGTTTCTTTTATGTGATTGCATGTGCATAATGTGATCTCCTTGTACTGTACTATTTTATGTATCTCTCTCTTTATGAAATTCCTCTATTTTTACTTGTAGTGTTAAAAAGTGTCATCAGTGACATTTTCACGTGGGTTTAGCTCCTTCTTGTTAAACTAAGCTTAAAACTTGCCTTGATTTGGTGTGGTAAGGTGTTTGACACATTCACACTAGGTCTTCAGCCCTTGGAAACTAAATAAAATTTATTTAAATAATGCCTTGTAAAGGTGTTGCAAAGTGTTGTAGTCCACTTTCACACTTTTCTAGGATTTTATTAAGTATTTGAGCCTAATGAACCTATTTTTAACCAGAAAGTTCTTAATTAATGTCTTTTCTTGGGTGTTGTAAAGTGTTGTAACACACTTTCACACTTCTCTAACTATTTTATTTAACAATTGGGCTTTATTATGCTTTAATTGGCCTTAAATTTCATCCACAAGCCTTAATTAATGTATAGTTTTGAGGATAATCCTAACATTAATCATCACCCAATCATAATTCAAGTGTTTTCAACTTGTCTAGACCAGATTTAGTGATCTGGGGCTCATTCACCACCTTGGGTGAATGAGTCCCACCTAGATTTTTGGGTCTTGAACATGATTTCACACCTTTCTAAGCACTTTTTAATTTTGGTCCCATACATTATGCCTAATGGGGCTCATTTGCCACCTTGGGTGAATGAGTCCCATTTAGCTCAAAATTAAATTTAATTCAAATTTTTGGTGGCATTTTATCCTCCTAGATCCGATGTCAGACTGTACTGTTCCAATTTCTAAAATTCTTGCTTAATTAAGTATAAATACAAGGTTTTTTCACTCATTTTAACCTAAGACTTTTGTGAGAGAATTCATAATAGCAAGTTTGAGCTCACAAGAGAATTCAAAAGGTTGCAAGATCATTTCTATGACATTCAAGGGAAGATATATTCATCACTTGTTGTAGCAATTCAAGATCCATTATCATGTCAAGGATATCAAGCATCAAGCATGTTGTTGAGCTAGTGTTGTGATGTTGCATCCAAGATCCAAGGTCAAGCATTGTTCTTCATTCATTTCAAGATCAAGATCTACATCCTTCGTGACCACTTCATGCTAGATCTACATCTTGTACTAAGCAAGAGATATCTTTGTCACAAAATATAGATCAAGAGGGTATCTTGTCGAGACTCTTGAAAGATTGTTTGATATCCCTTCCTCCAAGAACATGAAAGAAATTCTACTAAAAGAATTCATTTTGTGCATATCATAGAGTTCATGGTCATTCTACTAATGAATGTAAGGCTTTAAGTAATCAAATTCACCATCCTAAGGATCATGGTGCTCTTCCTTTTGTTGAAGTAGCTAGTTCCTCTAATTGATACTTCTTCTCATCCTATTCGACTCATCCTTATCCTGCACTAACTAGGGGCAAGGGGTTAGTTAACCTTTTCCTCGTATGTCACTTGTTGTTGTCTCTTTTAGCTTGTTGACCACCTCTCATGTACATATAAGAGAAAGCTTGGGATGTGGATGGCATTCCTTAAGTTGACTCACACATGTCATACTTATTCATGATGTAGCTTATTGGAAACATATGACTTGGCATAGGGTTTTCTGAATAACCTCTCATGTCATGCATTGTACTTTAAAGCAATTTCTCACAAAAATGGTGTTACCAACCGCTTTAAAGTGGGGGCATAAATTGACACTCATGTTTCATGGTGTGATTTTATTTCTTCTTTCGATGCATCCTTTTCTTGGTGGTGTCATTGGGATTGATTTCCTTTGAGAGTGTGATGTTTCCTTGACTTGTGCTCTCTTGGAGACATTAGGCACAATGTTCACTCAAAAGAAACCTTGCATGAACTAACCAAAATCCCTTTTAAAATACCTTACACTATTTTGCATTTACATCAATTTTTATATGGCCACCTTGCATAACACACCTTGCATTCCTATGGAGACATCTTATTTGTTCATGAGTTCGAAGCATATGAAGTTTTTCTTTCCTCATGAAGCTAAAAGTTCATTATTTTTTCACGAGCCCCAAGCACACAATTTTTTTCTTGCCTCATGAAGCTCGAAGTTCATTATTTGTTCATGAGCTCCAAGCATATGAAGTTTTTCTTGTCTCATGAAGCTCGAAGATCATTATTGTTGTTAAATATTCAATATTCTAAGAGGGGGGGTGAATCAGTATCAAGTAAAACTTATTAAACAAAAAAATTCAATTACTTTACCAAATAACATAGATAAGAGCAAGAAAAAATATAAAATTCCACAACACAAGGGTGCCAAATTTTTACGTGGAAAACCCAATGAGAAGAAAACCATAGTGAGGATTAGCTCACAATATATAGTTATTTCAATACAGGTTACAAAAGAGTCTCACTACTAGATACAAAATCTCACTACTTACAAGGACTTACTATCCAGACAAGGAGGCTCACTACCTACAAAATTCTAAAAACAAAAATGCCTAACCGCCAGGATTGAACTGATAGGGTTACACCACAAGTGCAGATTCAATTCCTTGGATACATAGATTATTCATTCACATGACAATAGACTAAAATTCACCCTTCTATTTGCACACTTTTCTCATCAACAAATTTATGCTTGCATACCTTCTTATTCTTTTCTCACCATTCATTGACTTCGTCATCTTCAAACCATCTTGCATATATACCTCATATAACCATATGCAGCAATTAGGTTGGCTTAATTGGATGCAATTCATAATTTTAAATAGGATAAACTTTTGGCTTCATATAAAGATTCTCCAATATTAATTCAACTATGTCATGCAATATTACATTGGCTAGGTCAAAATCTAGGTCACACACATAAGCACAATTCATGTTTTACTATTTATTGATTATTAGGTCGGCCATTATTAACCTAATAACAAAAAGAAATCTCAAAAACTGATGCTAGCACATCATCAAACCATATGAAAATCTGAGAATACATATATACCTATTTTCAATGATCATAAGACTTTTCCCAAAGCCTTAATCCATAATGATTACCAAAGAGAATATGCAGACCAAAACACCAAGAATACCAGATCAAATATCGGATGAGATAAGCTTGATCTGCACACCGGTTCAAGGTTCCAAACCAACATGGTGACATCAATGACAACATAAGAATGATCTTTTTCCATATTTCCAACAATCTCCCCCTTTGGCATTGATGGCAACATGTGCACAAAAAATAAAATTCAAAAACTTTCCTACAATTTCTCATTCCATATCTCTCCAAAATCCATATCTCTCCCCCTTTGACATCAATGGAAAAGGGTTCCAAAATTCTTATAAACATGGTGATATTAAAAAAATATTATTCATTCAAAATTTCAAAACCTTAAAACTTTAAAGCATCCAATCCTCCAAAGTTCTTTCAAATTAGAATGACAATTTTCACCTAGAATAACTTCTTGTACCTTTCTTTGATAATAGGATATAATTTCTTCCATTCAAGTACTACAAATTCCATTCTTGTATATGTGTTTTCCAATAGAACCAACAATGTGAAAGAGGATAACCAATCTGCAGATGAGCATTTTCTTTCACAATCTTCTAAATCAGAAAATATTACAAAAAGATGGTCTAATCGGACCTCAACAATTTCCTTAAGGAGCCAAAATTTTTTCACTACATCATCCATTTTTCTCTCCACAATGATCAATTCAGCTTGTAGTTCACCAACTCTCAGCCTTTTCTTTCCTTCCTCGTCTTCAAAAATATCAAACTTCTTTCCAATTCTCTTCACTTCGAATTAAATTTCTTCAATCCTACTTCTAAAATTATCAACTGCAGCAAGCCATGGGAGGAAATATTTGTATATATCCAAAATTTCTTTTATGCACTTCTTCATCTCCATGATAAGTTCAAATAGTCTTTGTTTTTCTTTAGAATAACTCTTCTCAACCAAGGCTTCCAACTTGTGTCCTTATGGACCTTCAAGCAACATTCTCTCTTCAACAACTTCAATTAGATTCTTCAGCAAGGAATCAAAAAAGATAGAAACATCAATACCTTTATGAAGTAGATACTCAACTAGAGCATCATCAATTTTAAGTCTATTAACAAGAGAGGCTGAACTCCAGAACTCACCAATTTTCTTCATTTTCCCTTTAACTAGCATAGACCTAATTTCATCTGGATTAGAAGATTCGCATCCAGGCAGAGATTCTTCTCCTTCTTCCTTCTCTTTTGGAATAACCATGATATTTTCAGTGATAGATTTTCTTTTCTTCAATTCTAGAGGGGAATCACTAGTAACAACTTCCAATTCTTTTATTTTGGAGGAAGAACCTTCCTCAAATCGACTCAACATAGCTTCACCAGTACTCATTACTTTCTAAAAGATAAGAAAAGGTTTTTAATGCACTTTCTTTATTTTCAAGGCCTTCCAAGTATCTGAATATCTGTCTTGCAACAAGAATCTTGGATTCCCACTTAACATCCCTCTTACTTGGTAATGATTCCAAAGAATAAAGTACCCGACATGTAAGCATGGACCCAAAATAGAACGGGTATCCTTCTACCAATGAAATTTGTATGTTTTCGACAAGATTTTCAAGAATCAATCCACATAAACTAAACTGCTTGTTTTCTTTTACCATTTTATGCACCAAAAACATTATGCAATGGATGGAGTAGAGCCTTCTCAAATTTTTAAATAGATTTTATAAGAATTTCCATACATAACATACCTAATGGAGGAATCACCAATAGTATCAATGAAAAATTCTTGAGGATCCTTGTCAACTCCTGTTAGCTCCTCTACTTCCTTGTATTTTATAGTCTTCTTTCTAGGAAGATCTCCAATACTACATAACATGGTGACGAACTTGATTTATTCCTTCATAATGGGATAGGATTTATCCAATACAATGTCATCCTTGAATTTTCTCAAAAGGAACATGGTAAACTCTTTGTTAGAAAACCAAGGGAATTCTCCCCACAAATCCAAACCTAGGGTTTGTAAGTTTCATAAATCGCTCGATTCCAACCCCAATTCCATTTTCTTTATTTTACCATGCTCAAATTCATCAAACTCAACTCCTTTTAACTTTAGAGGGATATTTCCACTCGATCCTATGTTAGAAGGTTTCATTATAGCTCTCAACTTCTTAAAATTCAACAAATATTTCCTTCTATTACCTTTCTCTACAACTATGAGAGGGAAAATCAGACTTCTTGCTTTTGAATGTCCACAAAGACTTCTCCAGAATGCTTTGGAATTGTTCGAAGATAGTTCTGAGTCACTCCACTAGTCCTTCAAATGCTTTTGATGATCAAAATGATTTGTAAAATTTCCTTTATGCACCATCAATTTTCCCTAACTCACATTAATTGCAAAAACCTAAGAAAAATCTTCTTCAACACTCCTAAGAAATACCAAATCACTCCGTAAAAGAACATTCACACTCTTTTTCTTCCGGTTTCTTTTGCATTACATTTGTTCAGCCATTCCTTACAACATATTCATGTGCTAGCATCTGATAGTCCACATTTCTAGGGGTTTAATTGATTTTCTGATAAAGCTCCCTCTAAGACCATGCTAGGTCTAATTCCTAGAGGAATCATCTACACTGGATGAGGGTACAGATGCACTAGTAGTTTCTAATTCTTCTTTTTTTTTTCCATATGTCTCATTTCTTGTGTAACTTCTTCCTTGTCAATATTTTTCATCGGTTCATCATCTTTCCCTGAAGCAAACTGCCTCCCCTTTTTATTTCTACACACCTTTGAAATATGTCTCAATTTTTTGCAATGGTAGCAGACAACATTTCTCTATCTTGTTTGATCTCCATTACTCCCTATTTTGCATTGATTCACTTTATGTCCAAACATGTTATAGGTATAACAATATCCATCAAAATATTGATTTATCTTCCCCTATTGAATCTGTTCATCATCACTCTACTAACCATCCTTACTTGTGATATGCATTCAGTAGCTTTATGTCCTATCTTCTTGCATGTATAACATTATCGAGAGAAGGGACTAGAAAATTGATTCATCATACTCATACACTCAGTTGCCTTATGATCAAATTTATTACATAAAAACCAAACACCATTGAATAATGAGTACCTTTGTGCATTTGATTGTATGATAGGTGATCTCCTTCCAAAGTTTCTTTTCTACTTTCATTTCTCTTGAGTCTTCTAATTATTTACTGGATTAGATTTCTACATCTTTTCACTAGCTTCATTTCCTAATCCACTTTTGTCTTTAGAAGTTTTTTGTCCTACTATTAATTCATCAAGCTTGGTGGAGATTTTCTTAAAATAATCTTCACAGAGTTTTTCTTTTTCTACTTTTTCTTTCAAATTCATCACTTCCTGTTCAAGTCTAGAGAAAACATCAACCGTTCTTTGTATCATTGTTTTCAGGCACTCTTCAAAACTCTTCTTTTCCACTATTTTTAACTTTAATTCGATATTATCTTCATTTGCTTGTCTCAATTGCTCACTCACTTCTCTATATATCTTTCTTTAAATTTCTATAACTGCTCTTTCAACTTCCAGATACATTCATTTTCTTCATCTATATTTTTTTAGATCTTTGTTTTCAATTTTAGCCTTCTCAATATCTTCAAGGGCAATTTGAAGATCTTCTTTATCCATTTTTTCAATCTACAAGATCTCCCTGAAGCTGGTAAAATTCATCAGAGGAACCAAAAGCTCTTATACCAATTGTTAAATATTCAAGATACTGAGAGGGGGGTGAATCAATATCAAGTAAAACTTATTGAACAAACACTTTTAATTACTCTACTGGATAACACAGATAAGAGCAAGAAAAGAACATAAAATTCCACAACACAAGGACACCAAGTTTTTACGTGGAAAACCCAATAAGGGAAAAACCATGGTGAGGATTAGCTTACAATATATAGTTATTTCAATACCAGTTAGAAAAGAGGCTCACTACCAGATACAAAAGCTCACTCCTTACAAGGACTTACTATCTAGACAAGGAGGCTCACTACCTACAAAATTATAGAAACAAAAATGGGTAACTGCCAGGATTGAACTGATAAGGTTATACTACAAGTGCAGATTCAATTCATTTGATACACAGAGTATTCGTGCACATGACAGTAGACTAAAATTCACCCTTCTATTCACACACTTCACTCATCAACACATTTATGCTCGCATACCTTCTTTTTCACTCGCTATTCATTCACTTCTTCATCTTCAAACCATCTTGCATATATATTTGATATAATCACATGCATCAATTAGGTCAGCCTAATTGGATGCATGTCATACTTTCAAACAAGATAACTTTTTGGCTTCATATAAATATTCTCCAATAGTAATTAAACTATGTCATGCAATATTACATCAGCTAGGTCAAAAGCTAGGTCGTACATATAACCGCAATTCATGTTTTACTATTTACTAATTATTAGGTTGGCCGTGATTAATCTAATAACAAAAAGCAATCTCAAAAACTTATTCCAATGTATCATCCAACCATACGAACATCTGGGAATACATATATATCGACTTGCAATGATCATAAGCCTTTTCCCATAACCTTAATCAATAATGATTACTAGAGAGAATATGTGGACCAAAACACCAAGAATACTGGATCAAATACTGGATGAGATAAGCTTGATTTGCACACTGGTTCAAGGTATTGGACGAACATGGTGACATCAATGACAACATAATATTGATCTTCTTCCATATTTCCAACAATTGCATGGCACCTTATCAAAGTTATCAAGAGGTATAGCTTTGGTTTGGTTGTATGGGAGCCGAATAGAGGCATGGATTCCCTTAACACTCACATATGTGAGCACATACTAGTTTTGTGTCTCACCTCTTTGGAATACTCACCCAGTGGATGAATTGAAGTTTTGTGGACCTATAGTGTCGATATTGTGGATACTCACCCCATGGAAGACCTAAAGTTCCATGGCCCCAGAGTGCGTGCATTTTAGTTGAAGTTGGATGCACCCATCTTATTCTTTTCTTTCTTCTTTATATCTTTGGCATTGTATGTTTGTGTATCTTTTTTTGCTGCAAATCATACACATTGGGTGTGCTTTTGTGCTCATGTTGGTCTAATGAAGGATCTCGTATTTTGGGGGCTTGGCCACCTCCTTTAATTTTTTTCATCCTTTCTTATCCACATTGGTATGATTGGACCCCTCTTGAATTTCTAATTTAGTGTGAGTTTGAAGTAGGTCCATCCTCTCACTAAAGTGGGGGCTAAATGTAGTGTTGAAAAATGTCGGTAGTGATATTTTCACATGGGTTTAGCTTCTTGTTAAATTAAGCTTAAAATTTACCTTGATTTGGTGTGGTAAGATGTTTGACACACTCACACTAGGCCTTGGGCACTTGGAAACTAAATCAAATGTATTTAAATTGTGCCTTGTAAAGGTCTTATAAAGTGTTGTAGTCCACTTTCACACTTTTCTAAGATTTTATTAAGTATTTGAGCATAATGAACCTATTTTTAACCAAAATGTGCTTAATTAATGCCTTTTGTTGGGTGTTGTAAAGTGTTTTGACACACTTTCACACTTCTCTAAAGGTTTTATTTAATAATTTGGATTTATTATGCTTTAATTGGTCTTAAATTGTATCCACAAGCCTTAATTAATATATAATTTTGAGGATAATCCTGACATTAATCATCACCCAATCATAATTTAGGTGTTTTTGGCTTGTGTGGCATAGATTTATCAATTTGGGACTCCTTCGCCACCTTGGGCAAATGACTCGCACCTTGATTTTTGGGTCTTCAACCCAATTTCACACCTTTCTAAGCACTTTTAAATTTTCTTCCCATATAGTATGCCTAATGGGACTCATTCACCACCTTGGGTGAATAAGTTTTGTTTAGCTCAAAAATAAGTTTAATTCAAATTTTTGAAGGGATTTTATCCTCCTAGATCTGATGTCAGCATGTAGTGTTGTAATTTTGGGAATTCTTTCATAATTAAGTATAAATACAAGGTACTTTCACTCATTATAACCTAAGAATTTTGTGAGAGCATTCATAGTAGCAAGTTTGAATTCACAAGAGCATTGAAGAGTTTACAAGATCATTTTTTAGCCATTCAAGGGAAGATTTCTTCAACAACTGTTGTAGCAATTCAAGTCATTATCATGTCAATAATATCAAGCATCAAGCATGTTTTTGAGCTAGTGTTGTGATGTTGCATCCAAGATCTAAGGTCAAGCATTGTTCTTCATTCATTTCAAGATCAAGATCTATATCCTTTATGGTCACTTCATGCTAGATTGCATATTTACAAGACATCCTTCAAGGTACCATTGTTCATGTTTCGTGTCCTATATTTCATGTTTCATGTTCATTATTTAATCATTTGGTTTAATTACCTAAAAGGGGTTTGACCAAGGTAAATCCCTATCCCCTAAAAATCAATAATTTTTCTCCTCTTTACATGTGTGATTACAGATTTGGGTGTCTTAGAGCTTGAAAGATCATTGAAGACTAGGTTACAAGCTTAGAGAATCTTTTTAAAATTATCTCCTCATTTGCAAGGTTGGAATCTTCACTAAAAGATCATCTATAGCCTCAAAATTAGAGATTCGAATATGGAAACCAAGAGAAGTAGATTAAGTACACAAAGAAGAACATATTGAGACCTTGAAGTTCTAGAAAATCCAAATTGGACTCATTCATCACAATTTTTGAATGATTCCCACTATAGGTGTTTTTCAAACAATTTTATAGATTCACATACCCTTTTGTCTAAAACCTGCTCTTGTGCAAAAATACAAAACTGGGGTTGATTCACCCAGAATGGTGAATGAGTCCCACTAGGTCAAAAAGTTAGAATTCCCAACATTTTAGGACTCCTTCTAGTCATCTTATAGTTTCCAAGTGAACCCATCTATATGTCATAAAAAAATTTCTTTTCATTTATATTGTGTTTTCATTTTAGGGATGATGCAATTTGTCAAGACATTTAGGTCTCTTCGATGTTGACCCAAAAGCTTTTCTTTGTTCTCCTCTCTCTTTTTTATTCTTCATGGTCCATGAGTATTTGGGGAATGATGATAATTCTAAGCTCTCTAGGAAAATTGTAGCAAAGACATACCGACCCTGAATCTATGGATCCCTTATCTGATTTTGGGATTTCATTGTGGGGCCAACCCATTTTTGATGACGTATATTTATTTTGTAACATATGACTTGGTATAGGGCTTTTTAAATAATCTCCCATGTACTCTTTATTGTTAGCATTTATCATTTTCTACTTTAAATTAATTTCTCAAACAATGGTGTTTAGTAGTTTCTTTAAAGTGGGGAAATACATTAGCATTATTCTTTTGCACTTTACAACTTATGTTTCATTGTGTAGTTTTCTTACTTCATGCAATGCATATTTGGCTTTGTGGTGAGATTGGGTGTGATGTCTTTCAAAAGCATGATCTTTCCTAACATATTGCATTCCTCTTAGTGGCTTGATGCGACACACTACATCCCCTAAGTTGTGAATCTTCTATTCATTGATTGGTCCTATCTTGGAGAGATTAGGGATGATGTTCCCTGAGTTAAGACGTTACATGAAAAAAGAAAAACTCCTTTCAATGTATGTTGCACTAATTTTTCATTTACAATGGTTGTCATATGGCCACCTTGCATAACACACTTTTTGCTTGTGGAGCCATTGTTTTTGTTTATGGGTGTTAGCATATGAAGCTTTCTTGCCTCATGGAATCTTTTGTTCATGTTGTGTTGTGTCTTATCAAAGTTATTAAGATGTATAGCTTTTGTATGGTTAGTGTATGGGAGCTAAAATTAGGCATGAGTTTCCCATAGCCACTTGCTTGTCTATGTGAGAGCATACTAGCCACATGTGTATGTGTCTCTAGGCACTCACCTACTAGATGACCTGATGTTCCACTAGCCCTTGTGAGCATGCATTTGGTTAGCATAGTGGACATCATGTTCTAGTTGTAGATGTGTTTGGACAAACAACTTAGATCTGTTCCACATCGTGTTGGACAAACGGTCAAGGCTTGATCCACCCACTATTTTTAATTTTTCATTCTTCTTTTTATCTTTGGTAGTGTATTATTGTACCTTTTTGTTGCTCGTTACATCATTTACATGTGTGTTCCTTTGTGCCTATGTTGGTTTCCCATAGGATCTTGATCCTGGGGGCTTGATCATCCCTCTTGATCATTCTCATCCTATCTCACTAGCATTGGTACACTTGGACCCCTCTTGATGCGAGTTTGTCTACTTTAGTTTGAGTTTGAAGCAAGTTCCTCCTCTCACTAAAGTGGGGGCTAAATATAGTGTAGACAAATGTATCCCACTACATTTTCACACTTGTTTGGGCCCTCCTTGCTAAAATTGGGCTTCTTTATACCTTATTTGGTCCTATTTTGCATCCAAAAGCATTATTTAATGCATCTTTACGAGGATAATCCCAAAATTTATCAAATGAACAATCATAATTTAATTATTTTGGGTTGTGTGTTCTAGATTTAGTGATCTGGGACTCATTCACCACCTTGGGCATATGGGTCCCACCTAAATCTCAATGTCTGATCTTGAATTTTGCATAGAACTTAGCAAATCTTGAAATTTGTGTCCCAAGTCTAGGCTACTAGGACTCATAAGATAGAACTAGCATATGAGTCACACTTTAGCTTGGACCTATTTTAAATTCAATTCTTGGCAAGTTCTTATTATCCTAGATCTAATGTGGGATTCTAGTGTTGTAATTTCAAGCAATTTGGCATAAACAAGTATAAATACAAGGTTATTTCACATATTTTCTCATAGCAATTTTCATGAGCAAGTGTGATCTAAGAATTCTAGCAATTCAATAGCATTCAAGAATTCATTATCAAGCATTTTGGAGCTATATTCAAGATTCAAGCATCATTGCAAAGTCATCATGCATCATGTGTGTTCTTTGAGCTCACATTTGTGACGTAGGTTTTCATGATTCAAGAAAGCATTCAAGATCCATATCATTCTTGATCAAGAGTCAAGATCGACACTCATGCTAGCCATTTCACATAATATTGCAGCCTTCATATCAAGGGTTTGGTGAGTTGCAACATTGCATATTTTTCATTCATCATTCCTTCATTCTATTTGATTTCATTTTAGGGTTTGATTACTAAAATAGGGTTTTACCAAGGAAAACTTCTATCCACTGAAAAATGAACATTTTTCTCTCTCTACATTTGTGATTGTAGATCTAGGTGTTTGGAGCTTGAAGATATTTTGAAGACTAAGATGCAAAATTGAGGAAAGTTGTCAAAGTTATCAAGAAGTTGTCATCTTCATGGAAAGTCACCTACAAGTCAAAATTTGAAGTTTCAAACTCAAAGATCAGAGAGGAGGGAAGCTACAAAAGATCACTACAGGATACAAGAGTTTGAAAAAAATCTAGATACTGGGACTAAATTGCCACCTTGGGCATATGAGTCACAGTATACCAGTTTCAGTCATTTTCAGTAGGTCCTAGTTTAGCAATTGTAGATTCATGATTCAGCTTGAAACCATAAATTGGGACTAAATCGCCCATCCTGGTGTATTAGTCCCAGTGTGCATCAAAAGTCATAATTTCAAGATTGTAGACCTTGTTTCAGGCATCTCTAGTTTTCTAGGTGCACCTCTATTCATTCTCAGTTTGTTATTCTAATTATAAGTTTCATTCCCTAGGTTGCATAGCTAGATTTGTACATCACTTGCATTTCCTTATTTCTAAGCCTTTCCTTAGTGCTAAACCATCCTTTTTTTAATCAAACCCAAGGAGACCTTATAGCAATCCCTTCTCTCAATTGCATCATTAGATTGAGATCTCTAGGGTTTCCTTGAATGAACAAGAGTGAAATATGAAGAGGACTCTCCCCCCCTCTTATGTGTGTTTCATCTCCTAAAAGGTAGAGCACCTTATTTCCTTGTGTTCAAGAAGATTAATCCTTGAAGGTTAAATTTTATCTTACAGAAGAAAAATTTGGTGAGCTTATATACTCAATACCCTTAGGCCCATGGGTGAAATATATTAAATTTGAGGAATACCGTTCTTTAGATAAAATCCTTTGTGGAGTCAAATTTAATTATTATTTATAAATATTTAGGAAGCTATTTCATTATAAAAACATGCATATTAACCCTAAACACTATTTTTTTAATAAAAAACAACATGCATATCAAAAGAAAAGAGTGCCCATAAAAAAATATTGTTTAGGTATGTAGTCTTTAACAATCATCCAAATATATAACAAAAATAGCATAGTCTCACAAACTCAAGTAATGTTCTTGATTTATGAGATCAATAATTAAATATATAATTTAAAGTTACATCTCTAGAATTAAAATTGCTGAAATGATAATAAAAAATTAATATTATAACAATACTTATAATTATTATTGCTTCATTTAATTGTAAGTGATTACTAAAATCACCAAAATTTTATGCTAACGTCAAGGAGTCTCATGCCATTATCATGAGAAAAACCAAAACACAACTAACATATTATTAAAAATTAAACAATAAAATAACTTTAAAGTAAATAAAATCATCTTCAAAAAGCACAACGGAAATGAAATAAAATAATTCTAAAATATAATAAAATAATCCTTAACTAAATATAATAATTATAAAATAACTTTTAAATAAGTAAAATGCAACTCTTCAATAAACAAATAAATAAATAAATAAAATTTAAAATTATTGTTTTAATATTTTTTAGATAAATATATTTAAAATATAAATACTAATTGTTTTTCTTTATATACATTTTTAATATAGAAATATTTTTTCTTACAAAAACTTGTAAATATTTGACATAGAAAAATCATTAAATGTTAATATATATCATAACATATTAAATTAATAACAAAACCAATTTGTAAAAAAAATAAAACATAGAAACATAAACAATTAATCTCTTAACTATATTAATTTAAAATTAGAGGAGGTAAATAATAACATATTGATCAATACAAAGATTTTTTTTGTTGAATATCTTAATCTTATTCAACACAATTTTATTTTATAAATTATTTTTATAGAAAATATACTTTGTTAAAATAATTGTAAATATTTGATATACAAAACCTATTAAATGTCAATACATATCATAAACTATTGAATTGATAATTAAAAACGAAATTACAATAAAGAAATATAAATAATTAATTTCTTAATGATATTAATTTAAAAGTAAAGAAGGTTAATAATATTGACTAGTACAAGTATTATGTTTTTTTTTCGAATATCTTAGTCGTTCAACGCGACGTTATTTGGGCCCTCCCCCTACATCAGCAATTGACATCAAATACACGGTGAGGGTTATTTTTGCGTAACCTTCACGTAAATTTAGAGTCAAGTCAAGACAAGAAGCTCCTCACCTTCAGAGTATAATTATTTAGGGCACATTTTTTATGTTTCGACCTGATAACACCCACATATATTGACTCGAAAGTCGAAAAAGAAAAAATAAAATAGAACAAAAATCACTCTTGTTGAAGATGATATATTTTTGCTAGATTGCGATGGTTAAAGTATAATATTTTGCAAACCTAATTGATATTAATATCTAAGAAACCATTGGTTTGGATAAATTGTACGTAACACAATGTTGACGAGATCTTTGACTAGAGAATAAAATCCCTTTTGGCAATAATGCAGATTCATTTCATTTGTATATCTCCCATCCTTTCGATTGACTTGACTCATCCCATTCAAAACCTTTACAACATAAAAGAAAAAGAAACCCACAAGAACATACACTACATTACATAAATACATGCTAATTGAGATTCTTGTTATGTGGATTCTATGGATTCTTTGGGGGTCTAATTTTTTATTTTTTATTTTGGCTCATAAAGTAGAAGATTAAATTAGATTTAAGTATAATTTATATGTTTAGAATATTGGTGAAGAAATCATATTTATTAGTGTTTATGGTGTTTATGTTAATTGGGCGCTTCATTAGGATAAGATCATTATTATGAAACTTCTTTTTTGAAGGACTAACGATTATTCAAGGTGATCTAAATTTTAATCTTGTAGGTCTAAATATTGAGGTCTTAGCTCTAGTGTTGATGCTTTATCTATGAATTTTTTTTGTGCAAGTTAGTTAATCTAAGTTTGTATGATGTTGAATTTGTCAATATATATCCATTTAAATGAATATGAGATCCCGTTATCATAGAACTATATGGAACCTTAAGAAGTTGTTCATGTATCATACTTTCATAAGAGAAATAATTAGTATGAAACAATGGATATGTTTAGGAGGTTTTTTTTTTTATCATATACGCTTATTTTCATAGAAGTTGATAAGGATGGAAGGAAATGTCATCTTTCCAAATTTAATCCTATTTGGTTAGAATAGAAGAACTAAGTAATAATTATAAGGGAGTCATGGGTTCCCTTTGTTGTAGTATCTAGTGAGTTAATTGTCGATTTGTTTGAGGAGAAATAAAAAATTTAAATAATTATCAGCTAAGTGGGCCATAAAGAAACAATGGAATGAAGGATGAGTAGGATTTATGAAGTGTATAATCTTATATAGAGGAATTGTATTATAGTAAGTTGGTTGGTTTTTGTAATGAGTATTTTAAAAGCGATGTTAGGTATTTGGAACATAGAATGATAGGTTTGTAGATTATACTTTTAATGATATTGCTCATCTAGGTGTTGGTCATTTTTAAAACTTTATGAATAAGATACATAAGTATTTAGAATTGAGGTTGTTAAAATGACTACCTTCTTCCCATGATTTGTAGATGATGAAGACAATCAATGTCCTTACTAGAGATTTCAAAAAAGTAAATTCAAATGATTCTTTACAATTGTCAAAAGGACAAGAGTCGCAACCTGAATTGGTGACCATTTTCATTTTTCCTTAAGTTTTTTGAGGTTATGAAAGCTAGCCAATCAATGGCTATCAATGTTTTTAGATTTCCTTAGAAGGTGGTAGCTACTTTAAATGCCACATTTATTGAATTTATCCCAAAGTATATTAATCTATCTTGTTTTGATGAGTGCATTCCTATTTGTTTATGTAATTTTATATATTAAATTATTGTGAAGGTTATCACTATGAGGTTAAAAGAATGTTTATTAGATTCTGTCTCAAATGAAAAAAATAGGTTTCTCTAAGGAAGATTAGTTCATGGGGTGATTGATCTAGTGTAGGAGAGACCTCCCAACATTAAAAAACTATCTTAAGTTTTTATCATGTTGGACTTCTCCAAAACATAGAATAGGGTAAGATGGTTGTATCCAAGAATGATGTTGATGTACTCGGTGTTTTACCTACATTTTTTTAAGTGGCTTATGGTGTTTATTATTTTCTATCTTTTATTATTTTAATAAATGGGTCTACCTCAAGATTTTTCAAAACTAGTAGAGGATTAGTTCAAGCATGCCCATTATCCTCTTTACTATTTCTTTTTCTTTCTAAAGGTTTGAGAGAGGTTCTCATTGAGACTAAAAGGGCTAGCTTCATTTTAGGCATATTTTTACTCGTATGCAGGTCAATGTAAAAAATTCATTTGTGTTCATTTTCATGTTTACATGAATATGTTATTAAATATTTCACTCAATAATTGTCTTGTCATCAAATTGATTTTCAAAATGGTTTGAAGTATTTATGTTATTTTCTCAATCCCATCAATTATGTTACAAGGGATTAGAATTGACGTAGACTATTTGTATAATTTAATCATTGACTATATTGAGGTGAAACAATCAATTTTGTAAAATTTCTTCTTCATATAATTTCTATTTATTAGGTGTCTTTAGCTTTCTTTCCTAATAAGGTCTTGGAATAGATTCAAAAAATAAACTTTATATTTCTATTGTCCATAAGTATGGAGGGAAAATGATCTACTACTTAATTAAATGGTAGAATACTTATATTTCAGAATATTAGGGGGGATAGGTATCTAAAAATATATAATTTTCTAGAAAATCATTGGTAGTAATGTGTTTTAATGGTATTGATTATTTGGTAAGGTCTTTGGTTCTAGGTTATAATTATAAATAAAAAGGAAAAATACCTATATAACATGAAAGTAATTGGTTTTATCTTTCCCTAAAATTATTTAGTGACTTATTTCAAGGATTGAAAACGGGATAAGAGTTAAACTATGTTTTGACTCCTACATTGGCACTAAGGAAGATTAAAAGTTTACTAGAGGGCTGATTATAATTCTTCATATATATTATTTGTTCTCTCTAAATAAAATAAATAATATAGAGATAACTACATTTTTGAGACATGAATGAAAATCAATACATTGATTGGGCTACATGATAGAATGTATTTGGCTACATGATAGAGAGATTGATGATTGCGAGAACTATATTACCTAACTCAGATTAATGCATTTGAGAATCTAAGAAGATGAAGATGGTCTTATTTGGGGAATATATTACTAGCATAATATATTCCCCCAAGTTGGGATATTGAGTTTAACATTTTTTGAAGGCATGGGGTATGCAATTTGGTAGTAGAAAAGCATATGGAAGTTCAACTATATATTGAAATATCATATTTTTTGTGCTTGGATCTTGAAAATAAGGCACCCACTTGGCCTTTTTTTATTCTAAAGGTAAACATGGGCCTTGTTGGTGTCTTATCTACAAGGAAAATTAAGAATTAAATTTGCATCCTTTTCATATTTTGTCCCTTTATTGGTCAAGTATGGAAAGATTTGGTTGCACTTTCTAGCTCTAGGGAAGTTTGACAAGAAAATTATATAGTTGAAGGTTTTAACAAATGCTGTAATAATATTGCTATTAAAAATGATCAATTATGTCCAATTGATCATTGCATGGGGTATATAGTTGCCTTTCAATGATTTAAATTTTTAAGACAAGACTATCTCCCCCTTTCAATGTGTTATTTAGATAATATCCACTATTCATGAAACTTTCAAGTTCAATGTTAAGGAAAAACATCAAAGGATAATTTATTTCAAGTAGATTAAAAAGATTGGAGCTTGGTATTATTTTGATAGAACTTGTAAAGGGAATTAACTAATATGTGGTGTTGTGAGTGTGATTTTATTAAATGAAGCTTATGTTATAAAAGTTAAAGCTAGTTTGAGAAAGTGAACAAATATTTGTATTTAAAGTAAGATTTAAAGTTAATATTACTACTTTAGTTTCAAATGGTTTTATATGATTTCAATTTTTTGAGACTCTTTAGTTGCAGTTAATTGGATTAATTAGATAGATATAGTAGATAATTAATTGTTCAGGCTTATTTATGAGGAAACACAAGTTTTTTTATCAACACTTGATACTATATTCTTCCATCATGTGTGCAAAGAAAGGAATGAGGAATTTGATGGCCTTTCTAAAGCTAGATTATAACTAGGTGTACAGGCATTTGGTATCTTTAAGAGATTGTGGAAGGGTATTCCTCTAAATAATATTTCCCTTATCCTTACATTTTCTACTTCGATTTGTTCATGTCACTTGTTATTTATGTGGATTTGAATGCTTCATATATTTTTATTTTCTTTTCTATTGTATTTCTCTTGTTTGGCTAAGGATTCTCGCTAAGTCTTTCATTTCAAGAGCTCTTTATATTAGTATTAAGATATTTTTGAAGTTTTTTACGATCTTATTTTTAATTATATCATATATTTCTATTCTATATCATTCATCCCACTTTGAGGTCCTTTTTGAATTCATAAACACACATTCAAAATATCAAAAAACTACTATCAATATTTTTTACAAGATTACTCACTAAACAAATTTGTTGAAGTATAATTTTTTTTAAATGAAACTATAGAAATTTGGTCATACAAATATCCCAAGTCTAGGGGAGAGGGACTAGTAGTATTTAGGGCTAACATTATGAGAATATAACAATTGCGTTGAATATTGTAGGACCTCTATTTTACTAGAAATGTGAATTGACCTCATATGTATATAAACAAAGGTTTGGAGGTGTGACGCATATGCAACTTGTTAGATCAAAAGATCTAATGAAAAGTGTCTAAAATTTGACTTTTTTGAGATTCAACCAAAACTTTAATTGTCATATCTCTAGCAGTTGAGTAATAAAATATATTTTTTTGTTAGAAAAGCACCATAGTCTTCTTTAAATATAATTTAAATGCAACCTAAATGACCTAAATACCTTTTGATAACGAATATTCTTGGTATATCTAACCTTTATATCCTACAGAAATGGACCAATAGCTAAACACAAAAACAAAAATTCATATAAAAGTGGCACATTTTTTTTTTTTAATACATCTTATATTCAACATTAAATGATCATAACACTTTTTGAGAATCCTTCATATTTTATGGAAAAATATAAGATTTTTATTACAATCACTTTAATATTTGTGATAGGACAAACCATTAATATGAAGTACTCCAACAAATAATGATAGTATTTTTCACTATGACATAAGTACCTATTTAAATTAGCACCTTATTTTATAAATAGCACACTTATAGTGGATATTTATGGTATTTTAAAGGAAACAAAAAATAATTTACTTCACTTGTTAATGAAAATATTTATGTGTTTTTATATATTTAGGTTCTAATGTGTTCAAGTATGGATCCATCTTGACTAACATTTGATTATTCTTTATTTACATGTAAAACTATTTATTGAATATATATAAATATATATTTTTATTTTATTGATAAGAAAAGCATATTACAAAGATATTACAGATAGGTTGCAGTGATTGGCTGTGTGAAAAACCAACAATAACATGACAGTCTAGCAATAGACAACTAAAAATGTTCACAAAAAATTATTACAAGGTAGTAAAACTATAGAGAAACAAGAAGAATGTATAGAAAATTACAACTAGCAAGACCAACAACAGTTACAAACATGAAAAAGCAGTCAGAAAGAGCATAATCAATCTTGAAAATAACATATTAGGCTCTAAGAGACAACAACCTTCTTTTTGCTAAGCAATTGGTTAACTTGGAGTTTGATCTGTTGAATTTGAAAATCAATCTTTAAATTCTTCTTGGCCTCAACTTGTAGATAAGAAAAAAATGAAGCTAGACAATAAAAAATTTCAGAAACAAGCTCAAGAAATGCATCTCCTTGATGATCATTTAGGCTATTAAAATTTGTTTTACACTTGTTTCTCCATATATGAAGCAGAATGATATGCCTTACTCCATCAACAATGACATTATGATGTAATCCAACCTTAAGAAGAGTTTCTTTCCAATTTAATTTATATTCAAATATAGCTGATAGAGTATTAATGACAACATTTCACTATTGTTTAACGAACTGACATCTCGAAAAAATATGTCTTATGTTTTCTCTCCTTTTGACAAAAGGGATGATTAATTAATTGGACCATCATGCATTTCAGACTATCCATAATGCAATGCAAAATCGTCCAAACAATTAGTTGAACATCTATATGAACATTTGATTTCAAAATCTAAACAGATAATTTAGACCAATATTTTTCAACAATACTAGATATTATATCCACGTTTAGTTCTCTCCGTATTATAAATTGGATGGGCCTTATGACCACCGTGTGCAAGTGACGTGAGCAACAAGCAGCTTTTGAATGTTATGTTTTCCGTGAGGGAAGTGCCATGCGAAACCGCGTACTATAGAAAGACCCGTTTTGTTTCGTTTTCTGAAGCCACATCTACGACCATCTGAAGCTACATATACAACTCTCTGCAAAGTTGTTTACCACATTTAAGCTATCGATTATCCTTTTTTCATCTTCTGCGTAGCCTCTTTCTGTGATCATTTATTCCTTAGCATTGCAAATCATGGACATAAAGAACGCAGATGAAGCAAGGATTGATGAAGATCGCTGGGTTATTCAAATCAAGGAAGGCTTGCAAATTCATGAGGAGCAAGAAGAAGAAAAGGAGATATGTATATCAGTTTTTGGTGTGCCCAAGGAGTTGTTTGCAGTGAAGCAAGAAGCATATCGTCCGCAGTGCGTCTCTATTGGACCATATCATCACTGGAGGTCCCAACTGTATGAAATGGAGAGATATAAAGTATCTGCAGCGCGAAGATTTCAGAAGACGATAATCGGTGACTGTAAGTTCGAATCTGTAGTAGAAGAGGTCAAGAAGTACGACTGGCTGATCAGGAACTGCTATCACAAGTATCTTGACTACAGTGGGGAAGCCCTGGCATGGCTCATAGCTTTAGACGCCTCCTTCTTGCTTGAGTGTTTGAAGTTCTACGTCAAACAGCCGGCGGATCCGGCTTCTTTACAAGTGTCTTGCCAGGTGAAGCGACTTGAAAGACTCTTAGATCCATTTGGCAGGAGTGCAACCCATAATGCAGTTATGAGAGATCTGATGATGCTCGAGAATCAGCTACCTTTGTTCGTCCTCCAAAAGCTTCTCGAGGCACAGTTGGGTTCTAAAGCAATGGCAAAAGAAAGGCTCCGCAATTTGGTAAGTCTCGCCTGTAAAGAATTCTCGCCATTTATGTTAAATATGTCAGATACTTTAAGGCTGCGTAAAAACCAGAGGGGTCACATACTGGAAGTGCTGTACTACTCTATTGTCCCGGCACCGGCCACGGACGATATCGTTTCTGAGAAGAGTGAGAACGAGGAGGTCACGTCGCCGGAGTTAAACTACATAACACGAGCTCTGAAAGCGTTATGGAAGGCGCTCTCCTCGTTAAACATTGGCCCTGCTAAAATTCTGTCGGCCCTGCCTCAGCCTCTACTGAAAGCAAGGCCTGTCCAGTTTGTGGCACAATTGTCCACGCATCTGGTTTCCACTTTCGAAAGTCTTTCAATTAAGCGCGAGGATGAAATGGAAGAGGAAAAAGATGAGGAAAGAGGATATTCCTCTGTGGAAACTCCTCCTACACGCAACGAGCTTGCGATTCCCTCTGTCACCGATTTATACGCAGTAGGAGTAAAATTCCGTCCAAGCGAAGGAGATCTTACCACAATTCGCTTCGACCCGATCACTGCAACTCTTTATCTTCCCAAATTGAGGTTGGATTCCAACACAGAGGTAGTTCTTAGAAATCTGGTGGCTTTTGAAGCTTCGGCGGCGCCTGGAGCGTTGATGTTGAGTCGCTACACAGATTTCATGAACGGCATCATTGATAAAGACGAAGATGTTCGGCTACTGAGAAATAGTGGAATTATTTACAATCATCTAGCAGATGACGGGAAAGTGGCAAGTCTGTGGAACGGCATGGGTAAATGTCTGAAATTGACTAAACTTGAATAGTTGGACCAAGTTATAGCGGACATCAATAACCATTATAACAAGAGATGGAAAGTTACTGTGAAGGAGTACATAAACAAATACATATTCAAATCATGGCAGCTCCTCACTCTTCTGGCCGCAGGCATACTTTTGTTTCTCACCTGTTTACAGTCCTTTTGTTCCGTGTACGACTGTAAGAATTGGTGAGGCGAAACAAGTCTTTTGCAGGACTAATCCAAGGGCAAAAATTTCCAATGCCGGTGGCTGTGTCTTCCCTTGAAGACATGTACTTCCATTTACTTTAGTTTAAGTTCGTATTGCATAGTCACGTATTACAATTCTTACCTAAATTAAAGAGCTGGAGTTCTATACCAGAAATAAATGTATTCTAAATGCATATATCTATCAATCTATCAATGCCATTTTCAAGAACGATAATAATTTTTGAAAACACGTAAAATTTTGTCTTATCCAGACAGAGCACATCCAATCGCATCTAGATTTTACTCATGGAATGGAATGAAATATGAGAATCAGATGATCTCATTTTTTTAATTATTAAATATGGTTAGTTTTTCTTGAATTTTAGTTTACGTCATAGTTTTGCTCTACAATTGTTGATCTGAATCTTGTAATCGGGGAGTACATGAAAGTAGGGTTTACAAGAGGTATAATTTCTATAGGATGGATGAGTAATAGAATCAATTGTTAAATTATAGCAAAGGATTTTATTATTGGGTTAAATTAGGTTTAAAAAATAGATAATATACGTGAGTTAAATTATTGTAGTTTTTTATCATTTAAATATAATATAAATTCAAGAATAAATAAGATATTCTTGTCTATATGTTTACAATTAATACTAAAACATAATTCAATGTATAAAGATGTATAAGAAGCATCATAATAATTGTTTAGAAGTTCTTCAAGGCTTGAATAATATCATTATGTAATGTTAGATGATAAAGTGGTGTATCAACGGACATATGACAAGGTAAAAAAATATTATCATGATATAATCAATCATTATGTATGGTTAGACCATATCATAGGGGATTCACTTAGTAAACCAAGGTTATAGCTTGTGTATTTGTAGGGTACTTACCCTCAATTAAATTTATACCCTTCAAATTTATGTTTTTGATGCAACTCTATATAGAATAAGATAGTTAAAATACCTCTCTATTTTCCCTATGTAATCCATGTAGCTATCATTTTTAACATTTTTACATTGACTAAGGGCACTACCCACACCTACATCTAACTACAAACTAGTTTTTATTACCATCCTATATAGTAAAGCCTTGGCATATAAAATCTAGACAATGAATGAAACATTTCTAGACTAAAATATATCAAGATTTTTACAATAAACATTTTTGGCCACTCTTTGTGATCCATCATCAAGAGAGATAGAACTTCAGATTGATTGATGAAAAGTGTCCTTTAATCAAGGGACAGCTCAAAATGGAGGTGTGGTCCATGTTGAAAATCGGGATAAAACTTTCTAGTGAAAATATGTAAATAATTTTATGCATCGAAATAAAAGGATAGTAATACATCATAGATGTAAATAGATTACAATATGAACCACAAATTTTAGGGGAAAGAGATGCACTCTTACACATCTAGGGCTTTGCACCCAAAAGGAAAGAGGTATTTCTTTCACAACCAAAACTTGGAGGGTTCATTTAAAGAGGGATTAGGGGTTTGATGATATGATGTGTGCTGCCCTAAATGCTGAAAATTAATAAAATAAACTATATATTGAATGTAAACTATTGGAATGTAAAAAATGTTGGAGAACACATTGTGATATACAAATAACCTAAGAAATGTAAACAAACTATTACATAAATAAATAAAATCAAAGAGGTGCACCTGGAAATGAGTTGAAAATGAGATTAGAGATTGGTAATGTTGTTGATGCTGAAATTTAGGCCTACTAGGATACTTACGCCATTTTGGGTGACCCAGTCTAGTTTAGGGCAAATTCTAGAAAACTGCTCTAGAGCTCGTTTATGCCAAAAGGGTATCTAGATCTATCAAAATCTGTTAAAAAATAGGTTCAGTGAGACTAGATCGCCATTTTTTGTGACTTAGTCCTATTTTGAATTTTTGAGAATAAAAGAGTGGAATTTGAAGCCCTCGGTCTGCACTTTCTGTTCCTCCAAGTATTCGGTTCCGAAAGTGGAGAATCTAGTCCGTGAGTGTCCTCCAAGATTCAACTAGGGCTTCTCCAACCTTGAAGAGGTTGTACAAGTTTTTGGATGATCTTTCACCTTGGCTCTTTGCCAAATCTACCTACAAGACCTGTAAATCACACTAAGAGGGAAAACTTGTTGATTGTTAGGGCATTTTGAGTAATTAAAGAAAATGAATATTTTAATGTATTGAAGCATGAAATAAAGGAGTGATGGAGTATTACCTTGCCTTGATGATAGATCTTGAGCTCCAGCAATGGAGGATTCAACCCTTGGATGCTTCTTGAGAGAGATGTCTTGGTGACTTAGAATACTCAAACCCTATCTTGGTTGAGAAGAGTAATGAATGAGAGATGAGAGGAGTGTGAGTTGAGTGATGAATAATATGATGAATTATGGTTTTGAGGCTTATTTATACAACTTGTACCCTAATTTCCCTGAAATAACACCATACATGCCGACCTTAGGGTTTTAGAGACAAAATCTTGAAAGAAATTTAAGTTAATTTTAATTTTTAAGCCACATGGGACTAGGTCGCCCAAGGTGGAAACCTAGTCCACCTAGGAAAATTTGATTATTTATCAGGGATTAAAGTGTGATTATCATTGTTTTTTGGGATTGTCTCACAAAACACACCAAAGTAAGACATGTATGTGTATTAAGGGGTCATTATGCCATAAGAAATAGTTGATTTAGTGATGACAAGCCTAGGTAAGCATGAAAATGTCTTACAACACCCTATAACACTTTAGCAGGAGGTTTGGAAAAGGGTAAAAAGAGGTCCAAAATCCATAGCCAATGGCCCAAATGAGTGAAAAGTGTCAAAGGCTACATTTTTTGGCAACACATTTAGCCCCCACTTTAATGAGAGGATGAACTTGCTTCAAACTGACACTAAAGTAGCTCAATGGAGATGGTGAAGAATGAGAAAGAAGAAGGAGGTGGTCAAGCTCGAAGGGTTCAAGATTCTAAGTCAATTCGACATCAATGCACAAGAACACATTCAAGGGTGAATGGATTGTAGCAAGACAAGATACATGATCATGCAATGATGAGGAGCTAATATGGAGAGAAAAAGGAAGGATGCAGTCACTCTGGGGCCATAGAATATCAAGTCATCCATGGGGTGAGTTGTCCCAAACAAGGTGAGAAACATACACATATTTGGTATGTACTCACAAACGCAAAGGTGGCTATGGGGAAAGTCGTGCTGCTTGTTGGGCCTCCCACTTGACCATACCAAAGTTATACCTCATGATAACTTTGATAAGGCACCACAAAAGAAAATGATGTTTGAAATGAATGGTCTAAGGATTATTCAAAGGGATTTTGCTTTTGTTTATGTGATGTCTCAATCTCAAGGAACATCATGTGTAATGTCACCAAGATAGGAAAAGTGCAAGTGAACTCATCTTGTATGCAAGAGAGGCAAGAATCATCTTGTATGCAAAAGAGGAAAAATGCAAATGTCTCATCCTGAGCAACATTGTACCTAATGTTTTCAAGAGAGGGAATCGCAAGAAAAAGAAAATCACACCCTAAAATTTGAGTGTTGATGTATGCCCCCACTTTGAAGGAATTGTTAAACACCGTACTTTGAGAAATTCCATTAAAGTAGAGAAGAAGAGGAAAAGGACATGAGAGCTTGTTCAGAAAGCCTTATGTCGAGTCATATATTTCTAATAATCTACGTCATGAAAAGGAGGGAGTATGTCACATGCAATTCAACTTAAGACATGTCGTCCACATCCTAAGCTTTCTCTTAAATGTTCATGAAAAGTTAATGAGTAGTCGAAAGAGAGAATGACAAGTGACATACGAGGGAGAAGGCTAACCAACCCCTTGCCCCCACTTTGTGTAGGACAAGAGTGAGCCAAAAGGATTAATGAAATACAAGGGTAGAGTAAAAATCAGTATCAATTAGAGGAATGAGGTGAGTCCATATAAGGGAGAACACCAAGCTCCTTAAGATGATGGGTTTTACTACTCAAGGCCTTACACTCATTAGTGTGATGACCATGAACTTGGTGGTAAGCAAAAAAATAATGTTTAGTCGAACATTTCTTTCAAGTTCTAGGAGGAAAAGAGATCAAATGATCTAGGAGGAGGCTCAACAAGATACCCTCTTGATAAAGGCTAGAAGGTAATCCTTTGGTGTGTAACAAAGATGGGTCTTGCTTAGTATAGGATGTCATACTTATGCAAGGCTCTATAGATTGTGAGATTTTGTATACTCCTTGGGAGGAGTTTGTACAATCCAAATCAGTAGTGTTTTACGAGATGACATTGGCTTTAAGCAAAGAGTTCTTTGTGTGTTGTAGTTGGTGCAAAGGAGAACTCTCTAAGGTTGGTTTAGAAGGGTTATTTAGGATGGTGTTAATGTAAGGGGAATGTATGGTTATTTTGATTAAAAGAAAAAATCCAAGACCATGATTGGATGTTTGTGTGAGAGGCTCAATAGGGTTGTGGATACCTTGTTCGTTAGCACCACATCCTTTTCCACTAAAGCCAAGTTGTTTCATGAGATCATAACCTTTTCCATAGAGATTTTTCAACATTTTTGGGTTGGGTGATTATTTGTTGTTTACATTGGTGGCTAAAGTAGTTGAGTTGGATTCTTGTTAAGGATCTACTAAGTCTTGTGTTGATAACACCACATTTCCCTTTTTAGAGTCTGTTGGAAATTTATGCCTCATCTTCCTAGCTTGGACTTCCATTTTTCTTTGGAGCTCTGTTTATGGCCCTTACCGCCATAGCATTGCCTTCCTTCCATGGTGGCGCAATTGTGTGGTTTACCGCTTTACCATAGGCCACCTTCCTTGGTATAGTGGTTAAGCGGTGTTACCACCTTACCACAACAGTCTTCCTCCTACCTTGTGGTGGCGCGGTGAAGTGGTGGCAGTCTAGATGTCTTTTACCTCCTTATCGTGAAGGTGGCTCAAAGGTGGCAAGGTTGTGTGGTTGGTGGTGTGTTGGTGAAGCAAGCCTTTACTGCCTTACTACAGGGGTTTCCCGTTGGTGGCGTGCTAGCACAGTTACTATTGGCAGGTGAAGGGCGGGGGTCTGGTGAAGGTTACCACTTTACCACGGTGGTTGCGGTTGATTGCTAGCGGTCAATGTTTGTGGTTACCGCCATACTGTGGGTGGTGAGATGTCTCACCGCAGTGCCATGCTAAGACCGTTGGCAGTCTGGTTGACAGTTACCGCTCTATCATGGGGCGGCCTATCAGCCCCCATGGTTGCACAGTTTGATCATCAGTTGTCCCACAAACCGGTCACCCCCTTACCATGGTTAGTTCTTTGAGGACATCGGTAGTGTGGGGTCGAAGGAAGAGCATGGTGAAGATGGAAAGGCTAAGCTTGGTGAAGTTGAAGGGTGATATTGGATGAGCTCACCACATTACCTCGGATGGGTAGACTTAGCTTGGCGATGGAGCGGTAGAGTCTTGGAGAGCTTGGATGGGCTCAGACTGAGCTTGACATAGTTTGACCAAAGGTCAAAAGAAGCGAATGAACATAAATGTGACACATGGCTTAGGGTCAAGATGTTGATTGGCTAGGTGCCGAAATAGTGTTTGACAGTTATTGCATGTCGAGTTTTCAGCTAAAGACAGGACCTGATTTGGGCAAGGAATTGAATGCCAAGGTGGCTTGATGCAAGATGATTTGTCTGTGATTTCTTGATGATAGTTGATTGTTTATTCAAGGTAGGACAGGTTGGCGCATGGAAAGAGATTAAGTAGTCTCACGTGCATGGCAGAAAGTGAGAGAGATTAGAGAGAGAGACAGAGTGAGTGTTCAAATGGTCATGACTGTGAACACTTCGTCTATCAGTTCTGCAAAGATGTGAATCTGTGGAGGCCGTGTGGCTGGGCTGGCCATCAGGATGGCTATGACAGTCATTTCTGAGGAGCTGAAGGGAATCTACATAGTATGTCATGAGGACATTCTAACTATATAAAGATTCTATTTTGTGTTGCCTGTATTTCTCTCTAGATGGACAAGATGTATTATCTTGAAGGGCATAGCTCTGTGTTTGTATTGTGACTGGTTTTTGTTATTGAATAATACAAGTGAGCTAAATGTTTTGGAGGTGGTGCTTTTTTACCTAAAAAGGTTTTTCCCACGGATATCTGTGTGTCCATATGTTTTGTCTTTCATGTTGTTTGATTCATGTTCTTGAATCTGTGCTTGTGTTGAATCTGTTATATGTTAAGCATTTACTTCTCTCAGAGGATCAATGGGGGATTAACTGTGCCTGCTTTTGCTGTTTGGCAAAGTTGTTTGTGTCTTTGATGTGATTTTGAATTGAAATCACTAAGGCACTGTTGTCTTCAATGTGTTCTATGATGACATATCTGAACTCTGTATCCCCAACAGAGTCTTTGGTTATGATCTCATATTCTCCTAGTAAAGGAGGTGTGAAGTTTAAGGAACCCCAATCATCATCTAGAGATGCTTTTTTGATGGGTTCCACTTGGGTGGTTTGTGTTAAGGTGTTGAGATGATTCTCTTGGGATTTCTCAAGGTTCAAGTAACTATTAGGTTGAGGGTCAGATTCAAGTGTGTACACTTTTTTGTTGTAGATGTAATCCATCTTATGATGAAGAATGGAATTCATTTCATTCATAGCATTAATCCATGGCCTACCTAAGAGGAGATTATATGAAAGTTCATGAGGAATAACATGGATTTTTCTATCCAATGTGGCCATTCCAACTATAAGAGGTTTAGTGAGCACACTGAGTGGTTGCTTAGTGACATTGTTAAATCCTCTAATAGAGAGAGAATCAGGTTTCATGTGGGATATTTCAATTCCAAACCTATCCAAAAGGCTCACACTACACACATTAAGAGTAGAGATTGTATCTACAAGAGTTATCTTGATCCCTTTCATTTCATTTTGAGAGATTATTACAAAAGCTTCATTTTGTTTTTGCACTTCCAAAGGAGGGAGCTCAATTTGGTGGAAAACAATATCAGCATTAATTTCATGAATAATGGTTGCTATGTCATTTGGTTGTGGATTAGAAGGGACAGGAACTTGTTGTAGGGCCTTTTGCATCATGTTGTGGTAGTGAGGGGACACTTGAATGAGATCCTATAGTGATATTTTGGGAGGATTATTCCTTAGTTGGTCAACAAGGTCATACTCCATAAGAAGTGAATTTAATTGAGGGGCAATAGGTAAGATGGGAGGTAATGAAGGTAAGGGAGTGGAGGTGGATGGTTGGGATCATAGATTGTTGCAAGTGTAATGTGTACGAGCAATGGTATCTTGACTTGATTGTTGCAACACATTATGTCAAGATGGGTAGAGAGTGAATTCAGGTTTAGGTTTGGTTGAAGGTGGGTAAAGGACAAGTTGAGGTTGAATAATATTAACATCCCCTTGGGAAGGAGAGTCAATGTTATCCTTGTCTCACATCATGATATTCTCCCTAGGAGGAGTGAGTGATTTTAAGAGAACTACAAGCCTCATGTCCATGACATTGAAGGATTGGTTCTCCTAAAATGACTTCGTCACTAGTAGGGGAATGATCAATGATAGGATGAGTAGAAGAGGGTTCTATTTGATTGTCAAAGGTCTCATTATCTTGTTCCATACTATCGACCCTAGTATGAGAGCTTGGAAGTGGTTCATCACATACTTCATCAAAAGGGGAGGAGGCATCAAGAGAAGGACCATTATGGTTGTCAAATAGATTCTACCAAAGGGAAGGGGCATTAGGGAAGGGAGGGTCAAGAGTCTCATGACAGTTAGGAGAATGATCTTTTGACACCAACATGTCCTCTTTGTATCAAGGAGGGATATTAGAGGAAGGACAAGTGTGATCATAATGGTTAGGGAGACTAGGTAAGGTGAGGTTTATAAATATGTTGATGATTTCATCATGTTGTTGTTTAGTGTATTTGGAAGGGGGTTAAGGAGAGGGATAGTCAAGATCCTCAATGCTTGTAGCTTCTTACACCAAGATACCTTCATCACTAATAGGAGAGGTCTAGGGAAAAGCACAAGTATGATTGTTATGACTATCAACACAAATATCCTCATCAAGGGGTAATGCAATGTTAAGATTTACGTCAATGGTTTGGTTACTAGCATTTTCTTTAATGAATTCATTATTATAATCTACATTGAGCTCATCAAAAGGAATGTTGAATTTATGCAATGCATTTGAAACCAAATCAAAGCCACATATTGTAGACATACAAAATTAACTTCATAATAAATCAGGTTTATCTGAATAATCTCCTAAGGTGATATCTTTAATTAAATAAATCATTTTTATTCAATTATCTCCTAAAGTTTCTTGATTTAATTAAATTACATGTATTTAATTAAATGAATAATAATCATTATCTCCTCTCATCTTGATTTATTTTAACCCACAAATTTAAGTCAAACTGTTACAATCAACTAATCACTAGCTTAATTAGTCAAATCCCTGATTAATGCTAAGACTAACCCATGTCCCATCCTCTAGCTTTTCCCACTTACACAATAAATCATTTATTTTGATTTATTAAAACCTCCATTTTCCTCACAAAGCATATTCCCAAGGAATATGCCCTCATTAACTCTCCTTTTTTGAATTTTTTGTCCAGACAAGTTTCTCCCCAAATCACTCAACCATATGCATTCAATGCCATTTTAAAATTTCAAATGGGCACATTGGCCAAAACTTGCACAATCATGGCCCATTCACATAGTGACAAGTGGATCTTTCCTATTTGTTGGGGATAAGTCCCACATTCTTCAAATTTTCCTCTTCGCTCTTCTATCTCACGTATAAATTCAAGGCTTCTCTCCTTCAAATACACAACACAATCTCATGCAAAGTTACTCTCTACATTTGAGAACTAATTTTGTTCATCATCATAGCATTATACTTTCAGTCATTTAGCTTATTGAAGGGTTGGGAAAGGGCTACCTTCTACATAAAGAGTAGCACCAATCCACCATAGAATATGTATACTTCATGTCTTCTTTATATGATTGGATTAATTTTTGTCATTTTTTTGTGTTTTGAAGCATGTAGTATTATTTAATGAGAATATTGGAGTTGTGCTTGGTTATGCTAATCAGGCTAATACTGTGTATATGTTATAGTTTTATAACCATTTGCAGATTTTGATGTACACAAAATGGCGCTAGAATGGGGGCAACCTGCACCTTTCATTTTAACATTTCTCTTTTGTACATGTGTTTCATGTTTGCTAAATTTTATGCATTGATTGATCTAGGTTTGTCACCAATTTAACTTTAGAAATCAGTAGAAATATTGACGCTGAGGTGGTGCCACATTATTACCTTGGTTACTTTAAAATTGTTGTTTTATGAATTTTTGCTAGAATGCTGATTTAATCATGTTTTGATTTAGGAAAAAAAAAAAATTTTTTTTTGGAGCGCTGGTTTAACTATGTGTTGATTTAGAGATTTAAGTAAAGAATGAATGAAAGAGAGAGTAAAAGAAATTTTGTATTCTACTATTTTTCAAGCTAAATCTAGGAATCGATTCTTTTTTTTACAAGAATTTTTTTGTTACTTCAGATCATTGATTTATTTAGGAATCATTTCAAATAGTTCAAAGCCTTGTTGAGGCATCCTTACATTCTCTTGAAGGCGTCATTCCTATAATAAGGCATCACTTTGACCATTTTTAGGAGAATGACAATTTTAAGCTTATGAATTATAGACAAAATAGCCAAAACAAAACACATCTATTTTCAAATGTATCTTAAAATGATGTACCTGAAGACCAAATTGCTTGAAGTAGGAAACCCACTAATACTAAGCAAAGGAGGAATTGATATTGCTGCATGGGTGGACCAAGTAAATATGGATTTATCGCAACAATCTCAAAAGAGAATTTTTTAGGAATAGAATTTCACTTATTTGAAAAGGAGAGGTGCAATGCTTAAGAACAAAATGTGATCTCCATAGGGCTGTAGGATTTCCACTCCGTATCTCAAAGATTGCATCACAATTTAGTTGCTCTCATATTCCATGCACAATCAACCCCACCTCCACCCACAACCGCCATTGATTTAATATGTGGTAGTCCATTTGAGATTCATCCTCACGCATTGGTTCTATGAACGATACCTGGAGCCACAAAAGAAAGGCAAGAAAAACTTGTTTCTATGCTTTCAAGGATGTCTATAACTTGTTGAAGGCTCACATTTTAGCTCCCCTGCTAGTTTCACACCTGCCAGTTACATCTATTTGAAAATTTCTAAAAAGCTTCTCAACAAGTCCTTTTGTGTGAATCATACCTTTATTACTGTTGCTATTTAACTTTTGTGAGGAATTTCATTGTTAAGTAGCAACATATTAATTTCTTTGAACCACCTATTAAAGAGCTATTCATCATTTATTATGAGAAATCAATAGGAGTGGATTCAACGCAATTGTTTTTAAGATAGTCTTATCAATGTTTTTGAATATCGGAAGATTTCATGCAGGTTTCTCTATCACTATTGCTGCCCTTGGAAAATGGCATTAAAGTGAACTAAAGTGAAATCATTGCAAATTTTTGATGGGACTATATTTTATGTGGCAACTTTCATGTTCATTTCTCATAATGTCATTCACAGCAATATTACCATTTTTCAAATCAT
Source organism: Sequoiadendron giganteum (assembly GCA_007115665.2). Classification (NCBI taxonomy): domain Eukaryota; kingdom Viridiplantae; phylum Streptophyta; class Pinopsida; order Cupressales; family Cupressaceae; genus Sequoiadendron; species Sequoiadendron giganteum. The sequence goes on along the minus strand of CM021100.1, from coordinate 486,950,594 downwards.
CATCGAGATTCCTAGATTTTACAAGCTTATCATCTGACTTGATTCAAATTAAATTCTCATCTAAGAATGAAATTCACAGTGTCTTAAAGGAATGCATATGATTTTCAAGATTTTCAAATCTGATTCCTACTATCACATTCAATACATTCAACGACTTACTGATCAGTTTAGTAGGTAGGGGCAGACACCCTTCCATTCTTGTTTGCTTCATTTTGCATAAAAGAGTGAATGATTATGTTTTTGTCAGTGACCCACTAGTGGACACACCACTTTTTTTTTCTTGTTAGAAAGCACATTCTTGTTAGTTAATTGTGTTCTATTCTTGTTAGTTAACTGTATTCTATTTGTTGTTTGTTAGAAAGCTTATCCCTCGAACCTCATTTATAATGTGAACTGACAGTCATATACTAGAAAAGGTTTGAGAACTTGGCTTTACACCTGCTAATTTCAGTGGCTTGAAAGTTTCTAAAGATACATTCATTCGCTAATTTACCAAAGGTGCAAGAAACCATCGTAACAATAATTAATGCTTTTCCAAAGAGTTCATTAACCAATTGTACCTACTATCGACTTATAATCAATACCAGGCGATTTTGTTCTGATACGTAATTTTCTAAAAGTTGACATTTCATTTCTAAGTGCATGCTTGTAACTAATGCTTTACTCTACTGCATCAATCAATATTGTGCGTTGTTGACAGATTGGTAGCTAGTTTATTAAACATGTTCTTTTTATTTGTTAGATGTTTGTATTGCTATTGATAGGGCTTATGAGTCACATGTTTTAGAAATCCTCGTTATCTTGACTCCACTTAGGCTTAAAGTGATGGAAGACATAATATAAACATAACTCCTTTCATGGAGTTTGATCGCTGATATGATTAAGATTTTTTCTATGCTCCGCTCATGTTGTGATTGATGTCATATACTAACTCCAGTACAAATAATTCGATTCAACTATATTCTATTATGTTCTTAAAGCACTGTATTGAGGACATTTAGTGCACAAGTTAGGTATTTACTCACATGTCTTCACTTGTTATTTCTCATTTCTACACCTTAGAGTCTCGGGTTGTTTAAATGCTTCTACATGTCTACATTAAGCTTAAGAATGCTCATAAGAATCAACCCACGTCTGCGGAAAGGTTGCACCTATAGTAAGAGGAAATGTCTATTGGTGCCAAGCTATTAACATGGTTTGACGGTAATAGTTGGTTGGAGAGGTACAAATCAAATAATGACTTGCACAAATCAAATGATGACTATGTTTTATGAGATTTAACCAAAAGTGGCAGAGAAAGTGACTTTTATATTTTAATAATCTATTGTTCATTCAAATCAAATAATGGAAAATAAATATGCTTGGAGAGTATGGTGATTAGTGTCCAAATAAAGTATTGTATTTTTTTATTTAGCATGGTGTCATCAACAAAGCTTTGTTGTGCATTTAGGAGGTTATAAATGCATGATTAAGGTTTTTTTAGAAATTTTAAAGAAAGAGGAACTTTCTCATTAAAATTTATCATTAGTACATTAATTTTTATTTGAAAGTTTATTCATTATGATAAGTTATCATTCATTTCTTGAAATAAGTCATATTTCTAAAATCCTACTTTTTATAGTTTATAGGTTGACATTGGGATCAAGTGAAAACAAAGGCGACTGAAGTGGAGTTGGAATTTTTTTTTTAAAATCAAGATTTGGAAAAAAATAAATTCAATGCTTGTGGTTACAATCTAGAGCTTCCATTTTCTACTCTCGTTTTCTATTTTAAACCAACTCACCTTTCTTTTTGGGTTTAAAATTAACCATTTAACTTGATATTTTCAACTTGGTTAAAATTGAACTTAGAAACTCACTAGATTTCATTTGGATTTAACAATTGAACAAGGAAAATTTCACATCTCGTTTTGGTGCTTTAAAACGAATCAAAATAATTGCTTTATGGACTTAAAATGATCAGGTGTTTTTCATGCTTTGCAATCTTTTTCACAACTTAATATCATTTAGAAGGCGTATGAACTTCTCTCACACTTCACAGTGATCTTGAGAATCAAAAGTCTTTTGGTGATATTAGATTGTTTAAAAGATTGTCTTCACACTTTGATTTGGGATCTAAAATTGAACAAAACATCTTGCGAGTGTGAGTAATCCTATTGTGTGTGTTATCCCTTTGTTTCTAAATGAAGTTTGATCGAGCTAAAAATATGTTTGCTCTCTTTTGTTTATCTTAGAGGGCCTGCCTTGTGGGAAAAAATACCCACCCAATGGAACGACCCAACCAGTAACACACTAAAGCCAAGTGTATTTCTAGTTGGAATATAAAAGTGGGTACTGGAACAAAATCCAATATCACGTGGTTGGCTCCGATGAGAAGGGAAAAAATGGTCTCTCGCTACATGGGTCAACTCCTACAAATGAAAATTCTGAATTAAAACCCCTTGTTTAGCAGAGCTCAAAATCCTATCTATTTGTTGGTGCAAAAGGTCATGTCCTTTGAAGGTGCCCAACTTATACATGTGGTTTCTTGTTGTAGAGATGAAAAGTATGACATGGGAGATTCATGGATACTGATGCTTGGATAACTCAAGAAGTGAGTGCACTATAAGGGGGAGCCTGTGTGGTCAAGCATCTAATCATCTGCATTGAATATGCGTAGATGGATTTATCCAAGTGGGAACCCAACAAATATTGTATTTTCAACCTAATATTGTGCATGTTATTGGAATCAAAACACTTTACTTGGATCTAAAACATTGGAAAAAAAACATTCCAAGAGAATTTAAAAATTTTAAACGCTTTGGAGGAAACAAATATTTGTTGACAAATCTAAGTGCTCTTGCTTGCTCTAGGGATTTTGTCCTTCAAGGTTTCTAAGTACTTGGGTTTAATTGTCATTTGTTTTCACTAAATTCAACTTCAGGAACTGTGCTCTTGAAACCTTGATTTTCACATAATGGACCTTGTGGAATGAAAATGAATTGTGACATAGACATTTCGTTTGAAACTTTAATCAAAAAACTGATTGTGGTAAAAATAATTCATTAAGAAAAGTAAAAGACAATTGATCCCACACGTGTTATCTCAAATGATTTCCTGCAAGATCAAAATTTGGAAACCCAAGTTCAAAAGTCTTAGTCCAAAAGGTCATGAGGAGCATCTTGAAATACTTCTCAAAGTTAGAGAAAGGTTGGTTTACAACTTTTACAAGAAAGCTTCAAGAAACAACCCTGACTTGTATGAGTTCTATTACCAACAAAATCTTGAGCTTTTTGAAACGTTTTCTTTTCTCACATAGGAAGTCAAGCATGTTCTAATTCCATGCACACTTCCATATCCACCCATAATTTCTCATCTTCCCAAGTTTGGAGGGTCAAAGGTTCCAAACTATCAACCAATCCATTTTTTATTCCTAAACACACTCCACCATCCACTCCTCCATAGATGATATCCAATTCTCACATTGACCATGTGTTGGAAATGACCCTCCATCATAAGGATTCAAAAGGCACTCTATCGTGATGTGCACACAAAGAAAAAGTTAACTTTGGTGTCAGCAAAGTAGATCAAGAATCTCAAAAGTTTCATTCAAGTGCATGTATCTTGGAAAAAAAAATTCTTTAAGTAGGATATCGATGCCACATTATGACAGAAGCATCAAAGTTGACACTAGCAAGTGGTTCAACATGAGCTTAAAATCTTTGAGCAAAAAAATAAAAATAAAAAATAACATCAAAAAATCATGAAAATAGTAAAGATAAAAATCGTCCTTCAGTGAAAACCACATGGGAAGCACTTTAGGCAGGTACCATGATGAAAACCTAGAAAATGAGCATCATGTGTAGAATCGAGAATCTACATGTGCTATTTTAGGAGAAATCATCTTATCACATCCATAATAAATCCAACATTCCATCCATCTTATCCATAATAAATCCATTCATCCATTAACCATTTATCCCATCCATCTTCATCTATTTGCATCCATCTTCCCAATTATCTTGATCTTGAAAAATTTTGGTGTGCACTTTACTATTTCTTATGGTAAACATCTTGACATGGGTCATTTTCCATGATCCTATCCTACCCAACATTATCTGAGCCATAAATCATTTAAGAAACCATTTTTTGAACACCTTATCATATCACAAGATAACCCTTGGCATCCTTTGCATTCTTACCATATCCATCCACCCACCTATCCAAGAATCCACCCATGGCCTTTCAAACATTGCTAGACATTGGGGGTAGATATTTACATCTTGCTTCAAAATAAATCTTGATCTATATCTTCCAACTTATGTATTGATTTGAACATTGAAAAACATAAAATCAAATTGGAGAAGATGTTCCTTATCAAGCTTTATCTTTAATCTACCATCAATCCAAACAATCCATATCAATCACATCTAACTTGCACGCCAATGTCACATCAAATCATTCAAACACTTTTGTTCCAAAATCAAGCTTCAAAATCCTAATCAATCAAATCCAATCAATCCATCATCATCTCAGGATATCCTTCCCAATCCTCATGTTGCTTAACACTATCCTTGCATTGTTGTGTATCCTCAACAATGTTATCATCATCAATCCATCAATCTAATCAATCAATTCTAGCTTGGTTTTCAACAAAATCCCAAAATAGGGCACTGATTTCATATCCATATCCAAATCATCAAAATCATGTGAAAATCCGAAAGATCCAAAACATATCAAAAATCCAAAAAATAGGTCAAAAAGACAAAAAAAGTCAAAAAAAAAAATGGTATCCGAACTACGTCAACTCTGAGCTTAAACGTAGGCAAGGGTAATCTTTGATTGGCCCCTGAGACACAAAATCCAAAAACATTAAAAAAAAAAATCCAAAAACATTCATAAAATCTCATAAAAACAATAAACATTGGAAAATTTGAAAATTAAAACATTCATAAAAAATATTGAAAAAACCGAAAAAAAACCTCAAAACATTTCAAAACATCAAAAACATCCAAATATTTAAAAAAAAAAGGTTCATCCGTCCCATTTCACTTGCAATAATCTCATCCATAATAAATCGATCGTCACCTTCATCCTTTGGAAAAATAAACAAAAACAACCACAACAATCAGCAAAAACAAACTTTTAAATGCAAAATCAAACTATTGATCATTTTCTCAAACATTTCAATTGACCTTATATCAACGGCCTTTTCAAATAGCCTATCAACTTGTCACCATCTGCTAACATGTCCCAGGATGTATCCTTCCTACAATGGGCATTATCTATTGGAAAAACACTTTGTATACTTATCCTAGAAAAAATAACTTGCCACCATCCACCAACATGTCCTAGGATGCATCCTTCCTACAATGGGCATTATCTTATGGAAAAATCAGTTTGGATACTTATCCTAAACAAAACACATTCCCTTGGCTAGAAGTACGAAGAACATTGGCTTGTTTGTTCACTTGATTTTTTCTTTGATTTATCTTATTCCACTCATCCCAATGACCTCTCAATGATGTCTAAACAAAAATATTGAGAGAAAAAGAAATGGGGCATGGATCAGTATCTTTTGTTTGTTGTGGTTGTTGGATGTTCTTGTAATATTACCTTGGTGAATACTTTCTTTTTTAGGTATGTATGGAAGGTGTTTTGAATAGCTTGTTGACTATTGCATTGATAGGTTACACCTTTTTTGTGCTTTGGTCTGAGATGTTTGAAAATTTTGAAGTGCATCCTAGCCAAGTTTTTGTATGTCAGGTGTGCACAAGATCCTCCTATCTATTTGTCGAGTCAAATTCCATCACACTAGGCACAACACCATCCTGGTTATTTATACCTTGGTGCATCGTACCTTGTGTGTTATCAAACATAAGGAAAGTTGTGATCTTTACATCTCCCATCCCTGGATAAGAAATACATCATCATCATTCATCATCATATCTAATAAAGTCTTGACGACTTGTTGGACTTTTGCATCTTCTTAGATTCAAGGGTTGATCCCACTCATTCTTCTATCCTTTTTCATGCTAACATGTCTATCATGCATCCAAAAATAGTTTGCATCTTGTACATTCATACATCTCATCATAATAGAAAACATCATCCATCTCACATGCATAGCCTCATCATTTAAGTTGTTTAGGATAATATATATTTGTTATTCTAAGCATCTTACAAATATATCATTTGCATCATCATTATCATATAGATCCGTTAGTCTAACCATCCATACATCCATCTTGAACCTCTTTCTCACGAGATCGACCCTCAAATTGAACTTTTTGCTCAATCTCTCGAGGGGGCAATGTGCCAATGTACTCCTTTCGGCTGGGGCATAAAAAAAATTAGAATTTTTTTTTGAATTTTGATCTTGCTGGAATCATTCTTTGAACTAATGCATCAAGTAAATTGCTTCAAAAAGGTGCAAAATGTAGACATGAAAATAATCCTAACTAACATCATGCATCTAAATCTGATCAATTAACATTAATTCCTCTATTAATCAAATAAAGCAATTGATTTGATTAATTCACTAAGGTTCATCATACTTGATAAAATAAATCAAATTATTTAATTAAGTCCCAAATGTCCTCTCATTTCATTTAATAAATAAAATTAATCAAATCAAATTTCAAAACCCCTAAATCCCTTCAAGTTAATTAATCTAAATTAATTAACCTCTAATCATAATTACTCATCCTCTAGGTTTTGACTCAACCTAGGTCAAACCTAAACCCTTCACTAACCCACCCACTTGCACATGAAATTTATTTTAATTAATTATCTAATTACCCCTATTTTCCTTCACAAGGCATATTCTCAAAGAATATTCTCTCATTAACTCCATTTTCTTGACTTTCTTGCCCAAACAAATTTCCCCCCAAAATGTCTCAACCATATGCATTTAAAGCCATTTTTTTCAAATTTCAAACTCACCTAATTGCATTTAGTTGCACATTATCCAAAATATGCTCATTCCTCCTCCACTAGCATGTTGACAAGTGGCACCTTATCATTGGCTATTATTTAATCCCACATTCCTCCCATCTCTCCATTCTTCAACTCTTGAATCTATAAATACAGGGTAATTCTACTCCAAATCTACAACTTGATCGAGAATCTCAAGCATTTTCATTATCAACTACAATCTCATACATTTTGCACTATAGACACTTGCATCTTCATCATCATCTCAAGCTTATCAAGGGGGTGGGAAAGGGCATCCTTCCCATGTCAGAGGAGAACCACTCCCACTATGGGATAGAGTTTGATTCATGTTTTCATATGCTTTCATTGAGCTTCCTTGTTTTATTTTTATCTTGTGTGCATATCTAACATGATAAAGTATTTCACATGGATGTTGTGATTTTCTTTGTTTAAATTGACTAACAATGTTAATATATGTCAAATTTTAAGCATTTGCAGGTTCAACATGTACAAGTGACATTGAAGGTTGTCTAGGTGGAAACAAATTACCCTCTTAGTTACAAGATGTCTCAGATCCAAGTAGGAGTTTCACCTTGTAGGAGATTGGGGCCGTGGTAGATCCAATTCCTTGATAGGTGAATGAGTCTTTGGTTGATGGGAAAAATAATGGGGTTGTGCATGTCTTGGGTTTACATTAAAATCCCCTCAAAGAGGTGCTACTACAAAAACCTTCTAAGGTTGGTCGTAAGGACCACAATAAGTTTAAATTAATTGGTGAGACGTTGGTGGATTTTGCATTGTAAAACCCATGCTCCCATTTCTCACAACCTCATAAACAATTATTATTTCATGCAATGTGAGGGGTATGAATAGCATTCTTAGACAAAATTCTATTCAAGAATTGATTAGTACTCACTCTCTTGATGGTGAATGGTATGATGAATATAGTACCTCATGTATGGAATCATGGGTTTTGTCACTATGTTGGGGCCCTTGGTAGCTCTAGAGGAGTGGATTGTTTAAGGGATACAAGGAAGCTTTCTCCCTTCTGGAGGATATTGATTCACTCATCTATTTATTTGGTTGCTTCTAGCTTAGAATTTGGTGAAACTCGTCTCTTCACTAATGTTTATGCTCCTTTTGCTTTTTTGGGAAAATCAAAGATTTGGTCTCATATTAGATATGCTTAGTCTCTTGCACCATTTATTCCTTGGACTATGGTGGGTGACTTTAATATTTTTCCTTACTTGGAGGTAAAAAGAGGGGCACAAACAAGCTTGATTTTTTTGCTTTCCTCCTAAGGGACAACATTGAACTCTTGAATATAATTGATGTGAAACTAAATAACAGAACCTTCACTTGGAATAATAGAAGAATTGGTGAAGAGGCTATTTTAAAAAGGATGAATAGGTTCCTTGTATCCTATTTTTTTGTTGGGGATAGGTGGACTTCAAGTTTTGAAATCTTGGATTGGTGAGGCTTGAGTTACTAATCAATTATACTTTGTGAGGTTTCTTTTATGGATTGATGCAAGAAGTTGGGTCCACAAAAAGCTCAAAAAGTGGAAGTTTTTATTGTTGTTTTGCAGAATTTTTCACACTTGGACTGAAAATTTGAGGCACTTACATAATGGATCTTAAAAAAATTCAGTAATATAAAATTTAGCATTTTGAATCTAGTTTCCAAATATGCAATTTATTCAAATACCCAGATGGTAGAAATTTAATTTTTATAGGGATGTATAAAACCCACTTTTTAAGAGTCCCTACTTTCTTACGGTACCATGCACATGTACGAACACATCTTCTTTACCAAAATAAAAATATTTTCCTAATTACTTTTGGAGAAAGAGAGTTAACAACATGAAGATTAATGAGGAAATTTTTTTGTAATTATTTTTTAATATTTTGTTTTTATTCAATTTTTATTGGCCTTAATTGCTATTTTTAAAAATCAATTTGTACAGTCAACATAATTGGACCTAAACTAAACATTTTTGAATATATTTTTTTCATTGTGTAGAGAATTGTGTGAAGATTGATGCCATATAAATTTTTTACAAGAAACTTAACCAAAAAAAAGTTAATAAATTTTTTAAAAAGCATGATATTTCAAGTTTATGGACTACTTTGCTTAGAAATTAATTAAAAAATAACAAATATAATCCAATATTAATACAATCTATATATTTGGAAACTATATATCATGTTCTCTAATGGGTTTTAATTTCATAGATTCATTTCAAAAAATGTCCATCAGCCATATTACCAAAGTTGGACATTCTTCTTGAATCTGCCTTATTGTTTTAGTTGCAAGTCAAAGGCTAAGGGTCGGGTTGCCAAGCATTTCCCAAGCATAAAATTGAGGTAACATGTGCGTTGGGGATTCAAAATTTTAAAAATGTGTATGCAATTTTTAAAATGCATACGCATTACAAAACACATACACATTCTTTATTTATTTAAATATTTAAAAAAATAAATGCTTTTTAGAAATGTGTACATGTTTAAAAATGCATACATGTTTTGTGTTACAAAATGTGTATGCATTTTAAAACACATACACTTTTTTAAAAGGTATTTAATATTTTAAATAAATGATTTGTACGTGTTATAAAATGTGTACGTGTTATATAACATGTACTCATTACAATGAGTATGATTTTTTAGTGCATACACCTTTTTTTAATGATGTGTACGCATTTTCTGCAAGATTTTTTTTGGCTAAAACTTCCCCTTTTCGTGGATCCAACTTCTTGATTTTACCCTTAGAGCTTCCAAGAACCCTTCATTTAAGTATTAACTTATGTGGATTCATGATCCTTCACTTCATGATTTGATGGGTGATTGATGGCTCAAAGCGAGGCCAACATTTGGTAGGGCTATGCATTCCTTCATTAAAAGGTTACAGTATGTGAGATATACGCCTAAGAGATGGAATAGGTAGTGCTTTGGACACTTACACCTTAAGAATATGATAGCTCAAGACCACTTAGATTCTACCACCTATAGAATATGAGGTCATGGTCTCACTAAATTTTAGAGTACTTAAGAGGAAATTGCCTCTAAGGAGCTAGAGGAATGGGAGCTATGAGAGGATATTTTTTGGAAGCATATGTCTTGTATTGATTTGCTTCAAGAAGGGGATAGAAATACTACCTTTTTAAATAAATTTTTAGCTTCTAGAAAGAATTGAAATCTTATTACATACCTGGTGTCTTTAGAGGGGACTTAAATTTCTTCTCTAGGGGAGATTTCTAGGAAGGCTTCTCAGTTTTTCATAGCTCTATTTAGTGAAGATTCACCTCCTACGGCGGAGGAGGAAAACTCTATTCTGGATTGTATCCCCTCTTTCATTCCTAATGAGATGAATGCATCTCTTCTTCAATCCATTTCTCTATAGGAGCTGGATATAGTCATATTCCAAATGAAAAAAGAGAAAGCCCCAGGTTCTGACAACTTTCTAATCAAAATGGATGTCTTGAAGGTGGTTCATGAGTCACAAGAGAATTAAATAGATTCTAAAATCCATGAACTCCACCTTTCTGAATCTTATTCCTTTAAGGGAGGGTGCTAATTCTTTGGACCATTTTAGACGCATTACTCTTTTCAATGTTGTTTACAAAATTACTACAAAATTTATTACAGAAAGGCTTAAGCCTTGGCTGAATTCTTTGATTTATGAAGAGAAGGGGGATTTGTTGTTTGCAGAATTTTTTTGGATGGGATTGTCATTGCCACTAAGGCTATTCATTCTATGGTGTCCTCAAAGGAGAAGGATATATTTTTTTAATTAGACATGGAAAAAGGTTATGATAGATTGAAATGGACCATCTTGAATAATATTCTCTTGGCCTTTGGCTTTGACAATGCATGGGTCAACTAGGTCATGAGTTGTGTAATATCTTCTTCCTTTGTGGTTCTTATCAATGGCAAGCCATTAAATTTATTTGGAGCCTCTAGAGGTCTTCTCCAAGGGGACCCTTTGTCTCCTTATTTATTTATTATTATTCCTAAGGGGTTGGAAAGATTTATCAAATCTTGAGTTAGACAATGATTGATTTAGGTTTGGAGTTGAGGTAGCAATTTTCTTCTGCACTCTGACCTACAATTTGTTGATGATACTGCCTTGAAAGGAATGGAAATAATAAACGAATAGATGAATATAAGAAATTTGGACATCTATTTAGATGCATCTAGTTAGAGGATGAATGAGGATATGCCTTCAATTTTTTCTTGAATACTCCTTAACTAATTCAGAGTAGAATTGCTCAAACTCTTCAATTTTAGACTGGTTTTCTCCCTTTTGTGTATCTTGGGATCCCCCTCTCCATGTGCTAGTAGCTTAAAGTTTATTGGTAGGAGGTGGTAGATATATTTCATAAGAGGGTAACTCACTAGACTCGTAGATGAATTTCGTCTACTGGGCATGTGATCCTTTTGAGATCTTTTGTCTAGGCTCTTCCTATTTATAGGTGATTTGCGTAGGTTACTCATGTGAGTTTTGTTAAGAAGTTTGATTCACTTGCCCACCAATTTCTCTAGGCTAGTAATTTTCTCTTTTCAAATTGGAGCTTGGTAAAGTGGGATTTTTCTTATAGGTTGAAATAGGAAGGTGGTCTTAAGCTCAAGTTAACGAATGCGAATGGTTAAGTTTTAGCCACCAAGTTATATTAGTGATGGTGAACTTGTCAGTTTCACATTTGGGCTAGAATCCACACATATAAGTATCTCTAGGGGGTGAACTCCTCTGATTTTCCTCATATGGTCTTCTTGGGAAGGGGTCTATGGTTTAAGATACTCTTAAGAGAGGGGTGAGGCTAATCAAGGAGGAGATTTTTTGGATTCTCAACAAGGGACCTGAGGCCCTCTTTTGGCATGGTCCTTGGTATTGGTTTCCCATATCATTTCAGTATATCCCCCCTTACAGACCCTCTATGATAGTATGTTGGTAGCTAGATGGTGTAAAGTGGAAAATTTTAAAAATGTTTATGTTTTGGGGTAGGTGGAGGTTTCTTGTTGAAAAGAGAAATAGGAGTTCTCATTAGGGGGCACTAAGGAAGAGAAACATGGGCTATCTATGATTTTGGCTAGTAGAATGTGTAATTAACTTAAGGGGAGAGATACTTTGGTTTGGGGCCTTGACCCAAAGGGTAAATTCTTGTTTGCCTTGGGATACTTGGAAATGGATAGATAGTTTCATGAGAAGATCAATGTTTTGTGGTGGAAGAAGGTTTGAAATAAGTTTTTCTGGCCCAATTATTTTTTTTTTCTTATGGAATGTGGTCCAGAATAGGTTCCTTATTTGGGAGAATTTACAGAAGAGAGGAATCCAGGGTCCTTCTATTTGTGTTCTTTATTCTAATAGTGAGGAGTGTGCTTCACATATATTCTTTCAGTGCTCTTACTCTAGAGAGATTAGGCACCTCTAGTTGGTGGCGTTGAATCATGCTTCTATTCATGTGACTTCCTTGGTTGAATTCTAGGAAAGTATACGTTGACCTTCAACTAAGACCTATTTTCTTCAATTTACTTCAATCATCAGGCCTACTTGTGAGAGGTCAACCTATAATCACTAAGAATAAATAAAATATTCCAAATTTAGCCATTGTTAGAACTCAAATAAACCACTCAAAAAATTCACTTGAACACATCAATAATAGAAACAAAGAAAAAAAAATGAATCATTATTCAGTTGATCAAACTAGCATCTTATAGGGGAATTGGTGTTATTTTGATATGGAAAATAGCCTTTTCCCAACCCCTTTTTGATAAGCTCTACATATGATGAAGATGCAAGATGATAAGTCATCAAGTCGTGGAGGATTAAATCAATAGAGAGGGTCTCTATTTATAAAATAGAATGATAGAAGAATGCAAGATAGGAGGAATGTCGAATAAAAGATAATCCAATGGCATTGTGCCAATTGTTAGCATTCCAATGGAGGGAGGTTGATCACATTTTGATCAATGTGCAATTTTGAATTTTGAATTTGATGAAGTGACATGTTTAGGGGGGATGAAAGATGAGTTAAATGCCAAGTTTGACTTTTGTAAGAGACATGTAAGAGTTCTTAAATGCTTTGTTGGATAGACAAGTCATGTGGGAGGGGAAATTCAAACTGGGAGAATATTCTCTCAAAATTGTCAAGTTTGAATGAAAATAAGGAATTAATAAACCAATTAAATTGATTTATGTACACAAGTTGTAAAATCTAGAGAAAAGAGGATTAGGATTATCATTAATCATGGTTTGATTAATTTATGTGAAGATTAGCTGATTTTGACCTTTGATTTAGATACTTAGATTTATTTAAATCAAATGGGAGGAAATTGATGCAGTAGTAATTTAATTAAATAAATTTGATTTATTTAATTAAATGAGGAACATTTCAAGATAATTAAATAAAATGGATTTATTTGATTTAAGGAGGATGACTTAGGATTTAATTAAACAAAAATGATTTATTTAATTAAAGAGGGAAAATGATGATAAAGGGATGATTAAGGATGATATGAAATTAGTGAATATGGATTAGATGCATGATGCCTATTTTTCATGTTTACATTTTTCCCCTCTTTGAAGCAATGTACTTGTTGCATTGGTTCAAAGAATGATGTTGCTGAGATCAAAATTAAATAATTTTTTAATTTTTCGGATGCCCAAGTGGAAAGAAGTACATTGGTACATTGCCCCCTCGAGATATTGATAGAAACATTCAATTTGAGGATCAATCTTGCAATAAAGAGGTTCCAAATCGATGTATGGATGGTTAATCTAACAAATCTATATGATAATGATGATGTAAATGAGATGTTTGTAAGATTATTAGAATAACAAATCTATATTATCCTAAACAACTTAAATGACTATGCAATGCATGAACAATGGATGGTGAGGGATGATTTTCTCCTATGATGATATGACATGATTATGCAGGATGAGAGTGTAGATGCAAGATGGATGCATCGATGAAATGATACTATGTTAGCGTGAAAGAGGATAGAAGAATGAGAGGGATCAACCCTTGAATCCAAGAAGATGCAGAAGTCCAACAAGTCCATGAGTCATTGAAAATTTATTAGCTATGATGATGAATGATGATGATGTATTGCTTATCTAGGGATGGGAGAAATAAAGAGCATAACTTTCATTATGTTTGATAACACACATAGGTACGATGAATCAAGGTATAAAGAACCAGGATGGTGTTGTGCCTAGTGTGATGGACATTGAATCATCAAATATATAGGAGGATCTTGTTCATATCTAACATATGGAAACCTTACTAGAATGTACTTCAGAAGCTTCAAACATCTCAGACCAAAGCATGGCAAGGCGTAACCTATCAATGCAATAGTCAACAAGCTATTCAAAACACCTTCCATACATACCTAACAAAAAAAGTATTCACCAAGCTTATATTACAAGAACATCCAACAAGAATAATAGATAAAAAGATAATGATCGTTGCCCCATTTCTTTCTATCTAAACCTTTTGATTAGGCATCATTGAGAGGTCCTTGGAATGAGCACAAAATAAGATAAGGTAAAAAGGACCAGATAAAGTAAATAAACAAGCTAATGTTCTTCATACCGCTAGCCAAGACTAACCTATGGTGATGCCTGATGTAGATGTCCATTGTAGGAAGGATACATCCTAGGACATTTTTTGATTAGGTGATATGGGATTGAATGGATGATAAGCTATTGATACCAAGAGCTGACCAACTTGCTAACTTACTGACCTAGACTTGAGACTTTGATGATTGACCTTTCACTTTAAAACCTGCTAGACTTACTTCTGACTGAATTACCAAAGGATGAAAATGATGATTGATTTATTATGATCAAATGTTAGTTTTTATTATACATCTACATGATAAAACAACATAACCAATCTAACATCCTCATGGAATATTGTATCTAGTTTAAACATGCTAAATGAGATATTGAAACAATAATGGAAACTAAATAAAGCACATAAAACATGAATGCAAACCTATTCCATGGTGGATTGGTGCTCTTTGAATAAGTGAAAGAGCCCTTTCCCAGTCCTTACCAAGCTAATTAGATGATTGAAAATGAGATTCTCATGAACTCAAGTTGCCTATAGTGAGGATGCTCTAAAATGTAGATAAAAAATGAGAGAAAATGCATTGAACTTATAGGAGAAGTGGAGAGAGAAGAGGCCAAACTTGAGCAACGTGGGATTAAAACCCAAAAAATGAGAGAGATCCACTTGTCACAATGGGATTGGCCCATGCTTGTGCAAGTTTTGGCCAATGTGCCCATTTCAAATTTGAAAATGGCAATAAATGAATATGGTTGAGGGTTTTTGGGGCGAATTGTGTTCGGCCAAAAAAATCAAACAAGAGAGTTAATGAGGGCATATTCCTTGGGAATATGCCTTTGTGAGGGAGAATAGGTATTTTAATAAATAAATTTAAATGATTTTATTGTGCAAGTGGATGAATCTAGAGGATTCAGGGAATTAGGATTAAACTAATCAGGATTTGATTAATCTAACATGAGTTTAGGTGATATGACATTTGATTTGAATTTTTGTATTTGTTTTAAATCAAATGAGAGGAAATGCATATGAGTGATTTAATTAGATATATGTGATTTAATTAAACTAGGAACTATAGGATATAATTAAATAATTGGATTTATTTAATTTAAGACATAATATTAGTGAATTGATTAAATTGGTTTATTTAATTAATAGATGAAACAATACTGAATGAAGTATGATTAGATGCATGCGTATATTTTGCATGTATAAATTTTTCCCCTCTTTGAAGAAATGTACTCGTTGCATTGGTTCAAAGAATGATGCCGCTGACATCAAAATTAAAAAAAAATCTGATTTTTTTAGATGTCCCAGTGAAAAGAAGTACGTTAGTACATTGCCCCCTCGAGAGATCGAGTGAAAAGATTAAGGTTGATCTCACAAAAAAGAGGTTCAAAATGAATGTATGGATGGTTAGACTATATGATCTATATGATAATGATGATGTAATGAGATGTTTGGAAGATGCTTAGAATAAAAAATTTATATTATCCTAAACAACTTAAATGATTACAAAAATGAGATGTTTCTAAGATGCTTAAAATAACAAATCTATATTATATTAAACACCTTAAATTATTATGCAATGCATGTGAGATGAATACGATGGATGATGTTGTCCTATGTTGATATGATGTGATTATGCAGGATGCAAGATGGATGCAGGATGGATGCATTCTTAGCACGAAAGAGGATAGAAGAATGAGAGGGATGAACCCTTGAATTTAAGAAGATGTAGAAGTCCAAAAAGTCCATTGGTCATCAAGAATTTATTGGATATGATGATGAATGATGATGATGTATTGCTTATCCAAGGATGGGAGAGATAAAGAGCATACCCTTCTTTATGTTTGATAACACACGTAGGTGTGATGCATCAAGGTATTAAGAACCAAGATGGAGTGGTGCCTAGTGTGATGGACATTGACTCATCAAACAGATAGCAGTACTCTTGTTCACACTTGACAAACATAACCTTAATCAGAATGCAGTTTAGATATTCCAGACATCTCAGGAAAAAACATAAAAAGGCAATCCTTCTTATGTGGTCAACAAGACATCTACAACATCCTCCCTACAAACAAAACAAAGTACACTTTACGAAGTTATTTTACAAGAATATCCAACAAGCACAGTAGATAAAAAGATAATTATCATTGCCACATTCCCTTTCTCTCTAAACCAATTTTGTTTAGGCATCATCGGGAGGTCCTTGGAATGAGCACAAAATAAGATAAGTCAATAAAAGACTAAATAAAGAAAACCAAACAAGCTAATGTTCTTCATACCGCTAGCCAAGACTAATTACTATGGGGTACCTAATGCTTATGTCCATCGTAGGAAAGCTTCATCCTAGGACATGTTTTGATTAGGGTTTTGATGGGACTGATTTGGGTGATAAGCTATTGATATTATGAGTTGACCAACTTGCTGACTCACTGATCTAGACTTTCAAGACTTTGATGATTAGAGTATTCACTTTTGAACCTGCTAGAATTGCTTCTGACTTACCTACCAAAGGGTGAAGGCGATGATTGATTTTATTATGAGTGATAAAATTCGCGGGTGAAAGCGAGATGAAATGGATGCACCATTTTGGATTTTTTTAGATATTTTGAGATGTTTTACAATTTTTTTTGGTGTTTTCACATTTTTCAATGTTTCTAGTATTTTCAAGATTTATGATGAAGAGACTAACTTAAAGACCTATTCTAGGGGTCTCGGGAGCTGATCAATAGATTAGCCTTGCCTACATTGTACACACAGAGACCACGTAGTTCGACTGATGATGTACTTGACTCAATGATGAGATAGATGGGAAAATGGATTTCCATTGCAACGGACACCTAAGGATTGAACTTAACTATAAAATAGATGGGAAAATAGATTGCCAATGCCACAAATGCCTAAGGACTGACCCTGAGTGTAAAATACATGTGCAAATGGATTGCCAATGCGACGGATGCCTAAGGACTGACCCTCACTGTCTCGGGGGATGATCAAAGATCAACCTTTCCTACATTCAAGCTTAGAGACGACATAGTTTGGACAAGGTGAAAGACTAACAAGATCCAATGATGATTTTTTTTTGAAATTTTTTTGATATTTTGACATGTTTTTGAGTTTTTTGATTATTTTTTGAATGTTTTTGGATTTTTCTGATGAATTTTTTTTTTTTTTTAATTTTTTTTGTTTTCACCAAGACAACTATTTGCCAGGTTTTCATCAGGGTGACCATTTTTTCAGGTCCTTTTGTGATTTGTTTTTTTTGTACTTTTGGTTCTATACCTTGCAAGATTTTAGGCATAAAACTTTTTGAGATGAGTTATTCAGAGGCTCCTGCAGAGGCTCACCTTCTGGTGTTGCTAATTGATATGTGCCTAATTTATAGGTGGCTATGATGATGAAAGGTCCCAGCCAGTTGGGCTCAAATTTTCCTTTTCTCTCTTCATTTGGCACATTCTTTTGGTTCTCTTAAATCACAAGTTTGCCGACTTGGAAGGTGCGTTGCCTAATCTTCTTTTTGTAGCTTCATTTCAGGTGATTCTTGTAGACCTATAGATGATTTAGGGTGTCCATGCATCATTCATCTATTAATTCTAGGTCATTTAGTGGTGTAACCCTATATTCCTCATCTATGATGAGGTTTTGCAATGATATCCTTAGTGATGGGAGCTCGATCTTGATAGGGAGGATGGCTTCTAATCTGTAGACCAGGGAGAATGGGTGGCACCTGTTGGTGTGCAAATGCTAGTGCAGTAGGCCCATAAGGTGAGATTTAACTACAAATGCTAGTCACGATCAGATTCATTGATTTTTTTCTTAAGGATTTTCAGAATGCTTTTGTTGGTAGCCTATCCCTGGCCATTACCTTGTGGGTAATATGGTGTGGAAAAGCGGTGTTGGATTTTGAATTTTTCACACAAGTCATGGACATCCTGATTCTTGAAAGGTGTCCCATTACCAAAGATAATGAATTGGGGAACATCGTATCAGTAAATGAGGTAGTTCAGAATGAGCTTGGATATCTGCTTTCCATTGATGTAGGTCATGAGAATTGCTTCGACCCACTTTGTGAAATATTCGGTGGTAGTGATAATGAACTTGTGGCCATTAGATGAAGTGGGTGAGATTTTACCTATGAGATCGAGCCCCCATTGGGAAAAGGGCCAAGGTGTAACAATAAGATGTAATTCTTGAGTTGGTGCATGAATGAGGTCTCCATGTTGCTGGCACTGTAGACATCTTCTGACAAAATCATGTGCCTCTCTTTCCATTGTCGGCTAGTAGTATCCATTTCTTAGTAACTTCTTAGCCAAGGTCATACCACTCGAGTGTGAACCGCAAGTGCCATTGTGTACCTCAGTCAAAGTAGTCATGGCTTCCTTAGGTTTTAAGCAATGTAACAGGGTTCCATCAATGCTTCTATGGAAGAGGTTTTCTCCTAGGATGACAAATCGTAAGGACCTTTTGACAAAGGTTTGCTTGAGGTTCAGGTAATTTCGGCTGGGAGGATTCCTAATCTCAGATAGGTGTAGATGTCATGATACCAAATATCACTGGGACCAACAAGTTCGCATGCATACTCTGACTCCAATACCTTGAAAGTGGGTACAAGAAGTTGCTCTACTAGGAATTCATGTTTCGAGACATTGGAAGGGATATCTAGCAAGGATCCAATCATTGCCATTGCATCAGCTACTCTATTGTTTTCCCTCGGTATTTGCTCAAAGGTGATATCGATAAATGATTCCTTGAGGATTTATACCACCTTCTTGTATGGTGTGAGATTATCATCTTTAGTTTGGTATTCACCATTGACTTGGTTAATGATAAGTTGTGAATCTCCATAAACCTTTAATGCCATGATTCGCCACTATGCTACAATTTTAAGACCTATGGTTAAAGCCTCATACTCTGCAATGTTGTTTGTACAGGGGAATGCTAACTTGTAAGATCTTGGTATACAATACCCTTCGAGGGTGATGAAGAATACACTGGCTCTCGATCCATGTTGTGTGTGGGAACCATCAAAATATAGTTTCCAATGATCAGCTACACTGAGATTTAAGATGGACTCATGTGGAAATTTTGATATGAGCAGGTTCTCTGCATAGATGGGAGCTTCTGCCAGCTGGTCCACAATAACTTTTCCTTTAATTTCCTTTCATTCCACATACTTAATGTCATACTCTGACAATATCACTACCCACTTAGTCATCCTTCCTGTGAGCATAGCTTTTGACAGTAGGTATTTTAAGGGAACCATTTTGGTGATGAGCTTGATTTTATATGGCAGCATGTACTATCGAAATTTTTGTGAAGTGAACACTACTACTAGGCAACCTTTCTCAATGAATGTGTAGTTTAACTTGTTGCCAACCATTGTCCTATTGATGTAATAGATAGCCCTTTATGTTCCATTTTCATCATGTTGAGCTAGAAGAGCACCTAGAGCTACTGTTGTTGCCGAGATATACAAGATCAATGGTTTCCCTCCAATGGTTGGCATAAGTAGATATTCTTTGATTTTGTTGAATGCCTCTTCGCACTTGTCATCCCACTTGAATGCTACCCCTTTGTGGAGTAAATGTGAATATGCAATTTGTTTGTCTATCAGTTGCGCTATGAACCTTCGGATGGACTGGAGTCTGCCTTGTAATCCTCTAAGTTGTTTCAGTGTTCTTGGTGCTCCCATATTAAGGATTTATTTTATCTTTGCAGAATCCACTTCTATCCCTCTCATTGACATTATGTATCCCAACAGGTATCCGGATTGTACCCCAAAGACACATTACTTTGGGTTGAGCCTGACCTTGTATTTTTTCCAATTTGTCAAAGATGTCGATTAGGGTTGCTATGTGATTCTACCTCTTCTTTGATTTAGCCAATATGTCATCCACATAATCTTTGATCATTTTGTGTATCATGTCATGGAAGATTAGCATCATGGCTCTTTGATATGTAGCCCCTATATTCTTTAGCCCAAATGGCATCACATTCTAGCAGTAGGTGCCTCAAGGACATGTGAATGCTATCTTATGCTAGTCTTCTTTTGCAATCATTATTTTGTTATATCTCGAGAAGTCATCCATCAGTGATAGCATCTCATGTCCGACCATCATATCCACTATCATATCAATGTTGGGTAGTGGGAAGTCATCCTTAGGACATGCTTTGTTGAGGTCTCTCAAGTCCGTGCAGATGCCGATGCCTCCATTTGGTTTTGATACTTGTACAAGGTTTGATACCCATTCTAGATAGTCAATCGAGCGTATGAAGCAAACATCCAATAATTTTTGTAACTCTACCTTGAATAGCAAGGCTACCTGGGGATGTATTTTTCTTAACTTTTGTCTAACCAACTTAGCTCCAGCATAAATAGCTAAATGATGAACCACCACTTCCGAATCTAGACCTGGCATGTTAGCATAGGTCCATGCAAATTTTACCTTCCTTTCTTTCAGAAATGCTTCTAGTAGTTCTTGTTCCTCTGTTAGGAGAGACTCGACATAGAAAGTGATTTGTGGTGTTGCCTCCATTCCCAAGTTAACAGGATTACACTGCTCTACCAGGACTGCTGATTTTTCTTGATGTAGTGAAGTAGGGGGGAGATTGAATCCTTCATCCTCCGGTGCCTCAGAGAGGTTTTCACCATTGGATGCATCCTTTGTTTTTACTATTCTATGGTTAGAAAGTGCCACAGTGTGGTTTTCACTCAATAACTCTGAGCTTATTCTCGATATTTTTCTTTTTTGACTAAAGGACTCAATTGTCTCCCCATAATATGCCTGGGTTTCTAAAGCGATGTCAAAACCTTCCTTGTGATCCCCACACAGAACTGTATCCCTTAGTCCCATGAATCCTGAGAGAGCCTCATCATTTTTTAATAATTCTAGAATTGGCTATCCTCGTTTGTCATGATCGATGAGTTGAGGGTATACTAAGGTGATTTGGTGGGTTTGTTGGTTTGAATCGGCTGGTGAGTCACCAACCATAAGTAAGGAAGAATTCTCAAATAGCATGGGTAGGCCTGTTATAATATCATCATCATCACTACTAGCGTAGACATCAGTGATGTCAAAGGTGAAGTTGTCAAGCGGGATGCCTGTGCATACGGGTGGTCTAAGTGTGGTTACCTGTACCTGAGGGGAGGACCTAATTTCCCTACTAGGAGTACCTTTACAACATATTGTTATACTCGGGGGAGTACATCCAAGGCCAAGGTTTTGCATTCTTCTTTTTACAATGATGGGCTCCAGTTGTTCATCATTGTTCCTTCCAATGATTTGGTTTATATTATAGCCCATACCAAACATCATTTGCAACCCTCTGTTAGTTTCATCCATGGGTAGGGTGGGGGTGGGACTTTCATCTTGGTATAATGTGTTTGAGATGTCTCCCTCATCCACATTTTCCTAATTGAGATGCCCCCAACGACAGAATCCAGAAGGGTCTACCCTAATAGTGTGGACAAGTGTTTCAGTTGACTGAGGTTGCCCATGCGACCTAGGAGATTGTGGTAAATGTCCTACAACAAATGCACTCTTTTTCATTCTATAGTCTCTGCATCCATTGTCCTGGATCATGTTTTTGATGTCAGATATGTCAGGGATGGCAGGTGTCTCTGTTGTAAAAGTGGAGGCGAGGTTAGCTGGGTCAATGTATGCAGCGGATGGGCCTTCATCATTTTTTGACACTTGGGGGATTTTATAAAACTTGGCTTCCAATTTTTTGCAGTAGGTGAATGGTTCGAGATCCCCGTGTATACTGACCTCCCCTTTTTTGTGCAAGAACTTGATGCATTGGTGATATTTTGAGGCCACTGCTTTCATTACGTGGATCCATGGACGTCCTAAGAGGATGTTATATGGTAAGTTGAGGTTGAGGACCTGACAAGTAGTGTCCATGGTTGCTAGTCCCACTTGGATTGGGATTTTAATAGTGCCCTGAGACACTCTTTCTTGATAATCATACGCCCTTATTGTGATGTTCTTGTTCTTGTTAATGGAATCCTCGGAAAATCCCAAGTTATTTATAAGCTTGAGAGTGAAAATATTTAGGCCTGCACCTCCATCTACTAGGACCCTTTTAAATTTATTTTTATGGACTAGCACTTGAAGGTGGAGTGCGCGGTTATGAGATGGCTGCGGGGGGAAGTCTTGATCAGAGAATGTTAGGAGATTCTGGGTGACGATATTTCCAACCATAGCCTGAAATTGATCTATGTCAAGGGTGGAAGAGATGGTGGATGTTGCTAACGCTTCATCAAGAATTTTCCTATGGGCAGCAGAAATTTTTAATAGTTCCATGATGGAGATATATGCAGGGGTTCTCTTCAGCTGGTCAATAACATTGTAATCATAGGGAATGACTCTTGTATTTGAAATGGGGATCTTAGATGGTTGTGATGCCCCTACAATAATAAGCTTTCCACTGCATGTGGTGGCTCCACAATCAGCGTCGGCTCCTCTGATGTTAATGACAGTGACCATTTCATCTACACATGCAACAATGTCTTCATAAACAAGGTTTGTGCTAGCGTACTTTTGCTTCCCTTTGTTATTTCCTTGATTATTCCCTTGATTATGATTTGGCATCGGATTGGTGTATATCTTGAGGTCTTGATTACTGGCCGGTTGTTCGACATTGATGATCTTGTCCTCAATGAGATCCTAGATGATTTTTTTCAACTTCATACAGTTCGCAGAACTTTGTGTGTCCCTTGACTTTGTGAAAGTCACAAAAGAGGTTTTCATTATACCATGGTGGTTTAACCTGGGGTTTGCTATAATTATCATGTGTGGGGACCTTGATGATGTTCTCATTGACTAGCTTTTTCATGATGGACTCAATTGACTCCCCAAGGGCTATGAATTTATGTTTCGGGGAGAACTTGTTTTGTGGAGGTGGTCCTCCTTGATTATTAAGATTGTTGATCTAGTTTTGGGGTGGTTGCTAGTTTACCACATTTGTTTGCATGGTATTTCGGTTTTTGTTATGTGGTTGGTGATGTTGCATTTGATTGTTTTGCTTGGGGGCACTAATGACAACTTTGGCATCCACTCTACCATCGTTGATGACATTTCTATTCTTCACCTATGTGCGAGGTCTGTCATTGAAACTAGTGGATTGGCGACTATCGTAATGTTCATGATAAGTGGGTGTGCCTGCTTATGTAATGAGAGCTCGTTCAATACTAAGAACCTTGGGGATCAACTGATCATACGTAGTGATGCATTGCATCTTCATATAGAATGCCAAGGTTTTGTCTGTATTGGTGATGATGGTATAGACTTGTTGCTCTTCTGGCATGGCCCACTTACTTCGATTAGCGTTTGCTCGCCATCCTTGGAGAAAGGTGGTTAATGATTCTCCCTTACTCTATTTGAGCATCAAGAGTTCTTCCAAACTAACATCCACATAAATGTTGAATGTGTAATTTTGGAGGAAATCTTCTTTGATTTCTTGAAAGGTTTTGATTCCCATAGGAAAACGAGAAAACCATTCCATAGCATCACTAGCCAAGCTTCAAGGAAATAGCCACATTAGATATGTGTCATTGTAGGTGACTTCCATGCAATGTACTTGGAATTCCCTGATGTGATCCTTAGGGTTTCCTATCTCATGATATTTATCAAATTTGGGGATTTCCTTTGGGAATGGTACCATTGCCAAGCTTCTATCAAATGGATAAGGGCACAAGTTGCTTGGTGTCCTGAATGTCTTCCCAGATTGAAGATCTAGCACTTGCTATGAAAGTAGTTTGATTTGTGTTGTCATGTCACCTTATGGATTGAGAGGTGGGGTGAATATGTTTTGAGCTGTAGGATTGATAAATGGGATGTTGATGTGGTTTTGTTGCAAGCTTTGCTCAGCAAGTGATGCATGTGCTTGTTGTTGACCCAACAACACCTGTTGTTGGTCCTACTGCTTCTATTGCACCAACAATGCTTGTTGTTGGTCGTATTTATGTTGTAATTAGTAGTCTTGCAAGGCTTGGTGTTACGCTTCTTGTTGCGCTTGCAATTGTGCTTCGTACTATGTTTGTGCTTGCACTTGTTGAGGTTGGAATTGCACTCGTGCTTGAGCATGTACTTGTTGGATTGCTTGTGCAATTTGAGTGGCATGTGCGGCTTGCAAAGGTTGTGTGGATTGAGCAGCTTGAGCTTCCTATGCAGCTTGTTTAGCTTGTTGTGCAACCAATTATGCCTGTGCTTGTTGAGTGGCTAATTGTGTAGCTTGTCAACCAACTTGCAACGTCATGGTGAATGAATTGGTTGCATTGTGCCTTGGTGGTAATGGAGGTGGATTTGGAAGAATGCCAAGCATTGTGATGAGCGGAACGGTCATGTTAACGATCAGGGTTTGAGTTACAGATGGTGCGATTGAGGTGCTCGGTCCCTAAGAAACCATGCTTTGAGGAATGGTGGACATATTGATCATTTTCATTGCTTGGATGGTTTCCATATATTATTGTGATATAGATGATAGAGCTGGTGAATTTCATGAGGTTCTTTGATTTAAATGGTTGATGCTAGGAAGAGGAGGAAGACTCATCCCGAGTGATGATGCAGATGCGAGCAATAAGGGTGGAATTGGTGGAAAGATGGGTGGTACAATCCCTAAAAGTGATGACGAGGGATCCAAGACTCCTCCTATTCCAAACAAATCACCTTCTCCTTGTGAGATAGGGAGAGAAGTTTGCATGTTGAGGGGATAATCTAGTGTTGCGTGAAATGAGGATGAATTGGTATGATCATGAAATGTGAGCGAGACGTAAGGGTGCAATAGATTTACTGGGAAGGATTGATCCGATATAGTGCCCGCATTCAACCCTCGATTGTTCACAAGATGATTTTTTTGAAGCTCGCGAAACATGGCACTTCCCTTGTTAATAGCTAGCGAGGTTGAAGCGATAGATGATATGATTTGGGGGATGTCTTGAGTGACATTTTGAAGTGGAAGTGTGGATGCGGATGAGGGCATGATGCCGAGAGACCTCTCTACAAGCGTGCTTATTTCAAAGTCAAAAGGGAGTTGAGCCCCTTCTTTTGCTTACTCTAACATGTATTGGGATGGATACAACTTCAGCGTGGTACTGACAATTCGGTGACTCTCAGGATTTTGCACTATTTCTAGAATTTTTTATTGTGTCATTCCAGTGTCAGTGATGTCCTCAATATGACTCTCCTCTTGATAACTTTGAGGAATTTGAGGCACATTGATTGGGAGTTCAATTGTTATCGTAGGATTGAACATTATTTCAGTTTGGCTTAAATCACTTGAAATGGATGTTTCTTTGTTTTGCTCCATGTTCTTCTTGTGTTGAGATCGAGTCTGAACCATAAAATGAAGATCAATTTTCAAGAATGTAAGAGATGAACCTCTAATTCTTTAGATTGGTCTAAACCTTAGGTTTGAAGAAGCGAAGAACTAGGATATTTGAAGGATCAAAGTGATGACGAGGATGGGATAAATGAAATATGAGTGATACGGATGAATGAAACTCTTAAAGAACCTTTGAAGGAAATGCTAAACTTTCTAGGGCTTAATTTGATTGATTGGTATGGATTGATGGTTTGACTAGGTCTGTTAAGTCAAACAAATGTGATAAATGCACTTGTAAACCCTAGGAAGTTGTGTTATCCTAGAGTGGACTTGTACATAAGAGGATGGTTTGACTAAGTGTGTTAAGTCAAACGAGGTGATGATTTGATAATTTGGCTAAGTGTTTTAATCCAAACAAGATGAACTCGTAAACCCTAGGAAGTCGTGTTATCCTAGAGAAAACTCATGTATAAGATGATGGTTTAATAAGGTGTGTTAAGTCAAACAAAGTGATTTGATTTCGCCTAGAAGTTTAGCATAAAAGATGTTTATAAAGTTTCCAAGAGTTGTTGGTGAGTTGAGCTTTGACTGATTTTGATGGTTGAGAGATGGATGAAAGTGATTGAATTTGATCCTAGACTCGACCTAGATAACACTTCTTCTTACAAGACCTTGGTTTTGAAGAAGAAGCTTGACTTCCTATGTGAGAAAAGCAAACCTTTCAAAAAGCTCAGGATTTTGTTGATAATAGAACACATACAACTCAAGTTTGTTTCTTGAAGCTTTCTTGTAAAAGTTGTAAGCCAATCTTTCTCTAAATTCAAAAAGTCTCTCAAGACACTCCTCACGAGCTTTTAGACTAAGCTTCTTGAACTTTGGTTTTGGGATTTTGACCTTTCGAGAAATCATTGAGATAGCACATGTGAGGTTCAATTTGTCTTTTATCTTTTCTTAGTGAGTTCTCTTTACCAAAAGCACCTACTTGATTATGTTTTCAAATAGTGTGTCTAATGTCCCACTTTTGTTTTCATCCCACAAGGTCCATTATGTGGAAATCAAGGAAATTAGGGCAAAATTTTCCTAAGTTTAACCTTAGTGAAAACAAATGATGATAAAATTCAAGCATGTAGAAACCTCTAAGGATATGATCCCTAGGGAAAGCAAGAGTACTTAAAATTGTCAAAGGAATTTGTTTCTTCCAAGGGGTTTGAAATTTGGAGTTCTTTGTGTATGTTTGGTTTTCAATTGTTTTGAGGACCAAGCAATGTATTTTTCATTTCCAAGCACATGTACAACCCTAGGATGATGAGACAATATTTTGTTGGGTTCCCACTTGGACAAATCCAGTTGGGAATATTTTGTGTAGATGACTAGATGCTTGACCACACTAGCTCCCCTCCATGGCACACACTTCTTGAGTCAGCCAAGCATCAATCCCCATGAATCTCCCATGGCATACTTTTCATCTCTACAACAAAACCACATGTATAATGTGGGCAGCTTCAAAGGACATGACCTTTTGCACCAACAAAATAGATAAGGATTTGGCCTTCTAAACAAGGGGTTTTAGTTTGGACTTTCCATTCATGGAGGCTAACCCATGCAGCGAGAGACCATTGCTTCCCTTCTCGTCAGAGCCAACCGTGTGAAACTAGCCTTTGTTCTAGTACCCACTTTTATATCCTGGCTGGAAATACACTTGGCTTTAGTGTGTTACCAGTTGCGTCGTTCCCTTGGGTGAGTAATTTTTCCCATAAGGAAGGCCCTCTAAGATAAAAAAAAGCAAGTAAACACATTTGTACTTTGATCAACCTTCATTTAGAAACAAAGGGAGAACACTCGCAATAAGTTTGCTCACACTCGCAAGACGTTTTGTTCAATTTTAAGTTCTCAAATTGAAATGTGAAGGCAATCTTTTTGACAAGTTAATATCACGAAAGACTTTTTTTTCTCAATATTTCCGTGAGGCATGAGAGAAGTGCATACGCCTTTTAAATGATATTAATTTGTGAAGAAGATTGCAAAACATGAAAAACACTTGTTCATTTTAGACCTCAAAAGCAGTGATTTTGATTTGTTGTAAAGCACCAAAAATGAGATGTGAAGTTGTCTTTGTTCAATTTTAGCCCAAATCAAAATCTAGTAAATGTCTAAGGTTCCTTTTAACCAACTTTGAAAAGATCAAATTAGTGATTGATTTTAAGCCCAAATCAAAAAGTGAGTTGGTTTAAAATAGAAAACGAGAGTAAAAAAATGGAAGCTCTAGATTGTTAAAACAAGCATTAAAAATTTATTTTTTTAAATCTCGATTTTAAAAAAAGGTTTCCAACTCCACTTCATTCGCCTTCATTTTCAGTTGATTCCAAAGTCAACACCTTAATCTTTGTTTAATTTATATGCTCGACTTCTAATGCCAACCCTGATATCAACCTTGATGTCAACCTACAAAAGGTTCAAAGTCAAAAACTTAGGAATGAAATTCTTCTGAAAATTTAATGATAATTTACCATAGTGAGTACACTTTCAAACAAAACAAATGCATTCAATGATAAATGTCAATGCAAGAGTTCTTATTTGTGAAGATCTATAAAATAAGTCCAAATCACGGATTGATAATTTCCTAATTTACAAGACAAGACTATAGATTTAATGCCTATGAGTTGATATCTTTGATCGTGAATGCATTCTAGCTATGATAATAAATGGAGCACATGCACCCTAAAAGTTTGAATCCCAAGATAATATTGGTGAGATAGTAATGCCTATACTAAAGAGTAGGTATTGGTCTTGACTCAATTGTATTTTATCATAAATGCAATATGGGTATCCAATACTCCAGCTATAGATCAATGCCAACAATAATCTTCCATAACTCTCCCATCAGCGCATTAACATGAAGCTCTAATATCTAAAGTTAACTCGGTGCCTGCTGCCCAATAAAGAAGAAAAATAACAGCAAGTGTGTTCCATAAGTAAAATAAAAAAAAAGAATGCATTTATTTTCTTTTCCCCCCAACAAGTTTCTATCACAAGCAGCAAAGGAATTTAATGATAGAAGACTTGGTATTTCAACATTATTTTAAGAAAATGCAAGGTAGAGATGACGTGTCTTTAAAAAGCTTCCAAAGTTGATGTAATTAGTAGGTATAACTGTACCCAATGATGCCAAGATTTTCTTTTGACCTTTTCCCAACTTTTATTTTAATGCGCTACTTTATTAATCAACGCCTCTGTTCCCTTCTTCGACTATAAATCTTAGCAATATCTGATGGGAGAGTGTAGTTGAAATATTGGAATGTCATGTTTGATTATCAAGCCTCCACCTTGTACGCCTTTTTCTGACAAACTTAGCTGTTGGATCTAACCGACTATGATCTGCAAACAAAAAGTATTACAAGTTATAATAAAATACTCCTGTATCACCCATACCATGTGGTCACACCTATCATAGTCCTTGCCTTTTGTTTAAATGTACCATTTATAATATTTAGAAGATCATCCAAAGAACGTAATAAATGATGAAGGAAAATTTGGAGTTACACAGACATTTTCTTGTGAGTATTAAGCCTATCCTATCCTAAGCTAGCAATTATGATTAATGTATTAGCATATTTTCTTAGAGAGAAGCAAAAGAGTACATCGGTGATTGGTCTCGGATATTAATTATCATGTTGTTCTAAAGAATTCCCCTTCTGTACAACTCTAGCCTAAGCATGCTGAATGGATGGATTCATACACAAGACACTAGATTGTTGTGCATGGGCTCTCTCAAGCAAGCATTATATCAGAGTATCTCAGGAAGTGATGGTAGACATAGGCAGAGCATAGTCTTCAAAGTAAGGCATAAGGCAGTGACCAGACTGATAAATGCAACATAAATGCCTTCAAGATAACATATTTGGTGAGTGTAAAGTCAGCAACTACAAAGAAGATGCTTTAAGTTTCAACGCATTTATAAAAGCAAGCCAACCATTAAAAGGAACTTTCAAACTGATGTTACTTGTATGTGAAAATAAATTGCGCCCAATGATATTAAACAATCTTTCAAACTAATGCAGCCAGCAGTGTAAAATATAAGTTCCTCAACCTTGAAAGGAAATTATGAATGAAAATAGAGAATACAAACAGCAAATAAATTATACTACCATCAGTGGGTGAAGAACTGATATGAAAAGGATTCTTGAGTTAATGCAGTCTTGACAAAAACCAAAGACGAGATAGGTTAGAAAAGTGGAAGCATAGATAGGACATGTTACTTTTTGGAAGGCGCATTCTCCTCAAACATGTATGTCTTAGTTGCTGGTAGTTGAAATCCTTGAACATAGATTTAAATTACTCAGGTACTACTCAAACAGTATTCTAATTATTTTTTGTTCCTATACCCAGTCACACAAAGTTCAAAATGAGATTTTATAGATACGTTAGCAATCTTGCTATTAATCTGGTAATGCAAAAAGAAATGAAAACATTATTTGCACATCTGATTTTAATATCACAATACCAGTAGTAAAGTGTGCAAAATTTACTTCCTTTAAGAGATAGAGATTACTACTAGTGACATTTAAAGCAATAATTCTAGGAGTCACCAAAGAATGATTAAATGGGATTTGAAGTAACAATATTAGAAATGACCATTTGTATGGTTAAAGGCAGCAGTCATAAAACAAGATTCCTGTAGGAATAACATAAAATAACATGCCTACAGGAATAATAGTTTGTATTAAGATAAGGCCTTCAATAGTTTGTAACATTAGTAAGTTGTGCTTACAAACTAGTATTATAATCATTAACAAACCAGAGCAACATTATTTGAACAACAAAAATTGCAGGTTAACATAATACTCAACATAAAATAGCATGCAAACGTATGTTTGATCCTCCTTCTAACAATTACCGTTAATAAATTTTTATTTCTTTTCTACGAACAGAGAAAATGGACATTAACAAATATGGATCAACATTC
The DNA here is from genome assembly GCA_007115665.2 of Sequoiadendron giganteum. Taxonomy (NCBI): domain Eukaryota; kingdom Viridiplantae; phylum Streptophyta; class Pinopsida; order Cupressales; family Cupressaceae; genus Sequoiadendron; species Sequoiadendron giganteum. The sequence continues at coordinate 486,919,810 of CM021100.1, read as the reverse complement.
AAATAAGAAATCATCCGAATAACTAGGTAGAATGATCGTGCCCTCCTTCTAGTGCCATTTGTACGATACTAAATCTGCAAATGTTAGTTTTTATTATACGTCTACATGATCAAACAAACATAACAAATCTAACATCCTCATGGAATATTGCATCTAGTTTAAACATGCTAAATGAGATACTGAAACAATAATGAAAAGTAAATAAAGCACATAAAATATGAATGCAAACCTATTCCATGGTGGATTGGTGCTCTTTGAATATGTGAAAGAGCCCTTTCCCAATCCTTGCCAAGCTAATTAGATGATAGACAATGAGATTCTCATGAAATCAAGTTTCCTATAGTGAGGATGCTCTGAAATTTAGATAAACAATGAGAGAAAATGCATTGAAGTTGAGAGAGGAGAGGCAAAGATTGAGCAATGTGGGATTAAAACCCAACAAATGAGAGAGAGCCACTTGTCACAATGGGATTGGACCATGCTTGTGCAATTTTTGGCCAATGTGCCCATTTCAAATTTGAAAATGGCAATAAATGAATATGGTTGAGGGTTTTTGGGGGAATTGTGTTTGGCCAAAAAAATCAAACATGAGAGTTAATGAGGGCATATTCCTTGGGAATATGCCTTTGTCATTATGAGGGAGAATAGGTGTTTTAATAAATTAATTTAAATGATTTATTGTGCAAGTGGATGAATCTAGAGGGTTCAAGTAATTAGGATTAAACTAATCAGGATTTGATTAATCTAATAGGAGTTTAGGTGATATGACATTTGATTTGAATTTTTGTATTTATTTTAAATCAAATTAGAGAAAATGAATATGAGTGATTTATTTAGATATATGTGATTTAATTAAATCAAGAACTATAGGAGATAATTAAATAATTAGATTTATTTAATTAAAGAGATAAGCTTAGTGAATTAATTAAATTGGTTTATTTAATTAATAGATGAAATAATACTGAATGAAGTATGATTAGATGCATGTGTATATTTTGCATGTCTACAGTAAGTTTTGAATTTGATGTAAATTTACCATAGGAAAAGCTGTTCCAAAATTTAAATTGGGAAAACTCACATTTTTTGCATCATTGATATTTGTAGGGGATAATGATCCCATGTATGGATTGTATAAATGCAAGTTTTGACAATCAATTGGCATTCCAATACTTAGATATTTTGGTTGAATTGGATTTCCCATGATGTGTGAATCAATTTTATATTCCATGTTCCTCTTGTGTTTTGAAATTTTTCCAAAAGTGAATATCTAATGATGAGATGACGAATGAAAGGGTGAATGATATGAGTGTTTGAAATTTTAGGGATTTTGGATTAATGCTAGACTTAGGTTTTGATTTTGATTTTCTTTGATTTGGATGATGAACTTGTAAACCCTAACATGTTGGATGTGAGCTTAGGATGAGCTTGTTTGAATAGGTGCTAATTTAAGTAGAGGTATGAGAAAGGATGCATTCTCACATTCCTAACTAAACAAGGTGATTTTGATTTTCTTTAACAATGTATCCAAGTCTAGATAATGATGTTTCCAAAGCTCTTAAAGTTGTTTGTGAGATGGGATGATAAATTTTTGGGATGGATGGCATGTTTGATTTGATCTGAAGTGAACCTAAGAGGAATTTGTTTATAGGACCAAGGTAGTGAAGAACATGCTTTTCCCTAATAGAATTTCAAACCTAAAGTCCAATGTTTTCATGGAAAACCATGTGACCAAAAGATGACAAGAAAATGTGTGGGGTTCAATTGGAGTTAATCTTGATTAATGAATTGCTTTTACCACATCCACTTCTTGCTTTTTTTTTTCAAACTAAATATCTATGTCTTGACACCTTTTCATTCCATAAAGTCCATTATGTGAAAATCAAGGATTCAAGGGCATAGTTTCCTAGGTTGACTTTAGTGAGAGAAAATTATGATTAAACCCAAATAATTAGATGCCTCTAAGGATAAAATCCCTAGGGAAAGCATGAGAACTTGAATTCATCAAAGGTATTTTCTTCCCCTAAAGGGTTTGAAATTTGATGATCATGTTGAATTTTTGTTTTTCAAATGTTTTGAGATCCAAAAAAGGTGTTTTTGATTCCAATAATATGCACAATTCTAGGATAAAGAGACAATATTTTTCGGGTTCCCACTTGGATGAATCCAACTACACTTACTCTTAGCAGATGATCAAATGCTTGACCACATAGGCTCCCCCTTATAATGCACTAATTTCTTGGGTCAGCCAAGCATCAGTACCCATGAAACTCCCATGGCATACTACTCATCTCTACTAAAATATGTAAGAATATGGGATGGCTTTAGAATGGCCATTCTTGCACCAATAAATAGATAAGATTTTTTCCTTTCTAAACAAGGGGTTCTAATGCAAGAATTTTGTTTGTGGGGGACCATCTATGTGGCAAGAGATCATTGTTTCCCTTCTTGTTAGAATGATCCTCGTGATAATCAAAATTTCCTCGAGTACCCACACTTATATAATGACTGGAAGTCGTTTGGATTTAGCATTTTACTGGTTGGGTCGTTCCTTGGGGTGATTACTCTTTACCATGAGGCAGGCCCTCTATGGATAAACAAAAGTGAGCAAGAAAATCTTTAGTTCGATCAATCTTTGTTGAGAAACAAAGAGAGAACACTCACGACGTACTTGACTCACACTCGCAAACTTCATTCAATTTTAAACCCAAATCCAAATGTGGAGGAAACCTTTTAGGCAATCAATGTCACTAGGATGCTTTTGGTTCTCAAGATTGTCGTGAAGTGTGAGAAGTGAATATGCATTCGAATGACATGAATTGAAAAAAAAAATTACAAAACAATGAAATCATAAGTTTGTTTTAATCCCCAAAACAATGGTGAGTTTTTTTTAAGCACCAAAATCCAAGTGTGAAGTTGTTTGTTCAGTTTTAGACCAAATCAAAATCTAGTATGTTTCTAAGGTTCAATTTTAATCCAACTTGAGAAAGATAAAATAAATGATTAATTTTACTTAGGGAACATTGTGTCTAATGTCTCCAAGAGAGGACCAATCAAAGGATAGAAAATTCATAACTTAGGGGATACAATGTGTCACATCAGGCCACTAAGAGGAATGCAATATGCTAAGATAAGTCACTTTCATGAAGGAAATTACATGCGATGTCATCCACAAAGTGATAAAATGCATCATATGAAGTGATAAGGCTACACTAGGAACTAAAGAAAGGAAAATCCAAAAAGAAATAGTGTTAGTGTATGCCCCCACTTTAAAGGAATTGTTACACACCATTTTGTGAGGACTTGCTTTAAAGTAGAGAAAGGCAAGAATGCAGAAAGGACATGAGAGCCTACTTAGAAAGCCCTATGTCAAGTGAGATGTTTCTAGGCATGGTTGCATCATGGAAAGGATAGTATGTCACATGTGAGTTAACCTTAATACATTTCATCCACATCTCAAGCTTTCTCTTGTATGGTCATGATATTTTAACGTTTAGTCAGAAGATGTAACAACAAGTGACATATGAGGACAAGGATAGCAAACCCTTTCGCCCACTTAGTGCAAGGAAAAGGTGAGCCAAAAGGAGTAAGGTATGCATTAGGGAGAGGAATTAGGTGCCCCCACAGAAGGGAGAGCACCAAGTTCCATGAGGGGTTTGAAGTTTATTGGTTGAAGGAAATGGAGAGGAGGGAGGTAACCCTAAATATTTCTTGGAAGAGTATGATATGTCAACTTGTGTCATGTGTATATTGCATCCATGTGTAGGATAGAGGTGGTAGCTAATACCATAACAATCTTCCAAGTTAGATGAAGGGGTTGTGTGCTTCAAGGAAGGATTGGTTGCTTTATAAGAACAAAAATCATTTTTAGTGTTATGTGTTGTTCCTTCATGATGCATGGGAGTTATATAGCCCCCATCACCACCATGGGGTAATGTTGTTGATGTAGAACCAAGTTGAGTATAGAAGACATAGGGTGGTTTTGGTGTAAGTCATGAGGTTTCACACTCTCCTCTAAATGGAGGCATAAGACCCTAATCATTATTAGAAATTTTATCTGAAAAATAATTGTTTGTGTATGACTATTTAGACCAAGAGGGTGAGAGTTTGGAGTTTGTAGTGAAAAGAGGTGTAGAATCTAATGATCCCCAATGATCACAAAATATTTTTGTTGTAGGTGAAGGGGTAGCATCAACTTGGATAAGTTTTGATCTAGGAGTGGAAGGATTAGGGGAGTTGGAAATGTTGTGATGAGTGGATTCATAGCTTAGGTCATCTACGTTCATTGTGTATACCTTCTTGTTATATTCAAATTTAATTGTACGGTGAAGGGTAAATGGGACTCCTTTCATTGCATGAATCCATGGTCTCCCTAGGAGAATATTGTATGGAAGGGGTTCTTGCATGATATGGATAGGAGTAGGAAACACTACAAGTCTGACTGTGATAGGTAATGTGATCATCCCTAGTGGTTGTCTATTAACATTGTCAAAGCCACAAATATGAACATCATTGAGATGAATGATATTTTTGTCCATGCCAAGGTTGTTGAGGAGGTCCATGCTAGAAACATTCATTTCAGCTCCATTATCGATGAGAGTGTGCCTAACTAGAGTTTCATTAATCACCTTTATTAGCAAGGGATCATTTTTTTTTTGAACCTCAATTGAGGGAAATTCGTGTTTAGAGAACATGATGTCAGATTTGGTCACTTCCATGGGACAAGAGGGGGGTTTGATAATGTTCGATTTTATGTAAGATTCGATCTCCTCTTGTATTTGAAGCATTTTGTGAAATAGGAATCTCACTGTAGGTGAGAGTTGAATCCCATACAAATATATCAGCAAGAGTCTTTTAAGGTCCTCAACACGAGGGACTCTAAGTTGAGAAATGAGGAATGGTGTAGGAGTGGGATGTGATCCCCTAGATGTTTGATTCACTAAGTTACAACATAGTGGTTGCAAAACATTGTTATGATTAGATTGTATCATGGATTTCATGATATCTATTAGTTTCTTATGTGATTCACTAGTGGGAAGAGACTTAGGAGGCTCATTAGTCAAAAGAGATCCCACTTGTGTCATCATAACCTCAATAATCTTGTCTTTATATTCATGACTAGTTAAGGAAGGGGATTTTAATGTCACTTGATTATTTTCTCCTAGGGAAGGTTTAGTGTTTGAAGGATAGGTGTCAAGGTTCATACATTTTTCCACCATGATAATCTCCTTAGGAGGAGAGTTTTGAGGAGAACTAGAAATAGAATGTTCTTCAGATTCAAAGGCTGGTTCTTCTAAAATAAATTCACCACAAGGAGGGTAATGATCAATGGTGGAATTGTCTTGTTTAATAAGGGGTTACCTAGGAGAAGGGGGACAAGTATGATACTCATGAATTTCATCAATTGTATCTTCTATCGACAAAGTATCATCTTCAAACCGAGGAGAGATATTAGGAGCACAAATGTTATTGTCATGATTCCTTATGGTAGTGTTGTCTTGTTTTTTAAGAGAGGTAAGAGGAGAGAAACAACTAGGATTCTCAGAACTCTTAATAATTTGTTCTTCTAACACCAAAATCTCTACATTACCAAGATGAGAGAGACTAGGGGAAGAACTAATATGATTTTTTCAAATGTCCAAGGTTGTATTCTCTATCATGAAAACTCTCTCATAGGGAGGGGGTAGGGAAGGTTTATTAGCATATCTAGATTTGTATGACACTAGCATTGTTTGAACAAAAATGAAAAATACATGTAACCATCTCATGCACTATTTCAACAATATGAACAATGTGGATACAAATATACATAACACTTTTATCCAATGTATGCTAAGTTTGAAGAATGTAAACAATGCATAAGAAGGAATAAAAAGTACTTGTAGAAAACTTATGCATATTTTTATGAATTTAAACATTGTATAACCAAAATTAAAAAATACTTTTATCAATGTTAAGCACATTTTCAAGAATGTAACCATTTTGCAGATCTAATGATGAAGGTATATCAAAAATGACTACCCTAAAATGATGATTTTGAGTTAAAAGCATAAAAACTAGGTTCTCAGAACTTTCCAAACTTATAGTATATGGTACTAGGAGGTCTAGGAAGCATGAAAATAAGGTTTTTGATGCTGAAATAGGTAGTTAAAAATCTGAACTAGAACTAGGTCACCCAGAATGGCGAACTAGTTCCAATAGAGATTTTTAAAAAATTTACTAAGTTTTTTGAGTGGTTTGGATGTGTCTCAGGCTATATGATGCAATCCTAAGATGAAAATGAGGGATTTTAGAGATTTTCAATGAAATTATATATGCAAAAATGCAAGTTAACATGAATTTTTAACTATTGCACTTTTTACAAACCCTAGGATGCAAACAATGCAAAAGCCTAATGCAATGCAAGTTGTTTCCTAAGATGAAATGAAAAAGAAGAAATTTAAAAATTGTTGGATAGTCAGGTTCACCAAAATGAACCACCAAAAACATGATATGCTAAATGGGAAAGAGGATTGCCCTTACTAGGCCCCTAGGGTTTTAAACCTAGGAGCTCTTGATTAGGAAATGACTCTCTTTCCACTTTGGTGATATGCTCTTGGGTGAGTTCATTCAAAGGGGTACGGGTGATTGATGAAGGTTGTGTTGTGTGTGTGATAAGTGTGTCTAACTGTTGGAAATGAAATGAAACTAACTAACTATGAAATGTAAAGTAATGTAAATATAAACTACATGTAATGTAAAGTCAATCACCTAAATACATATAATCTATAACAAAAATTGAAATAACACAAGGGTGTGAACCTGGGTATGGAATGTTGCAGATGAGACACCTCGAAGTGATCTGGAAATGATCTCAAATTAGCAGAGGGACACTCATGCCAAGTCGGGCGACCTATTCCTCCTGTCAGGAAAATCTATCGGAGTGGGTTTTTGTCAAATGGGTACCCAGGAATGTAAAAATCCTATGAAAACAAGTTCAGAGGGACTAGGTCACCATTATGGGTGACCTAGTCCTCTTCTAGGTTTTTAATGTTTTGAAACTGGATATTTGAGCATTCAGTCTGCACTCCAGATCCCAACAAGTGTCTGGCTCATATTCTACAAAAAATGGGTTGAGAGAGGTCTCCAATTTTGAAATAGGGCTTTGTTGACTTGAATGGCTTTGATGAGTTGAGAGCACCTTCTTGGAACCTTTCTACTTGACAAACCTGCATACAAAAACTTGCAAATGACATGCAGAGAGGAGACAAGGGTTAGAGTTAGAGATTAGGGGTTTGCATTAGTCAAACCCATTTGATGATAATCAAATCCAAATGAAATAATATGAAAGGAATGGATGATTGAATGATAAAACAATGTAAACACTTACCAAATCCTTTGTTTACAATGTCCAGAACATGCATGAACTAGCTCCAATGGAGGTTGCTTGATCTACCTTGTGCTTGATTAATTGCCTCAGAAGCTTGAGTACAAGAGTGCTTGTTAATATTCAGTGAAGGTGAAAAAAAATGGTCTTAGGAGAGGTCAAAATGAGGATGAAAACCCTTATTTGTACATGAAAAAACCTAATTTCCCTAAAAATAACGCATGATAGGCCGACCTTAGGGTTTTGGGGGAAAGTTCCCACAATATTTATGTTTTAATTTTCAAATTTATGCCTAAAGGGACTAGGTCACCCAATGTGGTGACCTAGTCCACTTGGAAAATTTCAAGTGGTGGTCAGGAATAAAATGTTGATTAATGATGTATTAGGCTTAACTCTCGAAACACACTTAAGTCGGGACTAAAAGTACACAAAAGGGACAAATTAAAATAGGAAAAGGGTTAATTAATGGATGATAAGCTTAGGAAGATGTGAAAATTCCTTACAACAACACCTTGGCACAAGGCTTGGAAAGGGGTAAAAGGGGGATTTTTTAGGTGAATTATGTTGAAAGGGTCTTAGAAAAGTGAGGAAATGTGTTAAAAAAATTCACAACACCTTAGTAAAACATCGTTAGGTTATTGTTGAATTACAAGATTTCAGGACTGACTCAAGACAAAACAAGTCAAAATCCAAGGGAAAAGGCCAAAATGAGTGAAAGAGTGCCAAATAATACACTTTTTGGTGGCACATAAACCATTTGGAATGGTACTTTACATTCATATGCCATACCAATTTAAATCCTGATAAAATATTGTTGGCCATCATATTATGTATGCCCGCACCTCCTTTCATCTTTTCCACACAAAGGTTTTCTATTGAGACTAAATGAATTTTCTTAGAGTTGTCCATATTTCCCTTCCATAGGAAACCTCTTATCAAATTTTCTATTCCATTTAAAAAAATTTTTGGAGCCTTTAATACTACCATATAATAATTTGGTATTGAAGATAACACTGATTTTACCATCATGATCGTACCTGCCAGTGACAACCACCTTCCTTTCCATGAGGATGTTCTAAGTTTGATACACTGAATTATCTTATCCCAAAGGCTTACTCTATTCATACCTAAGAAGAGGGAAAGATGAAGATATTTGCATGGAAGCTATATTGCTTTGAAGCCCAACAGTTTTATTATTTTCCTCTTCATCACTAATGTAGTATTCAAAACATAGATTTTAGATTTTTTTGCATTGATTTTTTTCCCTGAAACTTTTGTATATTTCTGCAATAAGCCTTGAATTTTTTTTGCTTCATCAAAGGTTACTTTTCGAAACAATAATGTGTCATCTACAAACAAAGAGTGTGTGAGTGACATATTGGTAGTAGGAAGAAATGATCATTTGCATAAATCTTTAGAATGAACCCTTTTAATAGCTCTACTTAGCACTTCAGCTAAGACAATAAATAAGAAGGGGGACAAAGGGTCTCCTGGATGCACACCCGAAGAGAATTTGAAAAACCTGATGGTGACCCATTAATAATAACCGAAAAAATTGCACTAGAGGATCAAGATAATATACTCTAAGAGAGGGGGACCAACCATGTCAAGGCTCAGGGTCATGGAGAGCCGAGAGAAGAGCGCTGCCCTAACTTACCTCACTCTAAAGGGGTATTTTGAAATAGGGGACAAGAATGATGAGGAGTATAAGGTCCTTCAACCACTCTATAGACTCGAGGTCTAATTTGGGGCTAGGAGAACCCGTTCTTGGGTTCAACACTATATCTCAAGTAGCTCTTTGCTTGAGGATGAAAGCATGGTTCTAGGATGATAACACAATGTGTTGGCATCTCTCAAGTGTGCTGGATTTCGTATGACCAGAGGACCAAAAACACAATACGAACCATCAAAAAAGATAGCTAACGACCTAGCTAATGACTTCTAAAGGATCAAAAAAAAATTATAAACTAGGAAAGATACAAATGGATATGATAAAGTAAATAGATGAGGGCTAGACTAATAAAGATAATCTCACCAATAAACTAGTTTTCTAACTAGCTTCAAAAGCACGCCCACCTGCACATAGGAAAGAGGGGAAATGTGTTGGGGCTATATAGGGATCTACCTAAGTCAAACCCCCATTTTGGTGTTTCCACCTCCATGGATAACTAGATAGAAAAAAGAGGGAAATATATGATAAAGAAGTAAAGAAAGAAAGTACATGAATGACACTTCAAAATAGTAAATAGCTACTCAACAAAGTCATAAAGGAGAGGAGCGAAAGGTTACCACCTCCACCAAGAGCTCACTAGATAATGGAGGAGAAAGAAGGCTTGATCAATCACCACAACCTTTATTGTGATGAAGGGAGGTGTTGCAATTTAACCTCGGGCCCACACTGCAATGGGATGCTTCACACTTGCTTTACAAAGTTGATGGAGTGTTGTTGCTACAATTGAGTGTCAAAGTGTTGCTTGAGAGGGAAGAGAATGCTGAAAAATTCTTGAGAATTATGAAAGATATCAAGAAATGCTAAGAAGATGGATTAAATGGGAAAGATAGGCATTTCAAAACCAAAATAGGATGAAAAGATCCATTTTCGGGTCAGCTAGTCAACACTGAGGTGTTACACTTCATGCTCAATGGAGAAGGTAACATCCCCATAGACACCAAAGGTAGGAATATGTCAAGGACAAAAAAACACTGCGTAGATGTCCATGCATTGCACTCATGTCCCCCAAAAATATTCCTCCATTGACACAAAAAATAGGCACCAACTAGAAGGAAGGAAGCTTGCTGATGTAGAATTTCACCTTTAGATTCTGTTTTCTAAATTGAGCATGTGTAAAAGCGGAACTCATTTAAGGGGTGAAAATTCACTCCTATATATTTTACCCACACTTTAGCGAGCACGAATACTGATGAGTGTTTTAGTAAAGTAGATCAAGGAGCAAGTAGGGTTATAAATGTATACCTAAATGATTGAGGAAGTAGACCGCGATTTGGTAAGATCATAAATGCAAGTATAAATGAAGGACTCCATAGCCACACAACTATGAAGTTGCATAAAGTACACCAAAGGTCCTTACACTAATGATGGATAAATCCTATGGGATGAAAGCATCTTATAGGCCCACAAGCTTGCAAGAAGGTATCCCTCAAGATATCTCAAATGGAGGAAACCCAAAAATTAAGTGTCTCATAGGTCCATAGACCTGCAAAGAGGAACTCCCCAAGATCTCTCATATGAAGAAAGCACCATAAAGTATGCGCCTTATAGGCCCACAAACTTGCAAGAAGGTATCCTTCAAGATCTCTCACATGAAGGAAACTGAAATAGTAAGTGACTTATAGGCCTACAAATCTCCAAGAAGATGTCCTTCAATATCTCTTGCATGAAGGAAGCATAGATGAAAGCACCTTATAGGCCTGCAAACCTATAACGAGGTTTTCCCCAAGATCTCTCGCATGGAGGAAACCTAAAGGAAAGAGTTCCTTATAGATCCGTAGACTTGCAAGGAAGCATCCCCCAAGATTTCTCACATTGGGAAACCCAAAGGAAAGGGAATCCAAAAAGTCAAATTTGGAAAGCAGATTTATAGGTTAACCTACAAAGGAACATGTGTACCTGTAGATAAAGCATGTCAAGAACAAAGCAACCATGAAGGTAGTCAAGAAGACAGTCATGTAGACCATTGATATATTATGAAACTTTCAAGGGGGCTCCCTTAGGAGCCTAACGTAAAGATAGGGTCCACTCAAGGTACAAGTGTAGAGAAGGGGGATTAACTACTCATGATTTCTCTTCACTTAGAAAGCCTCACAAGGTGAACTTCCCTAAACTACCTCAAAGGAAAGCAATGAGAGTTCTAGAACCAAAAAGAGTAGGTAACATATATTCTCTAGACAAACTGACAAGCTCTCAACCAAAGGATGGTATGGTAGAATACAGATGACAGAGTGGCACGCTGGCATGCCCAAGGTGCATTAGCATCTCATACAGACTAGAAAGTAGGTTTATCTCACAAAACAACTAAGTGACTACTAGTAATCTGATTACTGAGAACTTATAGAATGTGATAAAGTAATAAAATGTGATAGAATTGAAATGAAGTAAAGGAGATGATAGAGTAAGAGAAGAAAGGAAAGGAAATGCTTACAACCATGTGATTGATGAAGCCTCCAGCTTGTGAATGTCTTCAATACCTATACAAAAGAGAGAGAGAGAGAGAGAGAGAGAGAGAGAGAGAGAGAGAGAGAGAGAGAAAGTGTTGGGGCTCTATAGGGGTTTTCCTCAGTCAAACCCCCATTTTGGTGTTCCCACCTCCACAAATAGGTAGATAGATAGAGAGAAGTATGATAAAGCAAGAAATGAAGTAAAGCACATAAAGGACTATAAAATAGTGTTATGCTACTCAACCAAGTAATAGAGGAGAGGAGTGAAATCTTACCACCTCTTCCAAAAGCGCTCAAGGATAGTGGGGGAGAAAATGAGATGAACTCAAGCCTTTACTTCCATGGTGTTTCATTCCACACTTTATCTACTGAAGTGATGGAGTGTTGATGTTGTTGCTTGTGAAGTGTAAAGTGTTGTGATGAGGTGGTGAGGAAGCTACTTAGAGCTTGTGAAGAAATTGTGGAATGCTAAGTAGACTACTCAGAGTCTATGACAGATCCAAAGATGAAAATGCAAGGAATGAATAATGAATATGAAGAAGGAATAAGAAGAAATGACCATATTCAGGTCGGTCGGCTGAAGAGGGAATTACAAGTCGACTCCCAATGGGAATCGTAATGCCTCCTTAGCCTCTAGATGCAAGAATCTATCAGGGACATTAGCACACCGTGTAGGAATCCTACTAAGAAATACCTCTACTGATTCTCAAAATAGGTGCCAAGTGGAATGAAGACAATGGGCTTATGTGTAATCTCACCTTTAGATTTGGTTTTCTAAAGTGAAAGGGGGTAAAAGGAAATTTGCATTAGGGGTACAAATTCATGTTTATACATTTTCCCCCACTTTAGAGAACATGAATACTGATGAGTGCTTCGGTAAAGTAGAATAAGTAAGAAGTAGTAGAGTAAGAAATGTATACTTGAACCATTGAGGAAGTAGAATGTGATTTGGTGAACCTGAAAGTGTAGGACAAGAAAAAAACTTCATAACTCCACAAAACTATGAAGCTAAAGAAAGAAAGCACCTTACAAACCTATAGACCTACAAGGAAGGTATCCTCCAAGAAAGCACCTTGCAGACCCACAAACCTACAAGGAAGCTATCCTTCAAGAACTCTCACATGAAGGAAACCAAGAAAGTGCCTTACAAACCCACAGACCTGTAAGGAAGGTATACTCCAAGAACTCACATGAAGGAAACCAAGAAAGCACCTTACAAGCCCATAGACCTACAAGGAAGGTATCCTCCAAGAACTCTCACATGAAGGAGATGGAGCAAAGGGGACTCCACAGAGTCAAAGCTAATGACATGTTTAGCCATAGATAGAATATGTCATGAAGTGGCTGCATAGGTCAGTGAACAAATAGTCACACAGACCATCAATAACTTGTAAGAATTTTAAAGGGGTCACTCGGGAACCCTTCAAAAGCAAGGAGGCTCCACTCAAGGGATGCATTGTTTGAAAAGTAAAGTCTAGTCAAGTTTCCCCTAGGCTAGACATAAAGATGTGAATTAGGTCTAGTTGGGCTACCCTCAAGCTAGACACAAAGATGTGAAGTAAGTCTAGTTGGGCTGCCCATAGACTAGACATGAAGATAGGCAACCGGTCTAGTCATTCTACTCCCAAGCTAGATGCCATATAATTCATTCAAGAGAATATCTCTCAAAGGGGTCCCTTGGGAACCATTCAAATGGAAGAAGGTATGCTCAAGGGATCCTACATTTGAAAGACATAGAGAGAGAGGGGGTGTCCTTAAGAAGGATGCAAATCTTCAAACAAATTTATCACTACCCCTAATATACAAGGGAGGAGAACCATGCAAGGTACTTTAAGCATGAAAGATAGAGGTAGTCCTCGGTATCACTAGTCATGTGAAGGAATGACAGGTGCATCAATAGGCACTTGAATCATGAAATTGTTGTAGTTTATCTTTCAAGGCCTTACATTCACTAGTGGAATGGCCAGGCACTCGATGGTATGCACAAAAATAATATTTTTCATGATCATGCTTATGACATTTCTTGCATGTAGGAGAAGGAAGAGTAATTAAGTGACAATTTAGAAGGCGCAAAAAATACGCTCTTTCTCAAACAAAGGATGAGGAGAAAGAAGCAACCCTTTCTCTTGTGGAGAAAAGTTTGACTTCTCACAAGGAGAAGATATGAAGATAGAAGACAAAGGAGGATGGACCAATCTACGAGAATGAGGTTGAGTAGACATAATGTCAATGTTCAACTATGGTTTCTACTTAGATTGTTCATTCAAGAAACCAAGCTCCAGATTATGCATGCAAGGTGAGAATTCTATAGGGACGTGAATGCCTTGTTCATTATGCCCACAACCTTTTACACTCATAGCCATACTTAGAGATGAGCTTAAATTTGAGGCCATAACATGTTTGCAAATCATGAGAAGAGGGAGGATCCTCATAGAGAGAATTATTACAGCAAGGAGGAACATACTCTTCTATGGGATCATCATTATCCTTCTTGATAGGACTATCAAGATTATCCTCCTTAGCAGAAGGATAATCATCTTCTTTAGAAGGAGGATCAACACTAAGAACATTACATTTCACATTCACATTATCCAATGATGCAAAATACTTATCATCTTTGATAGTGGGTGTGAATGATGTTATCAAAGGGTCTAAGTGGATCAGGTCAACTTTATATTCCCGAATGAAGGAATCTGTAAATTCTAAAGGACCCCAATCATCACTAAGACATGCACTCCTTTAAGAAGAGGTAGAAGGAATAGACTTAAGGTCTCCTACTTCAGAAGGTTCTTCCTTAGGGACATCTATCTCAAGGGAATCCTTTGTAGTAGGTACTGCTAGAGTAAACATCAACACATTGGAAGATACTGAAGAAATAAGAGTAGGCACACCGAAGCTTGATTGACAACTGCCATCTCACATAAGTGAATAGCATTAGGGTCAATCGTAATTGTGACTACTTTATTATTACAAATGAACTTAATAGATTTATGCAAGGTAGACAAGATTGCATCCAAAGCATGACTCCACGGTCTATCAAGAAGAAGGTTATAAGGTAACTTCTCTAACATAACATAGACAAGGGTAGGTACTGTAATGGTTCCCAACCTCAAAGGAGAGACTATTGTGCCTAAGGGTTGTCAACAAACATTATCAAACCCATGAATGTCAATAAAAGAAGCACTAATAGAAGATGGGTAAATATTAATCTTAGGCAATAGATCAATGCTACATAAAATGAGCATTGAACCAACATCAATGAGAGTACGTCTAATTCCAATCTTAAATTAATATTAACTCTAATCATTAGAGGGTCTGCTTGCTTCTTTACTTCTGGAGGCGAGAGTTCTTGAGGATAGACCGTAATATTCAGAAAATCCACACAAATATAAGCTATCAACATGTCAGTATCCTCTAGCCTAGTGGAAGAAGGCAAGAGGATGTTTTGCAAGGCTCCCTGAAGCATACCTTGATAAATTGGAGTAGAATGAAGCAATTCCCATTCTGAGATCTTAGCCGAAGTAACTTGAGGTTTCTCGACAAGATCGTAATCACTAGGTTCTTTAGTCGTAGGTTCAGGTTCTTGAGGAAGTCTTAGTTGTTTATTCAGTCTTGTATCATAGGTATGAGCTACCTCTCTATAAGAGGGAGACTCAAAAAGATCATTGGAATCACTCTCAAATGGAACACCGTCAATAAAACAAACCCTTTAGGAGAAGGACTAGCTGGAGTCACGTAAATGATAGGTCTCTTAGGCCTTTGAGGGGAATCATAGATTACATTATAGAATCATCACAAATAGTAGAATAATTATTTGAAGACATATTCTCAACATCAATCCAAACAAGATCAAATGTGGAATGAGATTCATCATGCACTAATACATCATCTGTAGAGGAGTGTGCATTAGAATAGACAAGAAATTCATCATCCACAACTACAACATCCCTAGAAGAGAGTGCATTGGAATGAGTAGGAGATTCATCATTCAAAAATGCATCATCTCTAGAAGAGAGTGCATTGGAATGAATAAAAGGTAGAGTAATGTTAAGAAAGGTATCAATGATTTTATCTTGTTGCAACAAGATATCCTTTGAAGCAGGAAGACTCTCATGAGAAGGATCAAAGACACCAATTGACATGGGTAAAGCCAAGTCACCATCACATGCATCAAATGGAATATCATCAATATTTTGAACAAAATTACATATAGAACTAATAAAAGAAGAGATTAAATTCATTATGATTTTTTTGATACTTTCTATGCTCTAGTAATTTTCATTTTCTGAGGTCTTCGGAGTAGAATTTGGGTTCAAAACTTGCATCAATCCCTAAAAGTTGGCAGTCAAAGGCACTTGTATTTTAGGGATTGAACTAGTTCTCTAGAAGGCCTTTCCAATAGTGAAAACAATTCTGAATTTTGAGCATCGAGTTGAACGTTATGACCTCCCCAAGTAGGGGTAAATAAATTCCTAGTTTTTTGAAGAATACTGTTCTTCATGTTTGGTTCACAAAAATGTAGAGAAGGGGGATTCACTACTCATGATTTCTCTTCACTCAAAGAGCCTCATGGGGTGAACTTGCTTAAACTACCTCAAAGGAAAATGATGAGAGTTCTAGAATGAGAAAGAGTAGGTCATAGAGATTCTTTGGACAAACCGACAAGCTCTCGGCCAAAGAATGATAGCATAGAATATAGACAATAGTGTGGCATGATGGCATCCCTGAGGAGTGATGACATATCGTACAAAATAGAAAGTAGGTTTATCTCAGAGAACAACTAAGTGACTACTAGCAATATGATTACTAAGAACTTCTAGAATGTGATAAAGTAATAGAATGCAATAGAGCTGAAATGAAGTAAAGGAGATGATAGAGTAAGAGGAGAAAGGAAAGGAAATACTTACAACCACGCAATTGATGAAGCCTCCGACTTTTGAATGTCTTCAATACCTATACACAAGAGAGGAGAGATAAAGTTTTGGGGCTGTGTAGGGGTTTGCCTCAGTCAAACCCCCCTTTTGGTGTTCCCACCTCCATGGACAACTAGATATATAGAGAGAAGTATGATAAAGCAAGAAATGAAGTAAAGCATAAAAAATCACTACAAAATAGTGTTATGCTACTCAACCAAGTAATAGAGGAGAGGAGTGAAATCTTACCATCTCCACCCAAAGCACTCAAGGCTAGTGGGGGAGAAAATGAGAGGAACTCAATCCTCTACTGCTATGGTGTTTCATTCCACACTTTCTCTACCGAAGCAATGGACTGTTGATGTTGCTTCTTGTGAAATGTAAATTATTGTTAAGAGATGGTGAAGAAGTTTTGTGGAGCTTGTGAAGAGATTGTGGAATTGTAAGGAGACTACTCAGAGTTTGTGAGGGATCCAAAGATGAAAATGGAAGGAATGAATAGTCAATATGAAGAAACAACCATATTTGGGTTGGTCGGCTGAAGAGGGCTTTACAAGTCGACTCCTAATGGGAATTGTAATGCCTTTCTAGTCTCCAGACGTGGGAATCCATCAAGGACATTAATGCGTTGTGTAGACGTTTGCTTTCCACTAGGGCTTCCTAGTCTAAAACGCCTCTACCGACGCTCAAAATAGGTGCCAAGTGGAACAAAGACAACATGCTTATGTGGAATTTCACCTTCGGATTTGGTTTTCTAAATTGAGAGGGGGTGAAAGGGAAATTTAATTAGGGGTTACAATTAACATTCATACAACGAGCTATTTGAAAGTGCAAGAACGATGTTCCTTCTCGAATCAATTCATCATGAAGGAATCCTTTTGAAAGCTGTTCACTTCATTAAGGAATTTGAAAGGAAGAAAGTGCCTCCTCACAAGGGGGAGGTGAAATTTGCTTCCACCTCAGAGAAAAGTTCTCAAGTTCTTTCTTTATGAACCCAGGATGAAGGAAACACACTCCCTTAGGGTCCCAATCGAGAATGCAATCTTTCAAAAAGGTTTGTGAAGATTCTCAAGAAAAGATTCATTGGAAACAAATGCATTTTCTGAAAAATAAAACTATTATAGAAAGGCATTTTTATGCATGAGAGGTACAACTCAAGAAAATAATAAAGAAGGAAAAAAGAGTGAATAAGAGACATAGAGGTGATCTGATATTTCAGGGTCAAAGCTGCTTAGAAATATATGTATATAAATATAATAGTAGTATATAAATGAACTATCATCAACCCCCTACTATATTAGATCATGTGAGGAATGCACGAGAAGAAAAGTAAAAATAAGAAATAGTGTCAACATGGAAGGGGAGCCTAAATACCCCCAATGCTTTGTATCATTCCCAATCTATCAAAAAGTAAATAAAAAACATGCAAGAATGATGATACAAATAGAAGAATGTTTACGACACAAAAATCACACCTATATCCAAGAACCAACAAGGGTGACAAGGGTCATCCACGAAAACATAGCATGATCATGGGGGAACACATAACAACACACACACATCTATTCTAAAGATAAAGAAGGGGCCTCCCCCTAACATTGATTGACCAAGACACCACCTGCTTCCAACTCTAGGTCATCCTAGGGGGAAGGAGGACAAGCCTCTAGTTGTGGAATGTTAAGGGGAGGAGCTTTTGACCCTCCCACAGTAAGGGCTAGGGAAGAAGCCTTTGCAAGGAATTCTTTGCTAATCTCTTATGGAGCTAGGGTCAATGACCATGAAAATTGCTAACAAGGAAAAAACTTCATCCAAAGAGTTAAACATGTACCTTCCTAGAGTGTCATGTCATAACTCAACATATGGAGAGGGTTGTGCCTGAGATTCACTACTTGGCTCGTTGAGTGATTCAAAATAAGTGATGAACTAAAGGGAAGCTAGGACTGGTTCCATTACTAGGATGGAACAACTCAGTGTAGGACCACCCTTTGGAGAAGGTAGGCTCCTCTTAAACCCTTTGTTGTTGGAAGGACAAACCTCTACATTTAGTTCTTTCATGGGGTGTGAAATCCCAAAAAATGAGGGGAGAGGTGCAGAAGAAGACGAGGAAGAGAAAACCACAATAGATACCATCGAAGTGTTTGGCATATCTATGGGTTTCAGAAAAGGAGAGATGTTTTGAAGGGACATCAGTAAGGGTGGCTCAACTAAAGGAGCGATGAACACTTGCACCATTTTAGAGTAAGCTACACTTACCATAAGATCCAAGAGTAATATGGAGTTTGATTGAATAGAGGCAGAGGGGAGGAGAGAGAATGATGTAGCAAGAGGCCCTAAAATAGGGGTGGTCATCTCCTCATCCTTTCTTTGTAAGACGTTTTCCTCAGCCATGAGAGCCTTTTTCTAGAACTTGCACTCATACACAAGGCAGTTTATATGACTCTTTAAGCTAGAGGCCAAAAGCTGCAAAGGGATAGAAGGCTCCTATTCAGCCATAGGAGTGTACACTATAATTATTTCTAGCAAAGGAATAGAATCCCAGATGGGAGTAGCAGGAGCGATTAAGAAATGGTAGGGGCAATCAACTCTGATGCCTCAAAAGTGGGCCTCTTCCTATTTAATATTTTGGGAGCAGAAGCATGGTGGGAGGTAATGATGGTTGAGACATAGAAGATTCCCCATGGGGACCTTTCTTCCTACTATAATGAATGGGCCTAAGATCTGTGGGTAGAACAGGAAGCTTGAATGCAACACACTTAAGCTTTCGCCAAGTAGGCACCATAGGATTCTCTCACAAGTGCAAAGCAAAATATGATGATGCCACCGTAGGCTGAGAAATAGCATCAGGTTGAACAACAAAAGAGGAAGGGGGATCTTCAGACCACTTCTCTTCTTCCCTTCCACGAGCCTTGTGCCTTGATGGAATCACTGCTAGCTTTTCAACAAGGCTTATGTGAAAAAACATAAGGCGATGGAGGGTACCTCACTTTTGATGTCAAGCACCCTTTCTTGTACTTCTTATATGTCTAGTACAATACGTCCTTCCTAGATAGAAGGGGACCAATAGTAAGAGGCTAAAAGTGATCCAAAGAGTAGATATCATGCGTAACTAGTGGTTTATAACTAGTGTCATGAATCACATGCACCAACACCCCATGAATGAATTTCAGATATTTGTGCACAACCAAGGGAACTATGTTCATATGTACTAATGAGGGGATACCCATATTCACTTTGAAGAGTTTATACCTTGGGATTATATCAAACAACAGGTTCACAAAATTAGTTCCAAGATGGACCGATAACACAATACTACCCAGGGGAGCTATGAAAAGCTCATTGTTCTTACAGATGGTGCTCAAAGTTGTATTATAGAAATCATTGTCTAGGAAGTTAATAAAAATAATCTCCTTAGCTATGATATTCACCTGAGATGTCAGATCAACAAGAACACTTGCTACAATGTTCCCATTGATCTATGTATGGGTATAAAGAGGAGATGGTTTTGTATTGAATCCCATCAACAAATCCTGCAAGGTGAAGGTTATACTCAGACCACCACTCATAGGCTACTTAGAGGGGCTAGGTTGATGTAGAAAAAATGCCATCATATGCACTAAACGATACTCTAACAAAGCCCCCCTAGAGGTTGTAAAACAAAACAGTGACCCACTTAAGGTTTCATTGTGCAACACTTGCTAAATATACTAAGGGTCATATGTTGGGTTGCAAAGAAAATGCCTCACAACACTGACACCTACAACACTCCTAGAATATGGGGAAATGAAATTTTAGTATCACAAAATAAACCAAAATTGTTCATGTCGAGTTCACCAAAAAATGTAAGAGAGTGGGACAAACCACATCAAGGCTTAGGATCATGAAGAGCTGATAGTGGAGGGTTTCCCTAACTTACCTCATCCTAAAGGGGTTTTTTGAAATAGTGGTTGAGAATGATGAGGACTATAGGGTCCTTCAACGACTTTGCAAACCCAAGGTCTAATTTGGGGCTACGCAAGCCAATTTTTGGGTTCACCACTATATCTTAGGTAGCTCTCTACCTGAGGATGAAAGTGTGGTTCTAGGATGACAACACGACACGTTGGCATGTGTTAGGTGGACTAGAATCCATACGATGAAAGGACAAAAAATAGAGTACAAACCATCAAAAAACTAGCTCACAACCTAGCTAATGAATTCTAAAGGAAAAAAAATGAATTAGAAAGTAGGAAAGATATGAATGGATATGATAAAGAAAATAGATGAGAGCTAGAGTTGTGAAGATAATCTCACCAAGATGCTAGTTCTCTAGCTAGCTCTAAAAGCATGTCCACTTGCACACATGAAAGAGGGGAAATGTGTTGGGGCTGTATATTGGTCTACCTCAATCAGACCCCCATTTGGTTGTTTTCACCTCCATGAACAACCAAATAGCAACAAGAGGGAAATATATGATAGAGAAGTAAATAAATAAAGTACACAAATAACACTACAAAATAGTAAATAGCTATTTAAATAAATCATAAAGGACAGGAGTGAAACGTTATCACCTCCACCAAGAGCTCACTAGCCAATGGAGGAGAAAAAAGGCTTCAACAATCATGACAACCTTGGCTATGATGAAGGGAGGTGTTTACAAACCTCAAGTCCATGCTACAATGGCTTGCTTCACACTTTCTTTACAAAGTTGAAAAAGTGTTGTTGTAATGGAGTGTCAATGTGCTACTTGAGAGTGAAGAGAATGTTGTAAAATGTTTGAGAATTACCCAAGAGATCAAAACTACTAGGAAGATGGATTGAATGAGAAAGATAGGCATTTCAAGACCAAAATTGGAGGGAAAGTCATTTTCGGGTCAGTTGGTCAACACAGCAGTGTTACGCTTGATTCCCAATGGAGAATGTAACATTCCTACGGAAACCAAAGGTAGGAAAACAAGCACCAAATGGAAGGATAGAAGCTTGCTGATGTGGATTTTTTCCTTCAGATTTGGTTTTCTGAGGTGAGGATGTGTAAAAGGGGAATTTGCATAAGGAGTGCAAATTCTCTCCTATACATATCCATTTACACCATTTATTTGAAAATCCTAACATTTTTAAGATTTGAGTTAGGAAAGTTCCATTGAGTCTATGGGTATGTGTAGGATCATGATGGGCCAAAAAGTGGCGATATATAAGTGATATGATGGCCCATGTGGCTGATGACTTTTTTTTTTACCCAAAATTGATGAAACAAAAAGGGTTTTTAAAGGATATTCTCAGCTTTCCACCAATATCAATTATCCTTTACTTTGAATTTAATAAATAATTATTATTCATTTTCTATTTGAATTATGACTAAAGTCTTGATTGATAGGCTAATTGAGAAACATCTATATATTTCAAATGGTATCATATTTTTTGAATCCAAAAAATGTGTCACATTCTATGCTTCATATACTATAGGATTAAAAAATAAAAGAATGAATTCCATGAAGGTTTGACCAAGTTAAGGTGGTCAGACATATGAGTTTTAATATTTTTTAAAAGTTGTAATAAAAAATTCATAATTAAATATTTACTTGGAAATAAATTACAAAAAAATATACATCACATTGGGACATGATTCCTCTACTTATATCTAAAATCTTATTAAAAAATATTATCATTTTATTGTGGTTAGGGTGGTCAAACAAAAACCTACTTCTTATTTTTTCCTTGAAATTTAAGTACTACTATATTGAAATTTCAAATTTTCACCACATAGATTTTGAATTTTTATTAAATAAACCTAGTAGTTTAGAAAGTACATTCAATTTTCTACAAATTCTATTCTTACATATTTTTTAAATAATATAGATACCTTGTTCAAATTTTTACACCAAGTTTTGTAACTCTGATTTTTTGAATTTTCATTGCCACTTAAGGGCTTGTTTTTTCCATGATGATCCTGCACATACCCCTATCATAAGCTTGAACATCATATCCATTTTAACAATTATTGATGGAATATTATATTTTTGTATTGAATGCAAGACTTCATGGGAAACCAATGCACCCGCTAATGTCTCTCTCCCTAGAATGAAAACCCCTTGCTCCTTTGAAATGATTTGTGGAATATATTGGCAAAGTCTAAGGTAGATTGATTCCGTAAAAATTTTAGACAAAATTTTACATAATGAAATATGTCTAAAATCTATAAAATTTTTTGGTTGCTCAATCTTTGGAATTAAGGAAATTTTAGTACCATTAAATAACGTCAAAATAGTCCTCATTTTCCTTGACTCTTCCATTGCATTATGCAAATCGTGAGAAATAAAATACTAGCCTTTTTGGAAGAAGATTGTCATGAAGCCATTCGGACCTGGAGCCTTCTCCAAGGGTAATGAGAAAACCATAGACTTCACTTTTTCTAGGGTAAAAGGACTCATCAACTAGGGTATAGCCTCAAGTAAATCTTTACTATCTATTATACTCTATAATTGAGGCATAGGTGCAGACAATAAATTTTAAGAAAACACATAACCTCATTCTGAATATCTTCTTCACTTGTGAGGGATGATCCTATCAGATCATCCTAGATAGGAAAGATATAAATTTTTCCCTACTTGATGTGTGTTGAAACATGGAAAAATTTGGTGTTGTATAGGAGTGAATTTGAACCCCTTATGCTTATTCCCCTTTTATGCACCCTCACCATAGAAAATCAAATTTGAAGGTGAAATTCCACATCACCCAACTGCCTTCCATCCACTTAGAATCTATCTTTTGTGTCAGTGAGAGAATATTTATCGGGGATTCATGCATGATGCACAAACATCTACATGGTGCACTACCATCCCTGACAAATTCCTAACTCTGAAGTTGGAAGAGGCGTTACACACCCAATTGGGATCAAATTGTAACATCCCTCCTAGACCAACTAACCCCAAAAATGGTAGATTCTTCCCATCCCACCTTAAAAAAAAATCCATTCTCATCTCATTGTCATCTATAAGAGACAGATTCATGTTCTCTTAGCATTTTTCTACTTCACTTCGCTAATCAAGCAACATTCCAACACTCCATTACAGTAGCGTTTGAATCTTCATCAACTCCACATTGCAAGTGTCAAGCAAGCCATAAAAGTGCATGATTGGAGTCTTGTGAGACCTTCCTCCATCACAATTTTGGCTATGGTTATTTTTCAAATTCCATAACTCCTCCATTCACTACTAATCTTAGGGGTGGGGCTGGTAACATTTCACTCCTCTCATTTGTTATTTGATTGAGTAGCAAAACATTGTTTTGTAGTGCTTATTAATTTCTTTCCTTTATCACATATTCTACTTTGTTGATTTATGGTTGTCCGTGGAGGTAAACACAAAAATGGGAGTCTAATTGAGATATTTCCCTATACATCCCCAACAATTTTCCCCTCTTTCTTGTGTGTAGGTGAACACATGTTTGGAACAAGCTGGTGAATTGGTGATTCTATGAGATCATATTCATCCCCCTAGCTTTCAGTTAGTTTTTAGGCAGTTTGTACTATGTTTACTAATTTATAACCATACGAGCACCAGCACACTTGAGAGATGACAATATGTCATGCTGTCATCCCAAAAATATGATGCTTTCCTTAGACATAGAGCTATCTAAGACACAATAACAACTAGAAAAACTAGTTCGTGCAACCCAAACCTAAGTTCAGGGTTTGTAGAGTGATAGAATTATGCTATAGTGCTCATCATTCTTGATCCTTATCCCAATGAATCTTTTAGAGTGAGGTAAGTTAGGGTAGCCTTCCACTCTTAGCTTTGTGTGACCTAGAGCCTTGATGTGGTTGGTCCCCCTCTTTTACATTTTTTGTGAACCTTACATGAACAATGTTTATCTATTTATTTGTGTTAAGATTTTTCCCCTTGTACCTTGTGATTGTTGTAACTCTAAGTATTGTGGAGGTTTATGAGCATCATAACCCATTCCATGAATTTCGGGTACGTTGTTAGGAGAAGTGTATGACACCTTCCAATGGAGAAGATGAAGGTCACCTCTAGCTTCACCCTAATTTTCCCAATGGTTTAACTAATGTGTTTACTTTTGGCTTTCCTACAAAATTATCCAAAGAGATTGGTTTTATAGAAGAAACCATTGATGTATCTACTGTTACAACATCACCTATTCCCTCATCTATAGATGAGGATGATGTTGTGTATGTTCCCACCAAAAGACTCATGACATTAGATAACAAATTGCTAGACCTTGTGAATCACTTCTAGAAGATATGAAGCATGGTGAGAGCCATTGGGCTTGCAAGGGAGGTGAGACAACTACTAGGGAGAGATCAAACAAGTATAGAATTTATATCTATCCTTGTTCATCTAACTAAATCTTATGTCCCTTCGTATAGGCCTAGATTAGGTACGACCCGAGGAGAAGTGCTTCATACCTATGAAAGACTATTAGGTGTTTTGATGCCCACTACATCTATGTGCATGACTGAATATGGGCCCATGATCACTATCTCTTTTGCTCCTTAGGAGTCTCTTACTCTCAAGGTGAAAAAAACACCCCTTGGATTTAATTTCACTCCTCGTACTACCCCTGGCTATGGAGGTTCAAGTGGAATGAGTGACGGTGACTTTGGTAGTGGAGTTGGAACTGATGGGGATGGCTTTGGAGAAAATCATGGAGGTGTTTTTAGTAGTGGAGGTGGCTCCAATGGAGGTCACATTGGTGGTCTTAGTGGTGGTGTCAGAGGCTATTTCAAAGGTTGTGCTTGTGGTGGTAGTTTGGGAGGTTCCACTAGTCCTTTATCTTCTAATGACCTTATTTTCAATACCTTGCTTCAAAACATTGGTCACCTATAGAACCAATTGGAGAGTCTCTCCCAAGCCTCTGCCCAACCTATATTTCAGCCCTTCTTTTGACATACCTCATTTTCAGTGACAATCCTAAACACTCCCTTCCTACAAGGAATGGACATTCCGAAATTTAAAAAATATGGCAACAAAGGGAACCTGCAAGCACATGTGTCCGTCATTGATGCTATGTGTACATAATTCTTCCATCATGATATGCTAATGGAAAAATTATTCCCTCGAT
The DNA here is from genome assembly GCA_007115665.2 of Sequoiadendron giganteum. Taxonomy (NCBI): domain Eukaryota; kingdom Viridiplantae; phylum Streptophyta; class Pinopsida; order Cupressales; family Cupressaceae; genus Sequoiadendron; species Sequoiadendron giganteum. The sequence continues at coordinate 486,894,301 of CM021100.1, read as the reverse complement.
CTCTTAAGGATACAAAACTCAAATGGTACTATTCCTTACCTGATAATTCTATCTTCTCATTTGCTCAACTTGTGAATCAATTTGTTTGATAGTTCCAAGCCAACATCGGACCAAAGATGAAATTTTTGTATCTTGTTTGATGCAAGCAAGGGGATGATGAAAATATTACTTATTTTATTATGTGGTATCAAGTGCTCTTTTCATAAATCTTGTTCTTGCTACCTGATTTTCACATGTAGAAGGCATTCATAGGGAACCTGCTAAGAACTTGGTAGGAAAAGTTCACTCTTATGAAGTATCCTTCTTTCATGCATTTGTGTGTGACATTATGAGAATATTAGTAGATGGTAGTTTAGTTTCGGGGACCTTCCTTGCACTCTCATATGGAAGGTAGATCTATTGTATCGATCTTAGGAAAAGGAAAGCCTATTGCAAATGTAGTAGCCATGATGAATGATAACAACCTTAGGTGTAATAGAAGGTTCATAAAGCTAGCATAATCTTATTCTTCCATCTTGTAGAAGTTGTTAAAGGATAAGATCATGACCTTGGAGAGCTCAAAGCCTCTTAAGGAGCTTTACCCAAATTGGTATGATGTAAATACCTTATGTAAGTACCATCGAGTCAACGTACATGATACCAAACATTGTATGTGCCTACATCACAAGATACAGGACCACATCAAGGATGGTACTATTCATCTTGATGGTAGTAAAAAATTGCAAACAAGTTGGTGGCAAAAGAAAATAGTGAGTTGCAAATATATATAAAACCATTATTGTCACATTCTACCAACTTAATTATTGATCCCTTTCATTCTACCAACTCGACCCAAGCCATATGTTAATATGGTCATGATTAGTCCTACCACACAGCCTAGAACTAGTTTACCGGACATGACATTCACCTTATAGGGTATGCCCTTGAACAACAAGCCCTCTCCTCCCTACATTTCTGCTTGCCTCAATGGAAACATTATGATAGGGGTCTTAGTTGAGCTCACGAGTTGAGTGAATTCCATTAGAAAAGAAACACTATTATTGAATTCATTACAAAGAGAGGATTACAAAAAAATGAAGTCTACCATCTACATCCATGATGATATTTGTCTCAAACCATATGGTTTGATAACCCTGTTCATCCCAATTAGACCTAGAGTTGTAGACATGGTCATCAATGTTAGTCCAGAGTCGGATTTGTTCAAGTTGAAGCTAGGCATACCTTGGCTAGCTTCCATGAATGGAATCACCTTCACCGTTCACAAGTATTTAAAATTATCCTATGAAGGTGTTATGCATGTGGTGCATTACACTGGATACCAATCATTGGTGTCCCATGGGGGCTACTCATTGGATATTTTTGGCCCACCCTAGTTGGTCCACTCCCCCAAGAATGGACCTACTTTACAAGAACTATGTGAAGTATAAGATCAAGGGAAAGGGAAAACTGAATTTGACCCTTCAAGTAATGTAGAAACAAGCTTCCTCCTCTTCTTGAAAGCTAAAGGAGAAGCTTTCTCATCCTCTAGGTTCTTCTTTCGCTCTTCTTTCTGAAGAAGAGTTTTGGATGAATACTCCTAGCTTTTACCTAAGGAGTCTGATGGTACTAGCTTGGAAAAAACCCAACATACAAATATCTGATCTTCCTACTACACCTCATAGACCTTGTCCCTATCTATATGTTATAAAAAATGGTCCTCAAGAGGAATCCCCCATGTCTTAGCCTCTATGGCCTCCCATCGCTTTTGCTCTAGAATGAGTAAACATGAAGAGGCCCACTGCTAAGGCACTAGAGTTGACTCACCTCGCCATTTCTCAATCTACTTCTCCTACTCCCATTCAGGAGCCTATCCCTCCACTATAAAAATTTGTAGTGGACACCCCTATGGTTCAGTAGGAGCCTTCCATTCCTTCACAAATCCTAGCCTCTAGCTCGAAGAGTTATAGAAATCACCTTGTGCATGAGAACAAACATCAACGAAAGGCTCTGGTAGCTGAGCCATCTACTTTACAGAAGAAGGAATAGGAAACAACCACTCCTATATCAAGGTCTCCTACTGTGTCCTCCTCTCTCCTCCCCTCTTCTTATTCTTAATCAAATTTTCTCGCTTTTTGCTCCCACTATGAGTGTGAACACACATGACCCTAAAAAGGTGTAGGTTTCTATTGCCCCCTTGGCTGAGCCATCCTTTTTGATATCCCTTCTAGGCATCCCACAATTTCCTAAATTTTTGGACATGCCAAATACCTCGGTGGTCTCTGCTGTAGTTTTCTCCTCCTCATCTTTTACGCCTCTTGCCTTGCTTGAGGGGAGTTCACATCCCCCAATGAAGTAGAAGGTGGAGGTTGGCCCTTCTAGTAGTGGAGGGCATAAGAGGATCCCACCTTGTCCAAAAGGTGGTCTTGCACTACCTTGTTCTATCCTAGTGATGTAGACAACTATAGCATCCCTTGAGTTTGTCACCGCTCTCAAGTCACTAGATGAGCCAAATGGTGAATCTCAGGAACTGTCCTCTCCATTTGTTGAGATACAAGATGAAACTCCTATTAAGTGTTTGTTAAACTCTTTGGATGAAGTTCTGACCTTGTCAATGATGTTCACAAAATCATTGACCATATCTCCACAGGAGCCAAGTGGAGAAGACCTTGCAGGGGCTACTTCCTTATCCCTTGTTGCAGAAGGGCTAAGAGCTCCTCCCCTTAATATTTCATCATTGTAGGATCATCCACCTTCCCCTTATAGTGATCTAGATTGGGAGGTGCATGAGCTCTTGGTTGATATATGTTAGGGAAGGCCTCTTGTTTATCTCTAGATTAAAAATATACGTGTAATGTGTTCCCCAGTACATGTGCTATGTGTCCCTAGATGTCCCTTGTTGGTGCTTGGATACATGAGCGATTTTTTGTTATGAAACTTCTTCTATTTGTATCATCATTCTTCCATGTGTGTATTTGATTTTCAGCAAATTGGGGAAAATGCAAAGTGTTGGGGCTATTTAGTTTTCCCTTTCATGTTGACCCAATTTTTTATTTTTACATTGTTTTCCATGCATTCTTCCTGATCTGGTGGGGATTGATGATATTTTTCCTTACACTGTGGTTACCTATTATTTATAAATGCATGACAAGATCTGACCCCAAGAAACCAGATCCCCCTATGTCCTCTATTTGTAATTACTTCTCCTTTTTTCTTTGCTTATCTTTCTCTCTTATTTTCTTGAGTTGTCCCTCTTGTGTCTGATAATGCCACTTTCACGATATTTTGATTTTCAGAAATTATATTTGTTTCCAATTAATCTTTTCTCAAAAACCTTTGCAAACTTTTTCAAGAAAATTGCATTCTTGACTTGGACCCCTAACAAAATGTGTTTCCTTCATCATGGGTTTTCAAAGAAGGAACTTGAAAACTTTCCTCTGAGGTGGGAGCAGCCTTGACCTTCCCCTCACAAGGAGGAATTTTATTCCTTTCAAATTCCTTTATGAGTGAAAATCTTTCGAAAGGATTCCTTGATGATGAATTGATCTCTTTTTCACTTTGAAATAGTGCATCCATTAAGTGGACCCATCTTCATGTTGGGTTCCCAAGGGAGCCCTGTGAAAACCTTCCAATTTTTTGATGGTCTACGTGACTATTTGCTTAATTTATTGTGTGGTTTCTTTGTGTTTCTTGACAATTTTTATCTTTGGATTAATATGTCTCTTTGTAGGTGCACTCGTGACACTAATTTTTGACTCCACGAAGCCTTCTTTCATTGATTTTCATCCATGTGAGAGATCTTGGGGGATGCCTTCTTGTGGTTCTAGGGGCCTGTAAGGAACTTGCTTCATCAGGTTCCCTCCATGTGAGATACCTAGGGGGATGCCTCCTTATAGGTTTGTGTGCCTATAAGGTGCTTGCTTCTTCATGTTTCCTCCATGTTGCAGATCTTGGGGGATGCCTCCTTGTAGGTCTATAGGCCTATAACGCACTTTCTTCATTGGGTTTCCTCCATGTGAGAGATCTTGGAGGATGCCTCCTTGTAGGTCTGTGGCTTGTAAGGAACTTTCTTCATGAGGCATCCTTCATGTGAGAGATGTTGGGGATTGCCTTCTTATAGGTCTATGGGCCTATGAGAATCTTTCATCGTACAAGACTTATCCATCATTGGTCTAAGGCATTTTGGTGTGTAGCTTTATAGTTCTATAGGGCTATGGATTCCTTTGATCAAAATTCATCAGAAAGAGTACTTGTGCAGTCCTTTGCCTATCTTGCACTTTCGATCTCACCAAATCATGGTTTGCTTCATCATCAGTTCATGTATAAATTTCTAAACCTTCTATCTCTTTGATCTACTTTATCGAAGCACTCATTAGTATTAATGATCACTAAAGTGAGGGAAACATATATAGGAGTGAATTTGCACCGCTTATGAAAATTCCCCTTTCACACACGGGTATGTGTAGGATCATGATGGACCAAAAAGTGGCGATATGTAAGTGATATGATGGTCCATGTGGCTAGCGACCCTTTTTTTTCCCAAACTTGATGAAATGAAAAGGGTTTTTCAAGGAGATTCTCAGCTTTCCACCAATATAAATTATTCTTTAATTTCAATTTAATAAATATTTATTATTCTTTTTCTATTTGAATTACGACTAAAGTCATTATTGATAGGCTAATTAAAAAACATCTATAGCTTTCAAACGGTATCACATTTTTTGGATCTAAAATATACGTCACATTCTATGCTTCACATACTATAGGATAAAAAAAAAAAGAATTGAATTTCATGAAATTTTGACCAAGTTAAGGTGGTTAGACACATGTGTTTTTATATTTTTTTTAAGTTGTAATAAAAAATTCATAATTAATTATTTACTTGGAAACAAATTACAAAAAAATATGCATCACATTGGGACATGAGTCCTCTACTTATATCTAAAATATTATAAAAAAATATTATCATTTTATTGTGGTTAGGGTGGTTAGACAGACACCTCCTTCTTATTTTTCCACGAAATTTAAGTACTATTGCATTGAAATTTCAAATTTTCACCAAATAGATTTTTCTATTTTTTAAATAAACCTAGTACTTTAGAAACTGCATTCAATTTTCTACATATTCTATTCTTAGATATTTTTTAATTAATAGAGATAACTTATAATATTTTTTACATCAAGTTGCCTAACTTTAATTTTTCTAAATTTTATTGCCACTTAGGGGCTTGTTTTTTCCATGATGATCCTGCACATACCTGCACCCTCACCTTGGAAAATCAAATCTTAAGGTGAAAGTCCACATCAAACAACTTCCTTCCATATACTTGGCATCTTTCCTTTGAGTCAATGAGATAATATTTGTTGGGGAAGCACACGATGCATAGACATCCATGTCATGCACTCCTATCCATGAAAAATTCTTGCATATAGATTTGGCAGAGGCATTACACACTCAATTGGGGTCGAATTGTAACATCCCTCTTTGACCAACCAACCCTGGAAATGGTAGATTCTTCCCATCCCACCTTAAATATCCATTCTCATGTCATTTCAATCTCTAAGAAATAGATTCATGTTTTCTTAGCATTTTTCTACTTCACTTCACTACTCAAGCAACATTCCAATACTCCATTACAATAGAATTTTAAGGTTCATCAACTCCACATTGCAAGTGTGAATAAAGCCATAGAAGCATGGGTTTGGAGTCTTGTGAGACCTTCCTTCATCACAATTGCGTTTGTGGTGATTATGCCAAGTCCATAACTCCCCCATTGGCTAGTGAGCTTTTGGGTGGAGGTGGTAATGTTTCACTCATCTCCTTTGTGATTTGATTGAGTATCATAAAACTATTTTGTAGTGCTTATTAATTTATTTCCTTTATTGCATGCTCTATTTTTTCCCTTTCTAGTTGTTTGTAGAGGTGCAAACACCAAAAGGAGGGTTAGACTTAGATAGGCCCCTATACAACCTTAAAAAATTTCCTGTCTTTCTTGTGTGTAGGTGAATTTGCATTTGGAGCTAGCTAGCAAGTTGGTGCTTTTGTCAGACCATCTTCGTCGCCCTAGCTTTAATTTATTTTATTTATCATCTTCATCTCTATTTCTTGTACTTTCTCATTCTAATTTTACCATTGAAAACAACATGTTAGGTTGTCAATTAATTTTTAGGTAGTTTGTACAATATTTACTATTTTCCAACTGTACAAAAGACAACATGTCTAAGAGATTTCAATGTGTCATGTTGTTGTCCTAGAACTGCATTGTCATCCTCAAATAGAGAGTCGTCTAATGCATAGTACCGACTCTAAAAACTAGCTTGCCTAGCCCAAACCTAAGTTCAGGGTCTACATAGTGATAGATGTATGCTATAGTGCTCATCATTATTGATCCTTATCCTAAGGAATCTTTTAGAGTAATGTTAGGGTATCCCTCGGTTGTCGGCTCTCCGTGACTTGGAGCCTTTGCTTGGTTGGTCCCTCTCTTTTATAGGTTTTTTTATTACCTTCCTTTAGCCATAACTCTCTTGATTTTTGGTGCCCATAAACCTCCTCCCTCGGTAGAAGTCCTTCCCATTCTAAGTGCAACAATTATTTTTTCAAAAATCTCTTCATTAATTCAATTTGATATGGTATACTCACTTACCTCTGATAATATTTTAAAAATCTATCCCTTTCTTTAAAAATATTCTTGAATACATGAGCATTCCAGCTGATTATATATTGTTTTACATAAATTCACTTCTTCCAAAAGTAAAACTGCTTAGAGCCTTTTAGAAAAGGAGCATTTTTCCAATACAATTGAAGAAGGTTGAGAATATTTGGATGGATAAACTAAATTTTCTCAAACTTAAATGATGATTTAAACCTTGATTTATCTAATTTCCCTAATATGGTCAAAGAGATTGGAAAATGATCTAAACCAACCAATTGTAAGATCTGAGATGACAAAGTATATTCTTCTAAAACCCAATTTGGAGAGGCTAAGAACCTATCAAGGTGTTCGACAATTCGCAAGAACTATTTTCTTCTATTTTTCCATGTGAATTTATGTGAAGACGGATGGATATCAATGAGTGCATTATTAAATATGAAGGCTCTAAAATCCTCCATAACCCTTATAGGAGGTGTGATCCCACCCTTCTTCTCTTGCAAAGAAACTATGTCATTAAAGTCACCTACTAAAATAACTTTATCTTCCCCAATTTCATCTAATGTGTGGTTTAGAGTATCCCAAAGATGTTTCTTTGTATTCGTTTGAGTTGGACCATACACATTTAGGAGCCAGAATTATAAATCAAAATGGGTTACTTTAAGCAATTTCCAATTTGGCTCAATCTTAGAAACATCTACTACCATTGTGTGAGCATTCCATATCATGAGAAAACCCTTTGAAGCACCTACAAGAGGTGAGGGTAGAATTCCATTTTGGCCACTTTTTTATTACTATTTTGAACACTTCTAAATTTTTTGATTCTTGAATAACTACCAAATCTGCCCCACAAGTATCAATCTGGCACTTGATCCAGGCCCTTTTGTTAGGGGCATTGATGCCCCTAATGTTCCATGAAGCTATTTTCATTGCGACCTAGGAGAGAAACACAACCTCCTTGGTCTTAACTCCTTTCATGAAGCAAGGTAAAAAATGTTGTTTTCCAAAGTGGATTGTATCTCAAAAACTATCTCTTCATGCAATTTTGTTGCTCTAAACTTTCACCTCCTTTTCTAGATATTTTTTCAAAACAGTTTTTAGGGTGGCTGTTTGATATATTGAAAGAGTCTTGGAATATTCATAATCTCCTAACTCTTCATTCCCAATTTCTTCAATTAGCTTGTTACTTTCCTTTCTGATTATTTTGTTTGCCAACTCATCAAGGTTTCCTTGTTCAGACATACTCTAGAAATCAAGGAGTTCTAAATCCATAGAATCCTCCGAGACTTTAACAAATGGATGAATATCTAACAATGGTAAGATTGGCTGTGATACCCATTACGTATGAAGTGGCTGAATATCACATTGAATATTTCCAAATCCTATCACCAAAGACTTTATGATATCCTCCACGTGTTGCATACTAATATTTGGCATGTGAGGAGAATAAAAGTGGAGTAGACTAGTATTACCCACAAACTGTCGAGATAAGCTTCTAACCAAGGATTCTAGAACTTTGGTAATAAAATTTTTGTAGTTATGATTTATAGTATTTACCCTTCCTTGTACTTCAGTATCATTTGGAGCACATGTAGTCTAATGAATGGAGAGATTTCTCTAAAAGCATAAAATTGAATTTTGCATTTGAGTTGAAGGGGACAAGATTTTGGCATTATCCAAAATTGAATCATTTAATATCAAATTTAAATCTATAAATATTTTAGGGCTTAGAAATTTTGTGAAATATTTAACAAGATGGTTAATATAATGGCATAATAGACATACATTTTGAATAGTTTCTAGAGAAATCGTTTGAACCCAAATCCCATTTTTGGATTTAATATGAATCTTCTTAGGAAGATCCTTGGTTACATCTGTCAAAACACATATCCTTACTAGGTATTTTGGATTCTTGAAGAAGATCATATCATGCTTACGAAAAATCCCTATTTGGTTTGCTAGATTTCAACAAGCTCTTTTTCTGTATATTCTAGAGGTGGGGAATGAAGTTGTACCTAGAAAGGGACAAACTTTATCCTAGTAGATTTAGGGTTAAAATTTGGAGACCACGGTTGAATGAACAAACCAAATCCCTCAAACACCAATTATTTAACCCTATAAATCTCATCCCTACATGCTTTAGATGCAAAAAGTACTACAAAAAACCCCCTCCATGGTCTATATTAAAACTTCATTTTCCCTAGCCCATTCTTGATAAATCAAATACTTTAACATTTCAATACTACATAAAAAGTTCCAGAACTTACATATTAATGCCTTTGCACAAAGATCATTTATTTGTAGATTGAGAAGATCCTCAAGAAATGTGACATTTTCTACCCATGTGTGCTCATTTGACCCTTTCAGAGGTTGATTTACATCAATCCTTCCTATCATATTTTCTATCTCTCGATCCTTATTTGCATTTGTCCTCTTCCATTTGAATGTATCCTTAGTTGCCTTCTTCAGATAATAGGATTTGGGTAGTCAAACATTGTTTGGAAAATAAATAGTGTAGGAATACTATTCGGATATGTCATTGGGATTCCTTTCAAGTCAACCTTGAAATCCATGTCATCATGTGAGATTCACAAATGTGAAAGATAAGCTAATTTTGCTTGTTTTACATTTTCCTTGGTCATCGTGCTGAAAAATGACTAGGTCGATGATGAGTTGTGTGAAAATATCTTCCTCTAGCTAGATACTAACATTGTACAGCTTGAGCAAGACACTAGGAGCTCTCCTTTTTGACACCCTAAGCCCTTTGAGTATGTAGAGGTATCAATGCATTAAGATTTGAAAAGTTATCAAATTTGTTCACATGCACTTTCCCATAGTTGTTCATGTGTGCTTGCCCAAACCTATTCACACGTGCTTGCTTTGGTACCTCCCCAAATTTCCAACCGAAATCTATCATACCATTCAAAGGATACCCATGGTACCTACAAGAATGATGCAACTTCTATGGTGAAAATTTTAAAAAATTATAGTTATTGCTTGCAAGCACCATTCATGTATCTTCTCCCTTCAAGCTTAAGTGCATGGAAATTTTGATTAGTGAAAATCGTGTGCATTTAATGTTATATATTGCATCTATTTTCTACAAGTTAATTGTACTTTGTATATTTAGAAATTTAATATAATTGAATTGCTATTGTTTGCAGAGATATCCCAAAAAAGGGTGAAGCATATTAAATTTTTTTCTTGCCTCCCTATGAATTTTTTATTTATTTGTGTTGTATTTAAACTTGTATTTAACTGATAATTTTAATTACTCATTCTTTCCAATAAATCCTAACATAAATTTGTGTTATTTATTTAATTAAATGAATAGTTGTATAGTGAATAATTATTCAAAATATAAATCTCATTTTAAAATATCAAATAGTTCTTCCTTTAATCATGGCACTTCAGTATCTTTCAAGTTGAAAGCAAGTAAACAAAAATGAATTATTTCAAATCTACTAAGACATTTATAGGATATTTATTCCTTAAATAACAAACATGAAAATATTGACAAAGCTCAAAAGTGAACATACACAAGTATTTGTCTAATTGATAACAAAATATAAGCAAAGAAAAAGTAGGCTAGTCAAGTAAAGCTTTCTTGCACCCAATGCAGGACATCTACTGCTGCACAAGGATCTGATTTCTCAAAATATACAACCAACAATCAAAGTAATATGAAATTAAAATCTCGTAATAAATTTGCAAAATAAAAAATAATATGTAATAGAAAGTTGATAGAAGGAAGATGTTCTTAAATGAAAAGAACCTTTTTTTCACAATTTAGTAGAGGAAGAGAAGAAAGAGAAAATAAACTATAACAATGAGAAAAAAATGGATAGTCTATGTGTGTTCCTTTGTTTCCTTTTCATATGTTTAATTTTAGGACAAACGTCATTGTAATCTTGATATTTTATAGTTGATCACACCGATGAGTAGCCAATCTTCTTTGTGGTCTCCTTATTCAAGGGAAGGGTGATCAACCATTGATTAAATAAGATCATCATGCTCATTTAGAACACTTCCTATTTGAATTGAACATTATTTTTCTTTTTGAATAGGTATTATTTTTCATAGTCATGTAAACTAAAAATTTACATTTAGACCTCTTTTATGTAGCATTAGTAATACATATTTGGAAATATGTATAGATATATAGCAGTGACATTTACGCATAAAAAATAAATGTGGCTAAAAGTAAATTTTAAGATAAATAATTGTTTTCTTTTAAAATGAAAATGTGACTAAATTGAGATAAAAATAGGTGAATGACATGTAAGATATTATTACCACAATTATTCCATGATTGAACTTAATGGAGAGAGTGTGGATAAAAACATATCGAAAGGTACCAACACAACCCTAGATATTTTCATTGATAGAAAAAAGACCCTCTTATGTGGATTGTAGTGTGATAACATTGTACTCATCATCACTACCACTACAAATGGACATGTACTTACCCCAACTCAGCCCATCTTCTACCACAACAAATATTTCCTTGTATATGCATTCTACTACCATTTATCTATAACAAAAATACACAAACAATGGAATAATGGTATAATCATGTCTATCTTGATCCCTTCCCTTCTTTATGAATTTCTCAATCTAAAGGGTGGGTTGGGGATAGAAAAATTTTGTTTCAAAAAAATAAAGAGTTCTTTCCAAATAAGGAATTAGAGAGGAGTTTGGTGCCAATACCATGGGGGTATCTATTACTACCATTAGGGAGTTCAACCATCAGAAAGGAAGGATGGCTTCACAAATAACACCTTTCTATAATTTTTGGTAGGCCTTTCCAGGCATGCAAGAATAGTCATGCAACTCATTTCTATAATTGTTGTTGTTTCTTATCCTTCAAGGCCCTATATTCACTAGTGGAATGGCCAAGCACTTGATGGTATACACAAAATGAATGTTTTTATTTATCATGCTTATAATACTTCTTATGTGTAGGAGGGGGAACAATAATTATGTGGGCTTCCAGAAGCGTCAATTTTTTTTTTCTCAAATAAAGAGTGAGGAGTAGGAAGCAACCCTTTCTCTTGTGGAGAAAAGGCTAACTATTTCGAAGAAGAAGACATGAAGGAAATAGAAAATGAAGGAGGGGATAGAGACAAATGACGAGGCTTGTAACCTAAATTTTTTATAAAAGATCAAGGTCTTAGTTCCAAGAGGACCTTAGTTCCTTATTCTATGCACCCAAGATGATTTCCCTTTTACACGTGCTTAGGAAGAATACTAAATCCAAATCCATAATGTGATTGCAACTCCTCAGAAGGGGGAGGATCAATGTTAAGGACATTACAATTTTTATTCACATTATCTCACAATATAGAAGAAAAACCTAGCCCTAACTTATTCTTATGAGGTATAAAATCTATATGGACTTGAATACCTTGCTCATTACACCCACAACCCTTACATCCATAACCATATTTAGAAAGTAGTTTATATCTAGAGTCGTAATGTGTTTGTAAATATTGAGGAGGTGGATCAACATAGAGAGCATCACCCCACCACTAAGTATCATACTTATCCATGGGATCAAAATAATCCTTCTTGACATGACTACAACCATTAGCATCCTCAGTAGAAGCGTGATTATCTTCCTCAATAGGATTTCAATCATTTTCCTTATTAGGATCTTGATCACTTTTCTTGGCGAGAGGACAATCATGTTTCTTAGCAAAGGTGCATGAGACTATCAAAAGGTAAATGTGGATAGTGTCTACTTTGTATTATCCACCTTATAATTCATAAAATTTAAAGGACCCCTTATCATCACCACGCCATGCATTCAATTAAGAAGAATATGAAGATAGGGAAGACTTAAATCTGTGTACTTTCAACTGCTCCTCTTTAGGGACATTTATTTCAAGGGTAGTCTCTATGGAGGTCCCTACTGAAAAAAACATGTCAACATATCAAAGGTTGGTGATGGAATACAATTCTTAAGAGTGGAAGCAATTGAGGCTTGACTAAGGACTACCAACTCACAAAGGTGGATAACTTCGGGATTAGCCTTGATTGTGATTACTTGATTATAAGCTACAAATTTTATACAAAAATGTAAAGTAGAATTTATAGCTCTTATAGCATCAATCTAAGGTCTTCCCAAAAGTATATTGTAAGGTAAGGGGCTAATCATCACATAAAATAAAGTGGGTAGGGTAATGGGTCCTAGCCACAAAGGGAAGATTATCATGCTTAGTGCTTGATGACTAGCATTATCAAATCCATGAATATAAAAAGAAGAAGCAACTAAATAAGAAGAATAAATCTTAATATTAGGTGATAGATCGATACCACAAACATTAAGAGTTGAATAGGTATTAATTAGGGCACATCTAATACCGACATTATTGATATTGACTATGATCATTAGAGGATCTGATAGAACTTTCAAAATTTTACAAACTTTAGCTGGTTCCATGATAAAATTTGTCAAATTTTCACCCTTGTGATTGATGGTCATATGTTAGGGTTTAGGGGTTTGCTACCCTTGTGTTATATTTTTATGTTGACCCATTGTACCAGGTCACTACCCATCTTAGTCATGACTTATGGAATCATTCCCATTGTCTTTAGTGGCCCCATTTCTTAGACCTCTCGGTCGTTGGGTGCTTGTTTAATTTTAAATATTTCATGGTCGGCCTCAAATATTTCATGTTTTAAAGACTTATGTCTTTAGTCTTTAGTTATTTGAGGGGTTGTTTCCCACCACCTAGCCCATGGCCCCTTCCTTATAACAAACAATATACACATGCATAAATCCAAGTTGTCGAATTTAATGATCGAAATCCAAGCCCTTGTGAGCATGCCATGTAGTATTAAAAAATGAATTCTGGTTGGGATGCACAGTGTGTGTAATTTGACATGCATCCTTCAAATCAAGTGGGACCCATTTCCCACTATCGACTTGATCTCCCTTTGTAGAGGATCAATGAATCTACTATATCATTGGGTCTTAATTTGAGTCATAGAGTGCATACCACAAAAAAAATTAAATGGCATCACCTAACGCCTTGCATGGTCTACGCAATGGTGATGTGTGGAATTTGTTGGCAACATAAGGAGGTTGGATGGGGCCCATGGGTGCTACACATATTTTATGATAGGAGGAAGCATCATTGGCCAATGGGCTTGCCATATGAGAACACGAAATTTTCAAATATTTTTGACTCAATCTAAGTCATTGAATAAGCCAACGCACCTATGCATCAATGACTCATATTCAAAATACAAAATTAGCCATGTGATGGCTAATGAGGCTCTACAAATGATGAGCATTAATGATGCAAGCTCTTCAAAGGATATTGACCTGATGTCCATGTGGACGAAGGGCCACTTCCTAGAAATTATGATGAATTGTATATTGATTTCCATGTACCTAGGAATTAACAGTGGTGAAATAGATGCTAGCGACTTATCACTCAGTCACTCATGCCTCAATTGGAGCATTAATGATCATTTCATGAATTTTCTCAATAAATATGGATGACAACTTTTAATTTTCCACCATATCAGTTAAGACTCTTGAATTCTCTATGTTTTGGTAGTAGGTGGTTGTTGCTTCTACGAAGTTTTTGAGTTTGGGTGCAAAATGAGCAAGTTGTTTGCTTCTCCTTCTCCTATGTGTAGGTCTGCAAGGATGAATATATGAAGATCTCCTGAAGAGGTGCAAGTACATGAGTAGAGTACCTTTCTAGGTGCTCTTATCCTGAAGGAGGAATACATGAAGTCCATCCTAGGTGTTACTAGGTGCAGCTCTCGACTCAAAGGCCAAGTTGCAAATTTAGAGGTGGTGGCGCTTGGCATGTAGAGTAATTTTGTGAAGCATGGGAAGGGATCAAAGGCCAGGTTGAGGTACAATCATGGATCTCTTGGTTGACAGAATTCACCCATTGATATATCTAGTTATTCTTGTAATAGTGATTCAGAGACTGATTCTGACTATAGCTATTTCCTCACAACTTTGATTTAGATGGCTGGTGTTAATGAAGAAGTCCTCACAGTTTCTCCAATTACTATGATGGAAATGTGTAATGTTGTTGGTATTGATGTTGTGAAGTGTGATGAAGAAGAGGTGGTTGTTTTCCCTCCCACTAAGGGAAAAACAAGAAGTGGTCATATATACCTGAGCCATGGTACTGCTCCAGGTTTTAGGTGATGGTCTGGTTTTCAGGGTTTTTCATTTTGTTGTGATGTTGATGCTAGTTCTTTTTGGGTTTGATGTGAATGTGGAAAACAAGGCCTTTATGGCATCCTGCTATGGTTATGGTGATACCAACTGATTACGTGGGTTGTTACAATTTTGATTCCCATGTTCGGAAAATGATTACATCAAACCATATGGGAATTTTGAAATACATATATAAAATTCTATTTTGAAATGAAATTTTGGTGAAATGTAATTGTAATGAGTGTGGTTCTTGTCACTCTCTTGTGCTATAAAATATATCTCAAGGCTCATTGCAATGGTCATATTTTTGTGTCAAGAAGGTCTAGGCAGGGTATAGTGAACATAGAATGCAGAATTCCTAATGAATCTACCACTAATTATTTTGGGTAGGTTATATGTGTGAAATAGTCTTAAATGGTATTATGAAATTAATTATATCAAAAAAAATGTAAAAAATAAAATTATATTCTCTCCCGTGTGTTGTTATGGAAAAATATGAATGAAAGTATCAAGTGTTGTTTCATTTATCTTCAATGGTTCATTTAAATGTATGATTCTGTTTCTTTCTTTGACTCAATGAGTTAATCAAATGCTTGAGAAAGAATTATAAGTCTGAAATAATGTACTAAGGATATGATAAAAAGTGATTCTTTAAGTATTGTGAAGTTTATGATGTAATTCATTGTAAAAAACCGTTCACTCATATTAGGATACAATATTGTGTATGACTAAATATTTCATGCTTGAATCTTGCCCAATTTGATGAGGCACTAGCTCATCCATTCAGAATAATTATATTTTATTGGAATCAGAAAATACCTATCCATGGATTCAAGATTGGAACACTACTTAATTCACATTTTATCTATGTTGAGATGCAAATATCAAAAATACCAAATGTTCCTAGCAACTTTGAGGTCATTTTTCTAAGGTTGGCCTAGCCTCTGATAAATAATGTCTAATTGCACTCAATAGGGAAAAGCCTTTGTAAGGAAGTATTCTTGAGACATGGAATATCATATGAACACAATAAGGAATACTGAGTCCTTCATTTCATAGAGCCTAAAGAGTAAGGGTAAGGGCCTAAGAAGCTTTAACTATCAGTTGGCCATTAACTTTGATAATTCTTGAACATAGAGATAGGATACCTCTTAGGGAGTTTCAAGGTTCAATTGGGAAAAAAAATAACCAAAAAAATGTTGACTCTGCTAGGGGGAACATCTGAGAAATTAAAGAAGAAATAATCACAGGCACAAATTGTAGCACCAGAGAGTCAAGTGTTTGTTGAATCTGAACATTTGATTCAGATGTTGAAACTTTATGGTTGCACTAAGATTCAAAGAATTTGTGAGTGACTCTGATATTGGAGAAGAACTAGAATGAGATTCACTCTTAAATAGACATCATGCTTCTTGAAGTTTATTCCTCTATCAAGAGAGGTGGTGACTCTATCTAAAGAACTAGTTGAATTGTGAAGAAGGGTTTCAGATTTGTAAAATTTGTCGTCAAGAAGAAAGGTTAACAACTACTACAAAGTTTCCAGGTATTCTCATAAATCTTAAGAAAGCATTATTTTGTTTGAGAGAATTTTATGATAAATCCTTAAGGCTTGAGATGATATATGGGTCACTATTAGATGAAATTGCATTAAGACAGGGAATAATAGTAGTTATTTTCATACTTCTAGTGTATAATATCAGAGATGATTTGAGAAGTATGATTGTTTTTGAATTATTCCCTTGAGAAATATTTAAGGCATAATGGTTCCATCTATGTTCTAGAATCATAGTTGAGTTAGTAAATGATGCAATTGAAAACCATATATTAAGTTGATAATGATTGAATGTGGATATAAGAAATTTTTCCTATGAAATAGCAAGAGAAGTATGCAGGGTTGACATTTTTCACTAGGCCCTCCAAGAAATTTTGTTATTGAAAGGTATATGCCACTAGTTTTTAGTGGCATTAAATGTTTTTTGAATCTGATTCCTAAAACTATTAGGAAATATTTTCCCAAGTTCACAAGGAAAAATTATGGATTAGCTTCAAGGCATTTGCTTACATTTATGGATTTGATGGGAGATTATGAGGTAAGTCATGAAGATGTTGTCATGAAATTTTTTTTCAATCCCTGAAGGATGATGCTAGAGATTGGTTCTCATATTTATGAGCATGCTCTATAGTTTCATGGAACCAATTTAAGAATTCTTTTGCAGAACAATTTGGTGAAAGAATAAATCCAGGTATGGTAAGGAAAAGTTTTATGGAAATTTACAAAAATGAAGATGAATTGGTCCCTATTTATTATCTTAGATTTACAAAGGAAATAAGGGATATTCCAGAAAGCATAAGACCCATTGATGCAGAGTGCCTGAAATATTATATATTTAGGTGCTTTTGACAAAAATATGGGCTACCTATTGAGAGATAAAGAGCCTATGACACTATTCCAAGCATACTAGAATGCTATAGAAATTGAGAACAACCTCAAGTATTTAATTGTTGTTGAGGAAGCAAACATTGAAGAATATTTCCAATGAGATATAGCTCTTGCTATCCTAATTGATCAATTACCACAGTGTGTTGAATATTTTGGCACTTTTGGAAAAAATATGGGCTACCTATTGAGAGATAAAGAGCCTATGAAACTATTCCAAGCATAATAGAATGCTATGGAAATCGATAACAACCTAGAGTATTCAATATGAAGGGATGTCTAGCTACTAATGTTGGTCATTTTGATGTAGTTTGTGCAATTGTGGTTGAGGAAGAAACCATTGAAGAATCCTACCAAGAAGATATATCTCTTTTTGTCCTAACTGATCGATTACCACAGTGTGTTGATCTTAGTGAGCTCCAAGAGATGGACTCTCAAGTGTTAGGAATCACTGATTATTTTTCTCCTACTTAAAGATTATGTGATATAAGGAGAGGTCAAGGTGATTCATCCCATGAC
The DNA here is from genome assembly GCA_007115665.2 of Sequoiadendron giganteum. NCBI lineage: Eukaryota > Viridiplantae > Streptophyta > Pinopsida > Cupressales > Cupressaceae > Sequoiadendron > Sequoiadendron giganteum. The sequence continues at coordinate 486,876,525 of CM021100.1, read as the reverse complement.
CTATTCCATAGGTTTATGGATGTGTTGTTGCAAATAACATAGGGTGTGAGGCCTAAAGAGTCAATGTGTATTGAATTGTTTTGTGAAATATACCAGTCAAAAACAAGCATGCTTCCAAATGAATTAAAGCTTGAAAGTCTAGTGCAAGTGGTTGACTAAATGCAATTGGTAGAAGAAATTGTGAGTGACCATGTATAACATCAGATGCTATTAAGAAATAGTGAACTTAATCCTACTAAGAAGAGGAAACTAGTAATAAGAACTTGTGAAGGAGATTAATTATAATATAATGATTACAATTTGTTCACCAATAATTTGGGAGCAGGTCATTACCATAGTGAGGTTTGAATGATTGCACCGATGGGTCATTTGGTCAATGGCTATGATTCCAATGTTGATGATTATGAGTCTTTTTCAAGTGATCATAATATTGATACCACAAACTATGGCATTCAGTCTGAGGGGTCTGAATGTAGTCTCACTATTGATGGATTCTCATGTTTTGATTGGTGTGATGATACCGAGTCATTTCTTTCCTTTGTTGAATATGATTACCACCACCAATTGAAGGGAGACCCTCTTTCACAAGTTTGCAAGGATCTAAATGAGTATGATGATAGGATTAAGGGTTTATATCCTTATATGGGAGGAGAAAATGTTTCCTTGACCAAATTGAATATATTGGATAATCCCCTCTTTGATGGACCTTTGTCCATGATAGTTGTTAAAGAAGAATCCACTATTTGGTAAAAGGATAATCCACTTTTTCAAGAGTCTAGTGATACTTTGGATGCATGGTCAGAACATGGTTGTGAGTAGTGTACTAATAGGTTTGTTGATGATAATGCGTATGAAACCTTCACATTTGGTACTACTATGGAGAGGGAATTTAAGGACCCAAGGGGATGTCAAGGTATTTGAGTTTTTCTGCTAGGAATATACTTATCCTTATGAGCTTGACTTCCAAATACCTCAGTCACAAGAAGAAGAGTATTTTGAATTTAATAGTGATGAAGGGTATGAGGAGAATGGTGTCACTATTTAGTGTGTAAATATTGAAACTCATGGTAGGTGTTTGGAGGGTAATATATGTTCTGATGCACATGTAAGTTATGGAGTGGCATTTAGGCTCACAAAAGATGAATGAAAAAGTGACTCATGTGCATGGTAATTGAATTATGATGAATATGATCTCACCTAACATGAGTGTGTGGTCACATTTTTTTATGATACTCCTCACCTCTTGGGTATCATTATGATTTTTTTCCACTCATTAAGGATGGAATTTATGTGAAACAATGTGAGGATTTTCTTTCATCTATCCTTTTCACTTTTGACATTTTGGAAGATTGCTCACCTAGTTTGATGCACAATGTTTTTGAAGGTTTCAAATTTGATATGGAAAGTGAATGTGATCAGGTGGAATATGGATGTTTCCTTTTTCCATTTCAACTAGACAAGCCAAAGATTGATATGCAAGCAAGTTGTGAGGCTATTAGTATTTATCAAAGTAGTATAAACTATTGGGAATTGCCTAACCTTCGTATTCATCCAATGGAGGTATGTGAAAGGGGATCCTTTGATAAGGATAATATTTGGCTCCAAAGCTTAGAGGGTCTTGAAGGGCTAGAGTTAAAATTTGAGGCAAATGGAATTGGATGAAGTCTCTTCATAAGGGATTTTTTTATAGTATTGTAAGATTTGTAGATAGGTGTGGTTTGTTCTTTTCCTATTGTGTCTTCTTGTCTTGTCTAGACAAGTTCCTATTTTTTGGTCTTGTTGTGTTGGTTTGCTTCAACCTGAGATCTGGATTCTCACCATACCCACTAGAGGTACGCATCCCTAAGTTAGATCCACTAAGAGAGATTTCAAAATTTTACAAATTTTAGATCATTCCATGATAAAAAAAATTCAAATTGTCACCCTTGTGATTGATGGCCATATGTTAGGGTTTAGGGGTTTGTTACCCTTGTTTAAAATTTTCAAACATATTGAACCATTATGTTATATTTTCATGTTGGCCCACTGTACCAGGTCACCAATTGTCTTAGTTACAACATATAGCATCATGCCCATTGTCTTTACCGGCCCTATTTCTTAGACCTATCGGTCATGGAGTGCTTGTTTAATTTTAAATATTTCATGGTTAGCCATAAATATTTGGTGTTTTAAATAATTATGTCTTGTCTTTAGTTATTTGAGGGGTTGTTGCCCATCACCTAGCCCATGGCCCCTTCCTTATAACATAAATATGCACATGAAGAAATCCAAGCCCTTGTACACACACTGCACAGTATAAAAAAATGAATTTTGGTTGGGTTGTGCGGTGTGCACGATTGCAACATGCATCCTTTAAAACAAGTGGGTCCCATTTCCCAATATCGGATTGAACATACTTTGTAGAGGATCAATGACTTGATGTATCGTTGGGTCTTAATCCGGAGCACATATCACGTAGAATATTAAATGGCATCAACTAACACCTTGCATGGTCTGTGTGACGACGACACAGTGACTCTGTTGGCAGCATAAGGAAGCTAGATGGGGCCTATGAGTGGTACACATATTTTATAATGGGAGGTAGCATCATTGGATGATGGGCCTACCAAGCGACATCATTGAATTTTCAAATGTTTTTCACTCAATTTGAGTCATTCAATAAGACAACATACTGGTGCATCGTCGTCTCATATTCAAAATACAAAATTATCCATGTGATGGCTAATGAGGCTCTACAAATGGTGAGCATTAATGGTGCAAGCTCTTTAAAGGATATTAGCCTAATCTCCATGCGTGCAAAGGGCCATTTCCTAGAAATTATGATGAATTGTATGTCGATTTCCATGTACTTGGGAATTAACGGTGGTGAATCAAATGCTAGTGAATTATCACTCGCTCGCTTGTGCTTCAATTGGAGCATTGTTCATCATTTCATAAATATTCTTAATAAATATGGATGATAGATTTTCATTTTCCACCATAGCACTTAAGATTATAGAATTCTCTATGTTTTTGTAGTAGGTGGTTATTGCTCCTGCAAAGTATTTGATTTTGGGTGTGAAATGAGAAAGTCGACTGCTTCTCCTTCACCTATACATAGGTTTGCAAGGATGAATATACATATATCTCTTGAAGACGTACAATGAAATGAGAAAATTACCTTTCTAGGTGCTCTTATCCTAAAGGAGGAACACATGAAGTCTATCCTAGGTGTTACTAGGTGCAACTCTCAGCTCAAAGGCCAAGCTGTAAATTGAATGGAGGTGGTGCTTTGCAAGGAGAGGAAGTCTTTGAAGCATGAGAAGGGATCAAAGGATTGGTTGAGGTATAGTTGTGGTTCTCTGGATTGACATAATTCACCCATTGATGTCTCTGGTGATTCTGGTGAGAGTGATGTAGAGACGGACTCTGACTACAACTATTTCCTCACAACTCTAACTGAGATGGATGGTGTTAATGAAGAAGTCCTCATGGTTTCTACAATTACTATGGTGGTACCATGTAATTTTGTTGGAACTGATGTTGTGAAGTGTGATGATGAAGAAGAGGCAATTTTTTCACCTCCCACTAACACAAAAACAAGAAGTTGTCATTTGTACCATGGTTGTGGTACTGCTCTGAGTTTCGGTTGATGGTGTGGTTTTCTTGGTTTTTCATTTTGTTGTCATGCTGATGTTGTTTCTTTTTGGGTTGGACATGGAATTATACAACAAGGCCTTTATGGCATCTTTCTATGGGTAGGGTGATACACTAATTATGTGGGTTGTACAATTTTGATTCCCATGCTTGGTAAATGATTACATCCAACCATATGGGAATTTTGAAATGCAAATGAAATTCTGTTTTGAAATGAAATTTTTGTGAAAAATAACTACAATGAACCTGATTTTTTTCGCTCTCTTGTGCTATAAAAGAGATCTGAAGGCTCATTGCAATGGTCATATTTTTTAGTCAAGAAGGTCTAGGTAGGGTACAATGAACACAAAATGAAAAATTCCTAATGAATCTACCACTAATTGTCTTGAGTAGATTTTATGTATGAAATAGTCTTAAATGGTCTTATGAAATTACTGATATTGAAACAAATCTAAAAAATTAAAGTATATGCTCTCGTGTGTGTTGTTATGGTAGAATATGAATGCAATTATCAAGTGTAGTTTCATTTATCTTCAATGGTTCATTTGAATGTATGATTCTATTTCTCACTTTGACTCAATGAGTTAAACAAATTCTTGAGAAATAATTGTAGGTCTGCAATAATGTACTATAGATATCATAAGAAGTGATGCTTTAAGTACTGTAAAATTTTATGATGTAATGCATTGTAAAAAACCATTCACTCATATTAGGATACAATATTGTGTATGAATGAATATTTCATCCTTTACTCCTATCCAATTTGATGAGGCACTAGCTTATCCATTTAGGATTCTTATAATTTATTGGAATCAGAAAATACCCCTATATGGATTAAAGATTGGAACACTACTTAATTCACATTTTATCCATGTTGAGATGCAAATCTTAAAAATATCAAATGCTCCTAGCAACTTAGAGGTCATTTGTCTAAGGTTGGACAAGCCTCTAATAAATAATATCTAATTGCACTCAATAGGGACAAATCTGTGGATGGAACTATTCTTGAGACATGGAATATCATATGAACACAATAAGGAATACCCTCCTTGGTTTTACAAAGCCTAAAGAATAGGGGTAAAGCCCTAAGAAGATTTACCTATTTTTTGGCCACTAAATTTGATAAATCTTGAACATAGAGATTGGCTACCTGTTAGGGAGTTTCAAGGTTCAATTGGGAAAACAAAATAGCCAATAGGATCCACCTATTTCTACATATTTGGGTGCAAAAGTTCTTACAGATAGACTAAATTATTTAGACAATCCACACAAATATGAGACATCAATGCATTAAAATCCACTGACCTAATGAAGGAAGCTAAGATTATCTTTTACAAGGCTTCCTAAAGCATACCTTGATAAACCAAAGCATATTGAAGCAAATCCCACACTGAGATCTTGGTTGGAGTAACATGGATTTTTGTCGACAAGATTGTAATCACTAGGTGCTTTAGTTGTAGGTTTAGGCTCTTGAGGAAGGATTGGTTTAGAGGGTGGTAAATAATTATTTTTATTATTTATTGTATTCCTTCTAGTATTATATGTGTACTCTATGACATTATATGAAGAATATTCTATAACTTTTAATAATCTTCTATATAAATCCATCGCATTGCTAGAATATGGAATCCCACAGATAGAATAAATCCTCTTAGGATAAGGGCTAGATGGATTCAAATAAATTACTAGCCTCTTGGGATTTTTAGGGGTGCTAGAGAAATAGATTACATTTAGAAATTCATTTAAACTTGTAGAAGAATTATTCGAGGAAATATTCTCAACATTGAACTGTGAGGGATTAGATGTGAGATAAGACTCCTTATTCACTAATAGATCATCTGTAGAAGAGAGTACACTAGAATAAAGATGAGATTCATCATTCACTAATGTATCATCTCTACAAGAGGGTACATTGAAATAGAGATGAGATTCATAATTCACTAATGCATCATCTCTAGTAGCGAGCGCATTGGAATAGATAGAAGGTCATGTAATGTTACAAAAAATATCAATTATTTCATCCTCTTGCACTAAAATATCCTTACAAGTAGAAGGGATTTTAGTAGAGGGCTCATAAAAATAATAAGGATAAAAAGACTCACTTTCACATGCTTGTAAAATGTCTTCTTAAAGTTTCTTAACAAAGTTGGAAAGAGATAGAAGGAAGAAAGATAGAAAATGAATTTTAAAATAGAGATATAGACAAGTCGACTGAAGGCCAACATATATCGCTATTGATGACATGGAATGGAGTTCAGGGTAGTGCCCCAAAAAAATATTTCAAAGTATAAATATTTGATTTATCTTTTTGTTTTTGAAGAATTTTTTGTGTTGGGTTCACCAAAATGTAGAGAAGGGGGATTTTGTTCTCATGAGTATCTTTATTCTCAAGAGAATACTAGGGATCGAACTACCCTAAACTACCTCAGACTACTTCAATGAGAGTTATAGAATACAAATGAATAGGACACAAAGGTTTTATAGATAAAATGATGGATTCCTAGACAAAGGATGTGATGGCACCTTCAAAATTTTCAAATTTTGAGTGCCCATGATGTAAAAAGTTGATTTGCACACTCAAAAGTGCCCCTAAAAAATCTTCCGTAGTGACCTACTTTGGAGGACTAAAAATCAAAGCCAATTGAATTTCATGCCAAATCCCTTTGTAAGCGTACTCATGTGACATGTGTAAACATTTATGTCCGTTTTCACCCTCCTGTGATGAGATTTGATATATTTTTGAAGAGCAAAGATGCAGGGTTCTAGGACTATTTTATTGTTTGCAGACGTTGTCCTACAAAGTGGCCTCCTATTCAGGCTTATATCTCACAATTAGATGATTTTCATCATAAATAGATTAGTTCTCTGAATTCCCCTCATATTGACTTGATTCCTAGTCCGATTTCAAAGTCTCATGATCAGATTTGATATTTTTACCATGTCAAAAGCAAATGCAGCGTCATATTTTGACATTTGAATGTTTCAGGTGGTCAACTTTGACCCCTAATACTATGGTGAAGAATATGGATTGAAGGAAATTCCTCTTGCACACATGCTCAATGATCCTAAATTATTTAGTTTCTCTAGTGGCAGCTTTATAGAGGGTGATTTAATATTTTTTCGAGGAGTTTACTTGGTGTGCTCGAACTAGTTCCCAATAGGTGCAATTGTAGAAAAGTCTGACTAAGCCACTTTGAATTTTAATATCTTCTAGCTCATGATGATTTTTACAAGAAATTTGTTGCTATGAATTATTGGGTCAATTTTCTACATGCTTGCTCACTCTTAGGCTCTGAGGATGAGTTTTGATGGGTTAATTAATGTGTTGTTGACTGTGGTAGGACCAAAATTAGTGTTCCGAAAAGTTTCAAATTTTTAGATTCCAAGGACAACTCATTTCTTGTTTTCGTTTGATGCATTTACAACTCCATTTTCATCAAAAAAATAAGTCATTTGATACATTATTTTAATGTATTTTGGGTGCAGTGAACACATCTCGAGGGCCAATTTGCAAATGAGGTCCTAGAAATCTTTGAGAGATGTATTTTTTTAGGAAATGGGTTTTCTCTAAATAATTTATTATATCCTTATGACAATTTTCATGGCTCCAGGTGTCCTAGTTTGCTCACAGTGAATTTTCTCCAAATGGGTTGCAAGCATAATTAAAATTTACATTGTTTATAATGTTACAAATGCTTATGTTTAAAATATTTTTGAATATTTTAACATTATGAAAATATGAAAAATAAATTTAGGGAAAACATAAAGTTCACTTTCAAATTTTTTTAATCAAAGGAATTTTAATTCTTACTTGTGATTTGGTGAAAAGTGGCAGCATGACTTCACACAAGTAGTAGAGAACTTCATTGCCCATCTCCCTTTGAAAATGATTGAGCTGGTTAAAATCAGAGATGCCTAATGGTTTTCATTGTATGGGGTGAGGAAAATTTATAATCTTTATAAAATTCATTAAAGATGAGCCATCACACATCTCTCTTTTCACTGAAAGTGTTGAAAGTAAATCAATGATGAGTGATGGGTGGCTCCCGTATCCATCACCCATTGCTAACTGGTAGCCTCTCTTGCTATAAAAATTAGTGATGGCCTTCTTCACGTGATGGATTTTATTTTGCACGTGAGCAACAAAGTTTGAATAGTAAAAATATTATTAGATGTTCACTATATAGTGAAATTATTTCTTGCTTCTTATTGGTTGGGGAAGTTCATGGAATTTTCACAATATTTGCACATCGCTCATCTCCATTTTGAATGGGAAATCAAGAATCAAATCAGTGATGGCTTGTGCTTGGGTGCTGCAATTAAAATGTGCCACATGGAGGAGGATTTGGCAGAAATTTTCATGTTTTTAATGGCTTCAAATGAAGAATGTATTCACCTTTTTGAGTTCCCATAGATTTTTGAGGGATACATTTTTGCCCAAATTTGTTGTTTTATGCTTTATATTCTTCCCCTAACCTATCCTATTTCTTGGGAAAATATTTTAAGAGTATTTGTGATGAATTTTGAGTGTCTACAACCATCAAAACACCCCTGCATCAGGAAAAATGACTAGAAAATGGAGTCCTTTGTTTCCTATCACTCATCATTGGTTGCATTATAGTTTTCCATTTCAAATTAGTGATGGAGCAATGTTGATCACCCATCGTAGCTGATAGATGCTTCATTTCCCACATTGGATTGGCGATCTGTGATGGTGCATTATTCAACTTCATTCATTGTTGTTAGATGAATCTTTTCCATTTTCAGTTTATGATGACATGATATCACATTTTCCTCTTCACCAATTGCTAATAAAAATTAGATTTTCTAAATTTATTTATGATGTGTGAGGAGAACAACCAGATAAGTGGGGTGGGCCTGTGGTAGGAGTTCAAAGGTTACTTTTTGATAAATTTGAACACTGAAAAGGTGGAGGCATGGGTAAATTTTCCAATAAAATAAATTTTAGTCCCTCACATTAAAGCAAAGATTTAAAATAATAAATTTTAAAGGTGCATGGGTAAATTTGTATTTGCCTAATAAATGATTTAAAAAAAAATCTTTCATGAGAACTTGGTTGCATTATCTTCACTGTTATATTTTCATTTCTTTTTTTCTATTCGCGATGTGCGATGATGGAGTAAAGTGTGGGGCCTAATTTTTATCGTCAAATATTATTATTTGATGGTTTTTTAAGGTGGAGAGTTTGTTTCAAAGTAATTCCATGCAGGTAAATGTTTATTTCCCCAGTGAAATAAATGTTGAGCCTCTGCTAAGAAAACATAAGATTTTTTAAAGTGGCTGGCAAATAATTATGGAGGGGCACATATAATTTTTTTATTATCCAATAAAGTAAAATAAATCCTTCACAATAAAGTTAAAAAAATTATTTGCTGGCTATTGGAACAATGTATTTCACTGAGACTGCTACAGGTAGTGAAGTAAAAATGCTTAGATAAGAGGAATTTTCATTGTGAAAATGGAGCAAATTTTTATCTACAGGGTAAATGGATGAAGTGAAAGTTTCTCACAGATATGGGAATATCTTTTAGTTACAAGGAATGATGATGTAGAACATATTGCAAAGTAGGGATTTTCTTTAGGCAGTGGGTAGTTATTCATCAATGAACCTATGCTTACTAGGTTTCTTCTTTTGATGTGAATTTCGGGTTTCTTTCTCCTTAAGTGTTGTTTTTTCCTCCTATTCTAGGAATGGTTGTTCTATAATTTAGACATAGAGAACATTGTAATACAAGGCATTTTAAAGCCCATTTTTAGGGTTTGATTCTATCAATATCTATTTATTTTTCATTACAATACTGGAAAAATAATGTTGAATGTTTCAAGTTTGATACTATTTTACTCTCCTATGTACTAGTTTTATACATTATGAATAATACAATCAACATTTTCTTATTTGTCTCTATCAATTTTAGATGGGTGTGTGGCTCTATTCTTGTTTGTTAACTCAAAGAATTAATGTAGGTGCTTGAATATGGTTGCAAAATTGTATTAAACTAAGTGCTAGGATTTTAGTAAGAAGTAAAAGGTTAAGACATAATGTTGAAATACTGTAATGTAGCATTTCAGAGCTTCAAATAATGTTAGGTGTGAAAATTGTTCTCAGATTATGTAGGTGTTTGAGTTGACTCCATTCCAAGGATGAGGCATTGATCTAAGTGTCCTGTTCATGTTACATTGTTCATTAATTTAGTAGCCAATCACAATTTTTATAATCTATTAACTTATCAATCTTGTGTTGGGTGTGTGTGGAATTCAATGAGTCATATCTCTCATGTTTATTATGTATACTACCATGAAGTTCAACCATACGTTTAGGGTATTGTGTCCTTTAAGAATATGAAGGAAATTTTATCTATTTACTTTGTGTTTGATACTTTGGCACACACAAGTATCTGCAGACATATTGTTGGGATTACCCTCCTAGGTTTAACAGAGCCTGAAGTGTAGGGGAGAATTTTTTTTATATTAAGCTCCCTTTCATTGGCCACTCAACTTCAAGATTCTTGAGCATAAGTATTGGCTACCATTTAGAGAATTTTAAGGTTCTACTGGAAAAATAACCAATAGTATGGTAGTGTGACATGCTAGCTTCTTTTATAGACCATAAATTGAGAATATCCTTGAGAACAACTTAGTGGATACTTCTACTCTAACCGATGAGAACTTTAAAATGTAGGAAAAAAAAAAAAGCATGATAAAATTGAAAGAAAGTAAATTAAACTAGATAAAGAATAAATGACAAAGTAAAATAATAAGAGATAGAAAATTCTCACAATGACCTAAGCAATGAAGCTTGTTGTAAATGAATGTTTGCAATACCTACACACATAAGACCGAGGAAAAATATTGGGGCTCTTTGGAGACTTGCCTTAGTCAAATCCTTGTTTTGGTGTTTCCACCTCCACAATAGCTATATAGATAGAGAATGTAAAAACACAAAGTATTGAATGAATGATAAAAGAAAACCCTACTCAAGGAGGAGAACCCATGTCACGAGATAGATAAAAAGATAAATAGACAAGATAGAGAAATGCATTGAAAGGGGATGTGAGATATCCCAAGATTCTTAAAGACACAAGATGAGAGAGATATCACCTACAAGGCTTAAGGAAGCCAAGGACAAACATAAATAATGAAGGACTGTGAGAGACAACTGACTTGCAAATATTATTGTAAGAACATGAGATTGTTGTTGTAGCAAGTTGTAGAGAGTTGTGCAAGAAAGATAGCAAGAGCTAGACAAGATAATGTCCAAGAGAGAAGCCAAGATGACCAAATGAATTGAGAAGATAGCATTTAAAAAGAGAATATGAGGCAAAAGAAGGTTCATGAGCTATAACTAGGCATCCAAGGCCATTACCATTGATAGAAGTAGCTAACAAGTGGTAAGGCACTCAAAAATATTCATTTAAACATAAAAATTTCACAAGGTGCTAGCATGGCATGAAAATGTCTACATAGTGTGCGAGTGTCTAGATACATCACACTACAAAATGACAAGAATGAGAACAACACAAGGTTTGAACAAAGTTGACACATACAGGAAGCTTTTGGAAAGGGTTTCTAAGCATTTTGAGAGAGCAAAAGGCTAATACAAAGGCTAAAATGAGCCTACACAAATACTAGGGGAGTGGACACTAAAACAAATACATAAATATATGTGAATTTTTCAAGGGTACAATTTTATGATATTATAGTACCTAACATGGACTCATAGTCGGGACCCATTTCTATCTATTTGTACCTTTTTTGATCTATTCATGTATCAGTTAAGGGAGGTCTTAGAGTGAATAATTGATCTATTCACTATACATAAGTGTACTTAGGTTGGTTAGTTTAGAAAACATCTTGTGTAACTTAATGTGAAACCTTTAAGCCTCTAGAAGTTACCAAGTTATTTGGTAAACCTCATGTGCTACCTTTTTCAGGTTGGAAGACTTTTCATCTCACCTCAAATGTCTCTCAACACTTGGCATCAAGGTTGATAACTTGGTAAAAGAGGTTGTTGGTTTGCACATTCCTAGTAATCCTAACATTGACACATATAAGACACTAGTCTACACATTTGTGCCATATCATGTGGCACTTTTCAGTCCACGTGATAGGTAGTTTTTGGTGCAGGAGCACCCCATAGTTCATCGAGGAAGGTTGTCTAGAAGGTTGTTAACTAGCAATTTGTTTTAGATCAAAGGTAAAATTCTCTTTCTAGTTCTTGAGTTTGTGCCTTATAGGCATTTGAGAACATGTAAGGTGTTAGTGAAGGTTATGTTGACCCTTTGTTAGATTGAGTTTTTCCTACAAGGATGGTCTAATACCTTTGTAGACCTTCCTAGGTGTTAGTTTGTGTTAGTTTCTTTAAAATTTGTTAAATAAGGCCTATTGGGAAAGCCGCAAGCGGCCATACCAGTTAGGATCGAGCTTAAATAAATTGGGAAACCTATATAAGGTGTGTCTCAACTTGAAAGGAAGGTTGGAAGCTTTTGTATTGGTGAAAATTCATGAATAGTAGTGAGGACAGTGATAAAGTTGTATAATTTTCTATGTTGCTTTTGAATTTGGGTGATCAGGAGTGATCATGGCACTGTGAGTTTTTAGAGAATGTAGTGTAGTTGTGCTAAAGCTTTGTGTGGTAGTATTTAGTGAGTGTGTTCAATTTTCAGGTATGCTTTGTAGTTCGTTGGTTTCTTTTGAGTTGCTGATCTGACTAGAAGACTGTAAATAATGGAGGTTTAGTGATATTCCCACTGTACTCTGTGTACGGGCCCTTGGGAACTATGACTAGGCTCCATGTCTATAAATAGGTTAGGGTTAGGAGTGGTTAGGATTTAGGGAATCATGGAGAAAGTCTTCTTCTACGTGAGCTTGGCAGTGCCCGGCTAGGAAAGACAGGAAGTGCAAAGCACTTGGTTTGTAGGGGTGACCTTTCCCTATCAAGTCATGGTGTGGAGAGGGCAAGAATGAGCCTTGATAGGGCATAATATAGAGGAGAAAGTTCCACCAATCCGTCTGATGCTAGAAAACTTGAAACAGTTGCAGGAGGGTCAGGAAATGGCTTAAAATAGGCCTAAATTGCTAAATGGAGGGTTATGGCTGTGTACGGTCAAGTGTGGATGGAGACCTCCAGAATATTTGAGGGTGGGTATAAGGATCAAGAAGCCAAAGGAAAACTTTTGTGTTATTTGGAGAACTTAGGAGAGCTAACCTGTTTCCTCGGAGAAGAAGACCTAATTGGAAAGCCTAGAACTAGTAATCTTTTTCACCCTAGATGAGGGTTTGATGAAAGCGATGGCCAAAGGAAGAAAGGTGGACTCTCTAGAACCCTGTTGTGATGGTGTGAACCTATTGGAAGCTACTCCACACCTCTGCAAAGATCAAATTGAGTGTTGAGATTTAGGTTAGCCTTTAGGGAAGATTAAGGGCTAAGGAAGAGTTAGAGGCATTGCACCAAGTTTGACTTGGTAGATTGAATTGTGATAGAAGTGAGACTGGCAAGGTGAACCAAGGGAACCTAGAAAAGCATTAGGTCCTATAGGTTAAGGTGGTGGAGTGTGACACCATAAGGATCTTCCAAGTCAGACCCAGAGCATGGAACAGTGATTGTTCCATCCAACCCTACCCTATCAGATTAGTATCAGAGCAAATTAAAGATTTGGGGTAGAATCTTGTATGCCAGACCTTGAATCTAGTGGTTCCACAACCATGGTGAAAAAAATTGAGTTGGCAAAGAAGTTCGAAGATCAAGAGGAAGATAATAGGAGATTGAGAGAAAGATTATCACAACTTGAGGAAGCATTGAGCAATGTGCAGATCAAGGTCGATGAGGTCAGTGATAGATTGGAGGGTAGGGTACCAAAGAGTGAAAAGGTTGCAGAGGAAGATAAGACCCCTGAACCTAATCCTAGACTGCAAGAGGAGCCTTTCTTGAAGACATTAAAAGCTTTAAGTGGGAAACCACTTGAAGGTATACCACTATTCAGTGGCAAATTGGAGGCTTACCTAGTCCTAGATTGGATAGAAGGCATGGAGAACCATTTTGAATGTGATGGAGTCATTGAAGCACATAAGGTGAAGGTGGCCAACTCTAGATTGAGAGGATCTGCCTTGACATGGTGGAAATTCATTCAGACAGAGAGGGAAAAGGAAGGCAAGAAGCCTATTACAACTTGGAAAGGTATGGTGGCAAAAGTGAGAGAAGCATATATACCAGATGATTATGAGATTTAGTTACACAGGAAGAGACAAAGCTTGAGGAAAATAGACCAAGATGTGAACACTTACACTGAGGAGTTTCAAAAATCTTGTACGAGGTCTAATGTTTTAGAAGATGAAAGTCTCAAGGTGGCTAGGTATCTGAATGGCTTGAAGTGGAACATTCAGGAGGAGATGACTCTTCTAAGTCCAAAGATAGTACACCAATGCTACCAATTAGGTATTAAGATTGAGGAAAGAAGCAAGAGGAAACATGATCAGGCTTCTAAGAGTAGAGGCAAAGGTAGAGATAAAAGAGATCAAATAGGACATAGAGGTGGCTACCATGGTAGAGGAATTGAGGAAAGAAACCAAGGAGAGTCTAAACTCACTGAGCATGGGAGTGAAACACCTTCTAGAGGGGGTTATGGAAGAGGTAGAGGTTCTCAAGGAGGATCCAATAGAGGAAGAGGAGTAGGCAAGAGCAATTCATACTTTGCTAATATGAAGTGTTACCATTGTGATCAAGTAGGCCATCTAGCTTATAGGTGCCCAGAGAAAGCATCTTCATCAAATACTGAGAAGAGAGTGGCATATGCTCAAGAGGACACCATGAGTACTAAATAACTAGAGGTTAGTCACATTGAATCAGAAATGGGGGAGAATCTAATGTTTAGGAGAGTTTTGATCAAACAACTAGTCAAGGAAGAGCCAAAACAAAGAAGAGCTTTATTTAGAGTGAGATGCAAAATACTTGGGAAAGTATGTAAGGTTATTATGGATTCAGGTTCAATAGATAACATCATCTCAGAAGAGGCAATAAAGAAACTTAAATTGGGGAAGGTACCCCACACTAACCCCTACAAAGTAACATGGCTAAACAAAGGGCAGAGTGTTCTTGTCAATGAGCAAGTAACAATGGAGTTTTCCATTGGAGGATACAAGGATAAGCTGATTTTTGATGTGTTACCCATGGATGCATGCCATCTACTATTGGGCAGACCATGGTAGTATGACAGAAGTGCTATATATGATGGGAAAGAGAATACCATTTCTTTTAAGAAGGATGGGAAGACATTTAAACTATAGACATTGTTAGAAGAGGAAGAAGGATATTCAAAGACACCTAGTGTCTTGTTAAGTAGTGGGAAATATTTCCTTAACAACCTACATCAAGGGGGTGAAGGATATGTGGTCATGTTGCAACCTAAAGAAGAAGACAAGGCTGAGAAAATAGTCATACCCGGAGCAGTCCAAAAGTTGCTTGAGAAGTATAAGGACATAGTGAGTGATGGTGCACCTGCAACTTTACCTCCAAAGAGAACCATTAGTCATCAGATTGAATTCATACTAGGGGCTTCATTGCCAAATGAAGTAGCTTATAAGCTTACATCGGATCAGAATCTAGAGGTAGCTAGACAAATGTAGGAGTTATTGGATCAAGGATTGATTAGGAAGAGCATCAACCCATGTGCAGTACCAGTGGTCTTAGCAACCAAGAAAGGAGGAAAATGGAGATTATGCACTGATTCTAGAGCAATAAATAGAATCACAATTAGGTATAGGTTCCCTATTCCTAGAATTGAGGACTTGATGGATTGTCTTGGAGGATCTCAAGAGCGAATACCATCAAATTAGAATCAAGGATGGAGATGAGTGGAAGATAGCCTTTAAGACAACATGTGGGTTGTATGAGTGGAGAGTTATGCCATTTGGCCTCTCTAATGCCCCTAGCACATTCATGAGGTTCATGAATGAAGTGCTCAAAGACTTTACAGGGATATTTGTTGTGTTATATCTTGATGATATACTCATCTTTAGCAAGACAGCAGAAGAACACCTAAAGCACGTGGAGTTGGTTCTTAGAATATTGCAAGAGGAGAAGTTAGCCATCAACCCAGAGAAGTGTGAGTTCTTTAAACAAGAGCTTGTGTATTTGGGTTTTCTAGTGTCCCAAGGATCATTGAAGATGGATCCAAGCAAGGTGGAATCTATCCTAAATTGGCCTACACCAACAATAGGGACAGAGGTAAGAAGTTTTCATGGGTTCACCTAATTTTATAGAAAATTCATAAGGAACTTTAGTGGCATATGTGCACCAGTCCTAGATACAATCAAAGGTGGTTTAAAGACTAAGTTTAAGTGGACTCAAGAAGCTAAGAAAGGTTTTGAGAAACTGAAACAAGAAGTGGCAACTCAACCTATACTTTTATCACCTAGCTTTGACAAGTTGTTTACTGTGGAATGTGATGCTAGTGGAGTTGCAGTGGGAGGAGTGGTAAGTCAAGAAGGCAGGCCTATAGCCTTTTTTAGTGAAAAGTTCAATGAAGCGAAGAAGAAGTATTCTACCTAGAACTTTATGCTTTAGTTCAGTCACTTAGGAAGTGGAGGCATTACCTTCTACCCAAGGAGTTTGTAGTCTTTACTGACAATCAGACACTTAGCTATATCAATACCCAAGAGAAGTTGAGCAATAGACATTTGAAATGGATGGAGTACATCCAAGCTTTTACTTTCACCATCAAGCACGAGAAGGGACAATTAAACAAGGTAGCAGATGCACTAAGTAGGAGATTGCTGACAGTGCAAGAGATATAGATCAAGAGCATTGGACTAGAGATTTTCAAGGATCTCTATGGGGAAGATGAGGATTTCTTGGAGGCCTACAAGGTATGTTCTGACTTTGAGAATCACTTTCATAGCCACTACTCAGAATATACATTGCAAAGTGGATTGTTATTTAAAGGGAATCAGTTATGTGTTCCAAAAGGATCAATGAGAGATAACCTCATCTAGGAGAAGCATAATGGTAGTCTTAGTGGACATTTTGGCATCAACAAGACATTGGAACTAGTGCAAAGTTTCTACTATTGGCCTAAGTTGTCAAGGGATGTCAAGAGGTATGTGGATCAATATTTAGTGTGTATGAAAGCTAAGGGAGGAGATATTAATGCTAGTCTATATCAACCCCTACCTATTCCTAACAGACCATGGGAGTGTGTTAGAATGGACTTTGTGGTAGGACTCCCTAAGACCAATACAGGATTTGGCAGTGTCTATGTGGTGGTAGATAGATTCAGTAAGATGAGTCACTTTATCCCTTACAAAACCACTCCTGATGCTAGCTATATAGCACACCTTTTCTTCAAGGAAATTGTAAAGATACATGGATTTCCTTTGAGCATTGTTTCAGATAGGGATGTGAAGTTCATGAGTCACTTTTGGAAGACTCTATGGAGCAGATTAGGTACCAGCCTGTCTTTTGGATCAACTTACCATCCTTACACCAATGGTCAAACACAGGTGGTTAATAGGGTGTTAGGTAACCTTCTAAGGTTCCTAAGCAAAGAGTATGGACATACATGGGACATGGTTATCTCACAGGCTGAGTATGCTTATAATGATAGTGTGAACCGAACCATAGGGAAGAGTCCTTTTGAGATTGTGTATGGAATGCACCCAAGAGGTATATGTGAGCTCAGGGATCTAGGAGCTATGTAACATAGGATTGGACATGTAGAGGACTTCACTTAGACCATGAAAGAGATTCAGGAGAAGGTAAAGAAGATAGTCACCGAGGCTACAAAAAAGTTGAAGGATAAGGTAGGTTTGTCAAGAAAAGATTTGCAATTTGCAGTAAGAGACTATGTCATGGTCAACCTTAACAAATACAGGTTGCAGAAGGGTACATCAACCAAATTGTAGATGAAAAGAGTGGGACCATGCAAGGTGTTAGCCAAGTATGGG